>CM041550.1:2406543-2796543 GCA_023238725.1 Scortum barcoo
AACACATGCTAACACATCACTTATGCACCATCAGTTTCCTCGCTTTGAAAAAAATGAATGTATTTGCTCTGCATTAAACAGCTCAGCGCCGAATGTTTCTGATGTGTGATTCAGTCTGTCCGACCCCGAGAAGCACACTGGTGCACATCAGAGAGGCAGATCATGACAGTGTTGCTTAATGATATCCTCTGCTGGTTTTGGTTTTTGGAGTATTAAGTCTCGCCCCTGGCTGAGTCTAAAGCAAAGCTTGTTCCATTTTTCAAGAGCAGAGCAAACTGAACTTGCCCACTAGGAGGCTTTAGGAAAAGTGTTGCCGGTAGAATGCATCATCCTTTTTGCTGCAGGAATCCATTTAGAAGCTGTTTGTGTCTTTCCTGTAAAGCTCTGACTCTGCCCTACAGTCTAGACGGGAAAAACAGCACAAATATTTTTTATCTCGGCCCAGTTTTGAGGATTTTGTGCAGATTGTGTTTGTTCACCCCCTCGGTTACGACGTGCAGAGTCCTACATAAGAGAAGACCGCTCGGTGCTTCCTCTCAGCTCAGGCAAATGTCAACCAGTGTTATTCTTTCACCGACCCCAAAGCCTGTCAATTGTTATCAGCAAGTCAATTTTCTTCAACATAGTTGGGACTAATTGTGTTCCATCTTGTCCCTGGGGTGAACAAAAAACACACAGACAGTGCTCATTATAAAGCTGCCAGGTTCAGCGAAGAAAAGACCTGTCCTGATGCTGACTAGTAGCTCCTCTAACGTTATTAACAAAGCAGAAATCAATGCTGGTTAACATGGGCTGGATCAATGGACTTCACAGCCCAAAGGATGGATGAATAATTTGGTTACCGACGGCGCTGACACGATGAATAATGTTCCCTTATTCAGCATTCAGAGCAGCACACAAACATCTAATAAAGGGTTTATAACTCACTATAATGTAGTTTTAAATGGATGAACGTGTTAATTAAAGTCTTTGTTAACAGCTATAACATCTCCTGTGAGCAGAGGCTGCTGTTTAAATAGATAATGAATGACAGTATTTCATATAAAATATGTCTTCATGGGAGAAATTAGAATTGCTGACAAATTCACTGACACTTAAAATGCCTTTTAATCTGTGTATAACTACATTACAGTGTGTTGTAATACATTTATTGAATCATTATACTGCTTATAAATGCTAAATTGGGGGAAATTATAGTACCATTAAATGAAAGTCAATGTGTGTCTGCATGTATTTATACTTGTGTGTGAGAAAGACAAAGAGGAAGCTCATCTGTCTGGCTGACTGCAGCAGAGGTGCTGTCTGCAGAGCGCTTATCAGGGACACGGTGAGCAGTGAGGAGGAGGAGGAGGAGGAGATGGGGTGAGGCGGAGGTATGAGATGAATGGCAAACGGCGTGTCTGAGTTTAGAGAAGCTGCTTCTTTAGGATACAGGAGTACACGAGGGAAAAAAAAATTCTCCTGCTGCCCCGAGTGTGTACATGTCCGATGATGTTGTCGCACAAGTTGAAGGCTTGAAGATCCACATGTTGGTTTTGTGTAGTTTTTTTTTTAGTCTTTCCTCTGCTCTCTGCCATCCTTTTCCATCTTTTCCAGCTCTTGACTCTGCAGCCTGAGGCCGAAACGAACATGTTGTTTGACTTGGAAGCGACAGTCTTTGCTCCTATACAAGTCCAGTCATTTTTATTATACCACAAATCACAGTTTGCCTCAAAGGACTTTACAGTCTGTACAATATACGACAGACACCCTCTGTACTTAGACCCTCGACTTGGATGAGGAAAAACATCAGGAAGAGCAAATAAGGACGGATCCCTCTGTCAGGACGGACAGACAGCCAGTGTTTCCTGAAGCTCTTGATTTCCTCAAAGGGTTGGTAGTTGGCTAAACTAAACCTAGTTACCCCTACATGTCCTGCAGCAGAGTAAATCTGATCTCTTGTTGCTTCTCACGGAGATGCAGAAAGAGGACATAAACCAGGACCTGTAGGGGTCAGACGAGTAATCTGAATCATTTATTACTGTGATAAATAATTAATACGCTTACATCAAGTATCACTGTTTTTTTATTTAATGTACAAACGCTGTAACCTGAGATTTTTCCACTTTTCTACTGCACCTTTCTAAAATGTCGTTGCTTCGTGTCTCCTACAGAGGGCGCAACTCAAAATGAGAAGAGCAGTTAACTAGTTTCATTAAACACACAGCATCGTGGAGACGGTGGAGAAGAAGTCTTCGTTAAAGACAAAAGTCTGGGAGCACTTTTATTTCCAAGACTATGTTTCTGTTTCTGGTAAGCTGGAAAAGAAATCACAAAAGAGCAAAATATTCTGCAATCAATCATCTGATCCAGTTCGTCCATATGTACGCTGGTGCTGCACAAAAAGCCTAATTTAGGTTGCTTTAATTTACCTTGGATCAAATATAATTTGCAGATATCATAATGTAATGTATTAGTAATCACCTGAATCACCATTATTGATCAAACGTTGTGATTGTATCCTGAGTACGTCTGCAATTCTCTCCTTTCATGTTTTGTGTGTTTTTGGCCTGGATGTGTGTGTGTGTGTGTGTGTGCCCTCATGTTGGTGAATCTATATTTGACTTCACTCTCTCTCTCTCAGTGCTCTTAAAAACCAAATGACTTCTATTAAATTTTCTCTGCATTGGTGTGTTTCTGAGTGTGTTGGTGCGCCGCACAGCTCTCTCAAAATGAATATCTTTTGCTGTTTGCTCAATTTCGTCTGCCCCGCGGTACTCTGTCCCCAGACAGGTGAGTTGAAAGACACGCCGAAGGAATGTAATGGACACTTTTTTAATGGATTGTTGCTCCGTGGCAGAGAGGAAGGAGGGGAAAACACAATTACTCACTCTGTGTTCCTCCATGAAGACAGACGTCTGAGGATATGCAGGGTTCAGAGCTCGGTTATCATCCTGTTGTTTTTGTACAGTTTTTATCGGGAGCACGTCAGAGTTATTAGTTTAAATAGTGTTTGTATTATTCTTTCTTTTGCAGTAATGATGCATGAGAGAGATATGTCATCTTTCACAGCTATCAGTCGCACAGTGATGCAGACTTTCTAAAGGTCACATATTAAAGAGTCGTAAGTCAAAAACTCGACATAAAATATGATCCATATATTTGTTTCTAAAACAGCTATATCACGGAAACTACCACACTGTATTTAGTTAGCTTTTTTATATTTTAGCTTTTATTAGCTTTTTTTACATTTACTTATATTCATTTTAGTGGTATGATTCATATTTTAGATCTATATTTTATTTTATCACTCTGGTACTATTATTTATTTTTAGTTTTATATATATATTTTTTCTTGAGTGGATTTTTGTAAATATTTTTGAGCCTCATTTTTAGGGAGCTTGAGATTTAAGAATTTCATCACCAACAATTGTGTGTTCTTGAAATCTTCTTGGAAATTTATACTTTTGGAAGTAAAAACTTTAACTTTTTCCTGAAGCCTTTTACATGATTTTCACATGTTTAAACCCCCAAAACACACCTGAACAGTACACCAAATTAAAGGCTTCATATAATCACTCATAACTCATTAACTCTCTTTTCAGGTATTGCAGCTGTAAATCCAGAAGTTTGGTGGAAGTAAAGGCAAAATAAAACATAATCAAACAGTTTGATAACTTAAAATCCACAAACTCTGGTGTTCATCTTACAGTCATCCCATCTTCACGTTGATGTAAGATGCTCTTTTAACTTTGGGTTTGAGGCCGCTGGCTTGCTGGCTCCATCACCATGGCAGCACAGCTTATCGGCTTCACGGTCACATTGTTTGTGGCGTCTGCTAAAAATATGTTCATTTTAAAAGCTGCATTTACAAAAGCTGATATGAGTAAAAACATTTATTTGAGTTGAGTTTTATTCCATTTTATGCATGAACTAATTTAATTCATTCAGCTCATATTTACACTGGGTGGTCCAAAGAGAGCAGTTCACTCTCTTTGTGTGGGTGTCCTGAGCAAATATCCAAAAGTTAAATAAAACATAAATACAAGATTGCCAATGACAGTTAAGGGTAAGACTGAGAAAACCTGAGGGAAGAAGGGACATCAAACAAGCATTTAATAAAATCTGAAACACAACAATATGAGATAAAGTCCAAAGGTGAACTTGAAATCAGCTTTAAATTCTGCTGCAGTTTATTGAACCTGAATGGAGAAAAACATTTTTACACAGCGTTTTTTTGATTTTTGTAACCTCGACAATGAGACACTCCTCAAAGAGCTCAGAGAAGTCATCTCCTGATTAGAGTCTCACAAAACATCCAGTGTAGAGGGTGTAAATAATGTCATCAGAGTCCAGTTCTGATTATGACTGATATAAGAGAGAAACTTTTGTGTTTGTGCATAAAGCTTTAGTTTTAGTTTTTCATGAGCTCCTCAACATCTGATTTGAAAGATAAAACAGCATCTAATGGATCTCCACAGCCGGACTGGAGAATGGTGGTATCGGCACATTGACTCATGGTTACCTCATACATGGATCAGTGATGTAAGTTTGTTGACAGTCTGAGATTTTCTGTTCCTTGAAGCAGAAGCTGAAATTTCATGCATGAATGTTTACTGGACTTGTTGCCTGAGCAGCATCTCTTAAATGTCAAATCTGCAAGTTAGACAGGCTTAGTCAGATTTGGGTGGATTATGAAGACCAGGCCTCTTTGAAACTTCCTGGATCCATGAACATTTTTCATGAGGAGGTCATAACAGGACTAATGTTTTGAAGACCTGAAGAAATGAGAAAAATCCCTCCACAAACGCTTTGAAAATTCAGGTTGACTTGAGGAGAAGCCTGATTGAATCTTGCATTAAATCTCTTTTCAGCAGAGCAGCACATACACACACACTCTGTGGACTGCAGAGGGCTTTTCATCTGTGACAATATTCCTGTTCGCTCTCTCTGTAATACTGAGACTCTTGGCCAAATTGCAACATGCTCTGTCTGCTATCTGGTGCACTTTGTGCTGAAAGATTTCTTAATACAGAACCATTATTGTGTTTCCTGGCAACACAAGTCAACACAATCACAGAGAGGTTTCATGGAATCTGGTGCAAAACATTTCTGTTTGCACTTAAAGTCACCAGAATTTCTCCAAAACCTCATTTAATGTTTCTAATGTTTCATTCTCATTTAATGAATAGTGTTTCTTTAACAACAATGCTGCTGCAGATTTTAGGAGACTGAACTCAACAATATTAAAGCTGCACAAAAAAAAACAGTATCTCTGGTTGAGTTTGGTATAAGGTGAAAATGTTCTGAGCACTAATATATTCATTCATAGGGTGATTTATTTACAACACACAGGCTTTTTCCATTACAACGGTGCAACCTGACAAAGCTCTGTTCACTTGTGGAGACTGGAGAGCATCTTCAGTGAGCTTCACCCTCCACCTTACAGCCTCTCCACTTTCTCACCTCCACTGCTGAGTTGAAGCAGATTTTCATGACAGTTTGTGGGTTAATTAAGAACTGAGTGATGAAACGAAGCAGACACCTTTAGTCATTAAATGTGGTGAAACAGATGTGTCCCTCTCTCCATTAGCTGAGTAATTGATAACTAAAAGAAGACAAAGGCTGCACCGTCACTGAGGCTGGTCTGAAAACCCCACCCGACATGTGATGTACTAATGAATCGTGCTGCGCTACAACATCGTGAAAAGTGGCTCCCTGCAGTTAAAGTGCACCCTATGACGGCCGTGAGGCAGGGATCCTTCAGAGCAGAGCTGCAGGGGGCAAAATGAACTCATTTCTCACTGTAGGCTTTCTGTCTGGACTTAAAACCAATATTTTATTGATTTTCCTTCAGTGCTACTGCTTGTTCTAAAATCAGATCTCATCACAGTTACAGAACTGAAAGCTATTCACTCGCCAACATTGTTAGTTTCATCAAGACTGAGCCCAACATCTTATTTTCTTTTTTCATCCTTGTTGCACCGAGTTTTGCATTTTATGAGTAAAAACTCAAGTTGGTTTGAGATCTCAACATGCTGCAGCTCAAGAAAGCACATGTAAACAGACAAAACAAATCATAGGGAGACAATACTTAGAGTTTAAAAAAGTGCAAATTAAGAAAGATGTTCATTTGTTTAATAAAACATGCACAGCTTGAGAAAACACGCTGCAAACAGACAACATGTTGAAATATGCACCGAAGCTGATGATCTATCAATTATGCTGGAAATGAACTGATTTATATTTATTTCAGTTTCATTGATGATTTTATTTTTACTGGTCATGTCAAAAGTAGAAAACACATCTGTGAAAGGTGCTGCAGCATAAAACAAGATCTTTGTGACGTTTTCAGATGAAGAACTCAGCTTTGTTTTGCTTTGTTTTAACATAAAGCTTATACACATACACACACACAGATAAACACAAGAGTCCACACACACTAAATCTGTCCTAATGCAGCAAGTCTGAACTAATGTTGGTTTTCATTAGAGGTTCAGTACCGTTATTAGGCACATAAATGTGTAATGATTCATGCAGAAAACTTAATGGCAACAACGATTAAAGGCCAAACAGAGTCAAGGAGCTAAATTCAAGCAGATACCAAGAATAGAAAAAGAGAAAAAGGAGGAAGACAGAGTAGAGATTACAGACTGACAGACTGACATGGACAGACCGATAAGAGACGTTCAAAACAGAAAGAAATAAACAAGTGGGGACATTCCTTTCATGTGGTTGGTGATAAAGTAGAATAAGTAGATAAAAGTTTGCAGGGATGAGGAGGACAGCTGGGACGTGTCCTTGTCACATCTTCGGGACTCACCTGTGAAATGATAATGTGCCTCTGGGCAGTAATGAAGCATTTTCAGTGCGTGCAGGCCTATGGAGGTGTGAACATTGATTTATTTCTGCTGGCTTTTAAATATCTGCCTGTTTTTGCCATGAATCATTACAGCAAAGTGATCTTTTAGACATAACTAACATGGGACATTTGGCAGCAGAGCATTGTGGGTAATATGTGACGCAGCTGTTTCCTCGTCAGACTGACATGAAGATGTAATATCATGTGTGGAAGTTAAGTAAACTCTCTCAAAGTACGAGATTCTACTAAAAAACAGGATTTCAACATGAAGAGAACTTCTGGAGCAAGAAAATACAAAATGAATTTTAATTTTGGACTCTTGAGTTTGTGGCCGTCCATCTAAAATAATTCAAATTAAGTCTGTATTATTTTGGTATGAGCAGTGAAAGATGAAGTATGTGGTTCTTTTACTAAATAAAAGTAGGAATACCACAGTGTTACAAGAAAAAGTCCTGCATTCAAAAGCTTACAAAAGTATGAGCATCGAAATATATTCAAAGTACCAAAAGTAAATGTACCTGTTATGCAGAATGACCTATTACAGAATCATTTATCTTATATTATTATTATTATTATTGGTGCATTTCTGTCTTCATCACTTTAATGTTTTAGCTGGTGAAGGTGGAGCTCATTTTAATCACTTTATATGCTGCTGAGAAACTCATTGAAAAACTATACAAAGTTTGATCTTAATCTGTAATAACACATCATCATTCATTTGTGGAATATTTAGTAAATTAAGTTACCAAATAAATGTGGTGCAGTAAAACATACATACATATTTCCCTCTGAATTGTTGTAAAGTAGAAGAGTAAAGTAGCATAAAATGGAAATACTTAAGAAAAAGCACATAATATCCTTTATTCAGAATATTTCATTTTAGCATCTCATGTCTCCTCTCTCTGTCAGCACATTACAAACCTTTCCTACCTTCTGCAGCTCTGCAATACTGTTGTTAACAAAGAGAAATGTTGTGGTATGAAATTAGATAAACAGAGGATAAAAAATAAAACTAAGAAAGGTTCCCTTTGCACATCCTCTTCCTGTAACAACTAACTTTACTCCCCGTCAGAAAACAGAGGAGGGTCAATACCCGACAGAACTGGCAGCTCATCCAGCCGGGCAGAAGTCCAAGAAGCAAAGCAGGGGTCCAAACAGGCGGGCGAGCAGGCTGGAAGTGCAAGGACATGAGACGATGTGACAGTGAGCGAAGGGGCCCGTATACATAATGCAGCGCTTAATGAGGAAGTGGAAACAGGTGTGCAGGTTACCGCTCGGAGGGAGGGACTGACAGGAAGTGACAGGAGAGTTAATGTGAGGCAGAGAGCAGATATGAGATGTTTCTCCACAATCAGACGTGAAAACACAGATGACAAACAGACTCTGAGTGAAAGCAGCAGAAGCAACTTTTACTTTTTCAACATGTTTTTACCTAAAGTCTCTTCTTCATGACCTAAAAAGCTTCCTGCAGCCCGTTGTTGTCTGCGTTTCCACCGTGGTCTAAAGACCCATGAAGATCAGGCAGATTAGTCCGCTGACGTTTGAGAAAGCGACGGCTGTTTTTACACGTCATTTCTGCTGCGCTGGATTTCCTCCTCAGCATAAATACTCAGTAAGACCTGGACTTGGTCGTTCCGTCTGTCGTAGACCTTCTTCTGCTCCGTGTCCACGTCTGACAGAAACAAACCATAAATACAGTTTGTTTGAGGATGCAGGCTTTTCAAAATAAAATGCTGGGAATACTCGACCAATCAGAAATGTTCAGCCAAAGGTCCTGTACTTTTGAAAAGTACTGACCCCCCTGAGCAGGGACTTTTTGGGGGGTTAAAATAAAGTCCCTGAACTTCATTTAGACCCTGGTTCCCTGTGGAGGAAAAGCACAAGTTCCTACAAAGGTTCCTGGAGAAGGTTCCTGTGATATAAATCTTATTATCATCATTATCATTACTAAAAACGATGTGGCATCATGTCAGTAAAACACCTGATAGCTCATTTCTCTTTACACCCAGACTCTCTATAAGTCATCCATCAGTTTAATATGAGACTCAGTGAAGCCTCTCTGTGTGATTTCCTCAGGATTAACTCTGATGTGCAGGTACCACAGGTGCAGACGTATATTATCATGCACAGATTTTGGACAGCTCTTCTGCGACAGCTAAACGTCCTCTGGTTGCTACCCGGTAATTTAAACTGCCAACCTGTGATGTGTTCTGCCTTTTCCATCCTCCCAGAACATACCTGTGGTACAGTACATGGTGATGAACGCTGGAGAGGATCCTCATTAGCAGTGACATCTCTATCAGCCCGGCAGCAGCCTGTGGAGACGTCACATTTCAGCCCAGCGGGAACCTTCGAGCTCGGCAGCCTCAGTAGCACTCTTCTAATACAGTGCACACAACAGAGGAGGCTGCTTTAGACGAGCTCATCACTTTCATTCCCCCATGATCTCAGCCTCGGGCCGTCAGGATGTGTCTCCTGCAGCTCTCCACCTCCTCTTTTTCTTTTCTTCTCGCCGCTTCCCATCACACTCTCAGTATGAGTTCATCTATCCCTCCTCCGTCTTCTCAGCAGCTTCCTTAAAATATTTTTTTTAAAGAAACATTTAAAGATCGGTTAGTTTCTCAAACCCGGGTGGCCTTGCTAGTTAGAAAGTTTAATAAGTAATAAAAATGAGGAGACAACGGTTTGTTATATTTTGACTTATTTTGACTTCTGCTACCTGTTGTAAGTATTGTGTTTGTGTGTCAGGTTTGTTTTGTGATTCTTTTTGATTCAGGACTCGAGGGCAGGAAACTTACCTGAAAACAAAGTTCACTGTGTCCAACGTTCAGAACAAAGTTTGTCACCCATCAGTCCAAACGACAGAGTTAATCTGCTGTATACTTCTTCAGAAATGGTTGGCAAAAGAATATTAAATATTAGTGAAAACAGCTAAAACTGTATGTGTTACCTTCCTTTTTCATTGGCTCCTTGGTGCTCGCATTAAGGTAAAGTTGGTGCTCATCTGTGGAGAGGCCTCTTGCTCAATACAATCTGCAGATGCACTGAGACCGGTCCTCTCATTATTGCAAGGCAGAAAATCTCAATCCAAACTCCTTGGTCCCTCGGTGGTGAAATGAGTTATTTAACTCGATCAGAGCGGCAGAATCTATCTTCAAAAATTGCTGAGTACTTACTTGTTTAATATGCTCTCTCTCTCTCTCTCTCTCTCTCACTCTCTCTCTCTCTAAAAAAAAGACATAAAATGTTCTGCACTTCATGTACCTGCAACTTTGAGGCTTCATTTCTGGAGGATCATGAAACAAAGAGTCCTTGATCATCCGTGCCTGGATATGACCTCATATATATGTCACATATATGAAGATAAAGTGTAATGGTGTAATGTAAAGTATAATGTCTCTAAGTGGCATAAAATGTCGATTGATTACAGAGAGTGTGTCATTTTACACTTTTTGTTTTGGTTCAGTTTAAATTGATGAGTCAGCTTGTGTTTATCACTGAGGTGTTGGTGTGTTTTTACCTTTGGATGGAGCCAGTCTTTACATTAAGCTAAGCTAACATCTCCTGTAGCTTTGTATTTATCAGTCTTGTCATCTAACTCTATTTGCAGTAAAGCAAATTAAATTGAAGTGAGTCTAAATCCACAATTAAAATGTTAAATTGGTCTGTGTGTGTGTGTGCTGCTTCCACCCTCAGGACACACACAGTAATCTGTCTGTAGAAAAAAAAACACATAACACACTCCAGCAAACATGCACACACACAAAACGGCTGTCATTCTGCATCATCGCGGTCAGTCGCGGAGCTGCAAACATAAACAACAGGAGATTCAGGTCAGCAGTGAAAACAGAGCAGCTAAGGAGATTCCCACACTGGAATATTCTCACAGATTGTGCTGGGCTTCAAAGGGGAGGAAGGCAGTAAGTAAGGATTAGATTTGGGTGCTGTTGGTGTGTGCCGCAGTAAAAACCATCTCAGAGCGCTCTGAGTGCTTTATCTCCTCGACTGCCTGGGCAACTGCCTCTCTTACCCCCCCTCTCTGAAGGGAATAAGGCTATTAAAAACCACACACATGCATGCACACTCAGCCGCGCACGCTGTGCACATCACCCGAAATTCACTGCCAAAACGCGGAGAGTGCAGCACACATTTGGAGCTCGCTCACCGGGTCTAACACGCCTTCCGGTTGAAAAATCCACAGGGCCACCCCCCATGCCATTAAACTCTAACTAATACAAATGGACCCTCTATGGACGTGGAGGCAGGAAGAAAGAGGTGCCAAAAATACACCAGTCTGTCACTCACCATGTAGCTACAATACAGAGAAAGAAATCATTGCGCGTGGCTTTATTCACAGCAGACCGCGGGGTGTGTGTTGTTAATGCTCCTTTTGGCCCGTTGTGCTGAAGGAGGTGGAGGAGTGATAACGAACCCCCCGTGGAGAGAAATGGGCAACAGCCACATTTTGTGAAACGCCAAAGCCAGCGAAAGTTGAGAAGACTGATATCTCTTTTATATCTGTAGAATAAATCTGTTAGCTTATCTGCCGTAGATAACACTGGTCAGTGGTAAACAGGAGTTCAGATGATAATCATAATTCAGATCATAATTTTGGTCAACTATAACTGAACACACTAATTAATGTTGGCTTGTTAAAGACTGGAGAAAACTAACTCACTGTGTCACTCAAAGGCTAATTAAACATGTTATTGCACATTAATCAGTGAATGGATTGACATAAATCAACACACCTTAAATGTCAACATGACAACTTTGATCGTAAAGTTTGTCTGTATTGGCACTGAATTACAGATGCTTTAGTGACGATTGGATTATTGGAAACATAAAGCATCTGTCCAGCGCGCTCCAACAGCACTACAAATATAATTGTATTTGTTTGTTAGCCACATGACAATGAGGCTGTAAGAGTGCCTGTTTATGATCATTATCAGTCATAGATGAGAGGATCTCATTGTGTCTTATTTAATTATCTATATCATAATTATTCTTATTCCAATATCTTGAGAACTTGGTGGACTTACTCGATAGATTACTCGATATGTCATGATCACGAAAACCACAAGACGAGTTTGTCACATGATGTAAATACAAGTTGTTTTGGGGTATTTGCAGAAGAAACTGTTGTTTGTATTGAAAGGAAAGACTTCAATCGATGCAGCAGAACCAGAAACATCGTCTTGTTTTATCCCTGATAGCTCAGTCAGAGGTTCAGGTGTGTCGTGTGTTGTAGTAGCAGCTAATGTAGCCTGCAGCGGAGATGAGGAGCTCACATCTTTCTAACTCTACACTCCGAGATTTATTTCATTTTCAAACTTGTAGTCTTCAGATGTTGGCAATCAGACTCCACACAGCTCCCTCTGGAGCCACAAAAGGCTTTACAAACTTTCTTTTTTTTTTTTTTTTGGTGTTCACATGTAGTAGAGCTCTCCATCACCTCTAATCAGCCTCTGATGTGTAAAGTCGGTGGAGTTCCCCTTTAACACACCTGGAGCATTTATCTTTTTCTTCCTCTGCACGTTATCTGTCATCAGTAGAGTCATGGAGGAGCTGTAGGTGTAGCTTACAGGCTTACAAGCTTCATGAACTCCTTCATCAGACAGCAGCTCGACACAGTGGCTCGTTGGGGAGAGCCCCCCCCCCATTCGTGGACAGAGGAGGTTGTTTGGGATTCACAGGCCCTACGGGAGATTAGGCTGGACTGCAGCAATTAAACCACAACATGACTGAATCTGTCTCTCACTCCACCTTTCTCTCCCCTCCTACCTCATCCCAGACTCACACAACTACAGGTTACTATGGAAACTACCTCCCTCCCTCTCCCACTTTCCATCTCCTCCCTCCTCCTCCCGGTCTTACTCTTGCATCCTCGTCCCTTTACCTCCATTAACACCATACATTCATCTTGTTCTTCATTATCTCTTCATTAACACCTGTCACCGGCGTTATCGCTCCCTCTTCTCTACCAAGCTGTTTCAGTAGTTTTTCTCTCTCTCCTCCTCCTCTTCTTCTTCTTCTTCCTCTGATCCCGCGCTGATCTGCCTCTATCTGACTTACTATCTGTCCTGCAGCTTGCAGCATGAAACCAAATGTCAGGTCTGAGCTGGCACTGCGAGGAATCGTAAGGGAGGCAGATGGAGGAGCAAAAAAATGAAAGCAGAGAGAGACAGAAGGGGTTGGAGAGACGGCGGGAATGAGATGGTGGAGAGAAGAGCAGTGGAATGAAGTAATCAGATATTTTACTTGAGTAAAGGTTGCAATACTACAGTGTTACTACAAGCCATGCATTCACAATCGAGCGTAAGTAAGAGTAAAAGTAGATGTATTTTTTATGGAAAAGAACTTATTCTAGAATCATATTAGATCACTGGACTAAAAATTGCATTACTGTGTTCATCACCTTGATGTCTCAGCAGGTAAAAGTGCAGCTAATTTTTATCTCTTTATCTCCTGATGGGCAGCTTCATCTGCAATAATATGTATTGTATTAATGATCTAAATTTGTAAGGTGACTAGTGTTTAAAGTGGTCAAATAAATGTGCAAGATTTGCCTCCATATTGTGATGGAGTAGAAGTATAAAGTAGAATAAAATGGAAATACTCAAAACTGTACTTCAGTACTTAAGTAAATGTACTTATTCACATTTCAAGAGTGCTATATAAAAGCACACATACAGACAGTGCTAATTAATCTTACTGATAAAAAAGGTTAATGTCAGGGCTGCCAGCTCTTTAAATTCCAGAAAAAATTAATTAATAGAGATAAAACAAAAATTTGAAGGGAGATTTAAACAGGTAGAAGATGTTCCTTCTTTAAAACAGCTTTAAAGTTTGAGGTGAACAAGCGAAGTATTCTGCAGGTTGGTTATTATTCATCTCGCCACGAGGTCCATTCAACGTTTGGTCTGGACCATCTCAACTTTTCCAACAGAACAACGTGACCGGCTGACGTAACGTTGCTCTGTTGGAAAAGTTGAGTCAGGCTGAATTTTTTTCAACAGGCGTCTCATTCAGATGAATTCAGGCGCTGCTTGTTGGCAAACTGAGCTTTTGTTGGCTGTCATAAAATCTACAGCTTCATTGAGTAACTCTTCCATCTGCTGAGGAAGATCTCTGATGTGATCAAAGGCTCCAGACCAAACCATGTACCCTCGATGTGACAGTTTACTTTTTACCTGGAGATCATTGCAACAAAGGGTAAATCAATATCTTTGTGAGGCCGTTCCAAAGATGTAAAATCGTCCCATGTTATTTTTCTGCACCTGTTAAGCCTCAAACTAGACCTCCTGGATTTCATCATATTATTGGCACATTAAGTGAACTGATTCAGCCTAATTTTTTATTAACATTTCAGTGTGAATGCCCACTAAACCATAGATACAAAACAACAATAGAGTTTATTTCACCAAGACTAGACCACTTAGTACAAAGTTATCTGATGCAAGTCCACCAGACAAGATAACACCAGAAAGGATAACATCATCTGCAAAGTATTTTACTTCAAATGTCAAATTTGTCTTCCATCATCATTCAAATTTGTACCCCATAACCTCAATTAAGCTGCTCCTTTCTGATCAATCTCTAGAGATATATTAGTTGTTGGGATAAACTATCAAAGAACTATTAAATAGTTGGTTAATTCTGTTGATAGACCTGCTCTCCTTTTCACTAATCCACACCAGCAAAGTGTCAAAAAAGTGTTTCTGGAGCATTTTAGACATCCACTTCCATTTGTACAAATGTGTCACCCTTCACAAAAGATGAGACACAAGCAAAGTGAAAACTTCATTAGAAGACATTCAAATACACAAATCTCCAACCACCTATATCACCTGAACTTGTGAGTCAGTGTATGTAAAGTGTCCTCGGGTCACTTGAAAGACACTATAAGAGTCTAAATTCATTATTTATTTGATTCAAACAGGTGTTCGACAGGTAACAGTGGCTTCAAAATAAGGAATAAATCTAGCAGCTTTTACTATCACAGCATCTTGTTTTTTTTGAAGGTTTGAGATGCTTCATGTGGTCCGAAAGATTGAAGCACCTCTTTTGATTTATGGTGCAATTAACCTCAACTTCACACCTGTTTATATCTCTTTTTGAAGAGGACTTAAAAACAAATCTAAAAGAGAATATGGGATTAAAAGACTTTTAAGAGGAGTATTTTTTAACTGAGTGGGTGTGACGTACTTGCCTTCGTGCTGTGTCTGACTGGCTGTAAGATTAAAGTTTGTCTGTGTCACGAGTGGGAACACTCAGCCGTTTTATCACAAACTCTTTTATCACAGCGACGAGTGCCATTTCCTCATGCACATTTTGGATTTACTTACACTTTCATGGCAGAACTGTTAATAATTCTTAAACACTGATGTTACACAAGTGACCCCATTTCCGAACCACTGAAAACAGCCTCCCTTTTTCACTCTTTTCTCTCCATCTGCTCATTTCTTTCAGTGCAGCTGCTGAATTGTGTTTGAAACCTGCGCTGTGACTTCTGCTGGTTCCTCAGATTTGAAGCTGTTGTTTCTTCTGTTTGTGTGTGTGTGTGTGACAGGGAGAAAATCAGAGATAAAGAGAGGATCTAGTGCTTTTGGTTTGGGGCTTCTTCTGTGATAGCTCTTCCTTGTTCCCACAGTGGTGTTTACCTTCATAAAAGCCCAAAGGACTTCAAAGGATAAGGCTGTAATTTTTATTTTTTTTATTGTCCTCAAACGAAAAGATCAAAACCAACGATAATTTAACTAACAAGTATTTTCTGTGCAGCCAAGCCTGATAGGACTCATTCTTCTGTGCCACAGACCTCCATTGTTGTCCAAAAAAACACGAATAAATGAGCCAAAGTTTGCACAATGACTGGCAATCATGAGTGACTAGTAGGGGAGAGAAATCTAACCAACTATTTAGAGAAAGATCAGTGTGAGATTTGGAGGTTAGTGACAAAAATGGAAAAAGAGTCCACATAAACCTGGAATTACAAGTCAGAGATATCAGGAGTTTTTAACAGTATCTCCCACTTGGTGAAAAGAACTACAGACATGTCAACAGACTGGAAAAACAGCTGCAAATGCACCAAAATAAAATCCAACATTAACACTTAAAGATAAATACAGTTAATTTTATGGGAGCTTTAAAGTGTTTGTGTCTTGTTTCACCCGATAACAAAGTGCTGCACCTACAGACGTAACTCATCAGCTGTTGTTTATCTGCATCTTTATTCACCCTTAAAAGTCAAAGGATTGATAGCTAACAACACACCGTACAGCTGTGTGTGTCTTTGATGAATTTATAAAGTTTTTAGGAACTCTGACTGGTTCTGTTATCTTACTATAGTTTGTCTTTTCTCTCCTCTTTTGTCAGTATGAATATGCTGCAGGATCACACCACCTTTGGATTTCAAACTTGTGTGGATGCATCTTTGCTTTAGTTTTTTTGCTGTCTAGCCTTGATTTGAATCTATTTGTGCAAACTTTCATCTTTGCAAGTCATATTAAGTCAGTTTTATTTACAGGATGTGGTCCAAAGTCAATCAATCTGCCTCAAAGACATTAAGAATCTGTGCAGCACCTCCATCCTCAGACCTTCTGTCCTGAGGAAAACCTCGGCTGCATTTTGTTTGCAGGAAAGCTGCATTTAATTTTAATATCTTGTCTGAAATGAGCCATTAGGAAGCTAGCGATCATGTAGCCTTTTTGAAAAATGAAACTATACATTTGTGATATTTACATCTTCAGTAGAGCCACAGATGGAGAGATGGAAAGTATTGAGAGATGAACTTGTTGGTTTTAGTATTGTCACAGGATTTGTTGGAAATAAGAGAAATATTAAACAACGACAAGCTTTATCTTTTAATATTCAAGCAAAATACTGCACGTCCACCACAAACCGCCCTCAGGTGTTTTAGGCCCCCCTCCCGTCTCCCATCTTCTTCTCCTTTACGTAGACACGTCCCTCCCACCTGCGTGTCGGACATGGAGGTGAGGTCAGCCTCTGAGCAGGCTCGCCCGCCCGGCCCAGCCATCAGCCATGCTGCCCACAATGCACGTGACCAGCAGAGCGTGTGAATGGGGTCATGCCTGGGAGACGGGAGACGAAGAGCGAATTCGCCATCCGTGAATGGGGAAGAGAACAATTCCTGAGGCTGTCTCCTCTGCATTAGCAATAACTGTGGGCCCATAATGCAGTCTGCCTCTCGATTGTTTGTCCCCTCTGCAGATGCTTCAAGGGTCCAAACAGAAGGAGGCAATATGTGCTCTGATGAAGGCTGCTGCTGTGTGAGTGTGTGCTTCGAATGAACGAAGACTTCTGCATTTTTGTGCCGCAGATAAATTCTTCTGTTGTTGTTGTTTTCTTTTTAAAATGCCGGTGGAGGATGAGATGACCTGCTCAGTGTATTTTCAGTTGTTGTAATTACTCCTGCCTTTCCCGGAGCAAACTGCGGCTGCATCATCAGTGCCGCGGCGTCTGTGTTTGTATGTAAATAGACATCCCTTATCAGTGTCGCACGTTGAGGGGCGCCGTAAACTGTGTGCGCGAGGAAACGTTATTTTTCATATTCACTCAACTGCTTTCCACCACTTGAATTCAATTAACAGGGTAATGGACGCATTCACCCTCTCCTCAGGTTTTGAATTAAAATTTTCAATTGGGTTCATAATTGAGTGCAAATGAATCGGTTGGCCTCAGGAGGGCTGGAACAGATCTCCAGGGGGGTCCTGTGTGTGTGTGTGTGTGTGTTGGTGCAGGTGTGTCATACTTTAAAACAAAGTGTGTGCAGAAGAACTTACACCTGCAGTTTTACCACATCAGAAGAAACTCTCCGCTCATCTTAGGGTGTATTCTGGATATTGTTCCCGTTCTTCTCTTCTGTGGTAGAAGTCTCTTTTTTCAGGTCTGTGGTTTATCTTTGGTTTCTGGGATGAAATTGTTTTATTTTTAGCCACGCTACTAGCACAGCTCAAGGGACTGGTCAGTTAAATTCACCACTTTGGTCCAAACTGAAATATCTTAACAACCACTGCATGGTCATGAAATGTGATGTTCATGTTGCCCTGAAGATGAACTTTAACTACACTAATGATCCTTTTACTTTTTTTGCTAGTGCTGTCATCAGGTCAGAAATTAAATGTATACTTGCTAAACTAACTTGTTTAGCTAATTAATAAATGTTTGCATGTTAACACACTGAACTAAGATGGTGAACATGAACATGACACCTAACATCACCATGTTGTTATTGTCATTATGAATATTTTTTCATGCTGAGGTTTGCAGTTAGCTCAAAGTAACGCTGTCCCTCAGTACAGTCTAACATATATTTATATTTATATATTTAATAGATGTACATATGGTATCGTCCGTAGTTTATTTGATCTTCTGGATCACATGAATGTATTATTTTTGAAGATTCTATATAAATTTGTATGTACAGGTGACAGACTATTTGAGCCACATGACTCTGTCACTACAAAATGTTGTATAGTTTGTGTGTTTGTGTGGGCTTTGTGGGGCAGGTAGGCAAAGACAGGGCAGGTAAGTTGCTTTCCACTGGCTGAAAATTTAACATACATGCTTGTTTTTAACATGTAAATATCACCACAGCCAAACACAAATCTACACTCACTGCATTCTGTATTTACTACGCAGTCATGCCCAGCTATTTCCTGTATATAAAACCTACCTGTTGCATATTAATTTCAGCCTCCTTTATACATTTACATCTGTACTTTTATAAATACTCAGTACACACAGTAGTTTATGTACAGAGAGAGTGTAGAAGATATGTGTTCACATATCTAAACAATGAAGCTGACTCTGTTTCTGATTTCTGTGTCGATGACTCGAAGTGAGGTTTGTTAAAAGGTGGTGGGTCAGAGCAGGCAAACAAAGCAGGCAAGACGTGAGAAATAACAGGTGGGAATCAGTAACCAGCTGAAGGTAAATGTGCTGATAGGAAAAAGGTGTGCAGGTGTATTAGTGAGGACGACTGCAGAGCGAGAAGGTAACAGGGGAAGACGACCTGTTTTTCATCCTCTTAATTGATAAGTGATCCCAGTGAAACATTCATGAAACGTGTCGCTCTTTCTTCCAATCACAGGAAGCATCTGAATGAACATCCTGACATCTAAAGTCGGTCCGGAGCTGAGTTTTGGTGCTTGGCGAGCTCATTCTTCATTTCAGATTCTCCACTCCTCTTGTTCCACCTGGAGGGCTCCAATTTACATTAATCCATTCTGACTCTGAGAAAGTGAAGATATATACGAGCTCGCAACACTCAAATAGAGATTTTTCGTCATGTTTCACCATCAAGTGTTCCCAAAAATACCGATTCTCTTTCACTGTGCTGCACTCAGGGTTTTTTCTCAGTATGAAGACGTCTTCCTGTTTTTTTTATCTGCTGACTAATACCTTCCAATCATTCTCAGTAACCTGCTGCTGTACACTTCAGTTAGACTGTCAGCTAGATTGTGTGTGCAGAAATAGTGCATTGTCCCATTTGGTTTATTAGCAATGTTGATGGCAAGTGATGGCAGCTCCCTGAAAGCACTGAAGGGAGGCATCAACTTATGATAAACAACGTCTCTGCATTCAACACAGAGAAAATACAAACACATAATTTCACACAATTATTTCACTGCTGAATCAAGTTAAATGCAAATGTATAGCAATCACCAAGTACACACACTTTCACACACATGGCTGTATTTACGTCTTTAACACACAACCGCTGGAGACAGTGTGGCTCAGGAGCCGCTGAGGTGTTGAATAAAAAGGCTGGACGGAGGATGAGGTGGAGCGGTGACTGCAGTTTGAATGGTGGCTCTCCCACAATGCAGTTGTACAGAAGAAAAAATGGTGATTTGTTATGTAGTACACTGTGTGCAGAGTTAGTATGTTGTACAGAAAATCTGTTGTCTTCTGCTTTTACTGTAAAATAGATTATTGTCATACGAGCCTCCAGCCATCTCCAACTGTTTGAATTTAATTGCTCTTGTATAGTCTCTATTTTTATTTATATTCTCATTTTTTGTATGAATTATGTGCCTTTATTCTATTTATCTGCACTCTTTTGCTGTGCTACTGATTTTTTTAAATTTCATCCTCCAGATGACTTGGGAACCTGGGTGTTTTCTGCAGTTCCCTCCTCTCGTATGGTTTGGTGAGTCTGAATTAAGAACAACATCCTGCCAAACCAAGTGTGACCGGGGATTGATTCCTTTGGAGGTTTCTCTTCTGGGGAAAGTTTGACCCTCCACATGCTCCAGTTTTACTCAGACTACACAAAATACATTTCAGTTTAGTGATTTATATAATGAACTTTTAAAAATTTGCTCTCAAAAGGCAAAATATGACTTCAGACCATCCTTCTCTCCCTGATTTTGCAGTAGAACACATTTTTCCGGTGAAGTCAGAGATGCAGTCGGCTCTACAGATGAACAGATGGATTTCTTGCATCTTTGCGTCGTGATGCGTTCGTATGTGCACACACATTAACTCTCACGCTGGGTCTGCGTTGAGGCGGAATAATCAAATAACGCTGCACACAGTTAGCTTTCCAATATGATTAAGCCAGGTTGCCATTTGTGGAGACTAATTTAGAATGAGTTGTGATTAGCTATTTCCACCCTCTAAGGCATTATGCATTTAAATGGAGCACATTTTAACCAGCTGGGGATATGACAGTGGCAGCTGATTCCCTTAAGTGCTGCACTTGAGTGTTTATTTCTTTGCTTTCACTGTAATGGACCATTTACCTACACAGGCAGAAGACTGGAGAGGGCCTTTATTGTGAAATGAGAGGGCGAGAGCGAGAGAAAAAGACTATTTTGGGTTCAGGGCTTGACTTCTGCTGCAGTCATTTCACTCGAGGGATTAAGCCTCCCTCGACTCTCCCTCCTGCCTCTCCTCCTTCCCTCTGCAGCCCGGGGTGGATCTGCTATTTACCCCAGTTATTTATCACTTTGGAGCTGTGATGGAGAAGCCTGCAGGGCTCCAGAGAGAGTGACACGGCGGCAGGGTGGAATTAAAACTCTCAACCTTGTGTAATTTGATTTGACTGCTCTCTCATCCACTGTTAGAAGAAGAAGTCCAAATAAGTCCTGCTCAGATCCTGGTGGACGTCCTGCAGGAGGACTAGGAGCGCTGCGTGTCAAAGGTCGATGTTTTACATCTGTAACATGCCTGAATTTGTCATTTTGAGGGAAGTTAAAGCTGCTGGGTCGTTTACTTTCACTCTAAAGTCAAAGCCTCTCTCCTCCTGCGCCCCACCGATCTCTCTGGAGATAAAACTCAAAGTTCAGGACAGACAGAAAAAGGCTTTTTGTATCAGAGTACCTGAGTAAATTGCCTCATTTCCTCTCCTCTGTCCACACCCTCCCTCACCTTTCTTCTCTCCACTCTCCTCCTCTCTCTGCACCATCACCTCCTCTGCCCTCTCCCTCCAAAGATCTCACCTCAGTCCAACTTTTCCTGCTGCGCTCGCTTTCTTTTGTCTATGAGCTTTGACAGAGTGACTGATGTTGATCATTACGAGGCTCTGATGGCTCCATATCAGATGAAATCCTCCTCGCCGCTCCGTCAATGTCACCACAAAGCCATTCTGAGGCTAATGGTCCAGCTCTGGCACCGGGATCTTTGTGGAACTTCAGACTAAAAATAACCAACAGACTACACTACGCCAGATATTATCAACACATTTTAGGAGGACTAGACTCTCATGTTTGTGTGGTGAAAATGAAGCTATAGAAATAAATAAAAGGTTAGCGTAGCCTCCAAAAAAACAACAACAACAACATCCCTAAAGCCCAATAATTAATAAGTAACTATTTAGTTTTAGTTTTTTAATGTAATATAACACAGTGAGGCTGGCTGGGCTGCTAACTGTGCAGACATTAGAGTGACATCCTAAAGTCAAACTCCTCCTTTAAATAAGTTCAGAGACATATTTATTCACTGCTCTCTGACCCAGCCTGAACACTGAATACATGACACACTCGAACATCTTCCATAAATCACCACGGCGGACGGCTGGAGAGCTTATTTTCTCTCGTCCGACCGAAGTGAAATGTCTAACAAGAGCAGATGCTGTAATCTGCTGAGGATCTCACAGTAAATCTGACAGAAGTCCCGCCAGCCCAGAACAATAAGTTTAGAAAGCCTATAGCTGCGAGGTGGGGGTGGGAGGCGCCAAACACTTCGGGCTCAGCGGATGGCCTGCTGATTCATCCAGGACCTGCTGTTAAAGTCATAAGGGATGAAGAGCGACGACGCTGTATTACCTGCAATATACACCAGTGACGGCGGAGTCACAGTTCTTATAGGAAGATGACAGTGACTGAAGTATAGAAACTGGGAATAAAAAAGCATCTGTACCACCTCCTAATAATACACCTTTGTGAAAGGTTTGAACTAATGTCGTTTCAATGTGTGTCAAATGTTCACTAAATTTTTTGAGCCGACAACTTAAAAAAGACTTTTGGCTGCCAAGTTGGGAAAAATCGTTTTGACTGTTCGGACAGTGAAAGTCCTTTTAACAAATCAGTGACATTTACAGTAGCATTGGTTCAAGAAATAGTCCAACAGTTTGGGAAATATTTGGAAATAATTTGGCTTCTTTGTTGGGTGTTAGATGAGAAGATTGTATATGTATATGTTATATGTATCATGAAGTTGAAGCAGACGGTTAGCAAAGTTAAAGGCTGGAAACAGGAACAAAAAGCTCGCCTAGCTCTGTAAAAACCCTCTGCCCAGCACATTTAAAGTAATCCTTAATTAACAGGTGATATCTTATTTAATATGTTCAAAAATCAAAGCTTTATGCAGACATGTGTGCTGCCAAAAAACACAAATTGTCACTTTTACACTTTAAATTACATGCAGACAAGATACAATGCCTTAATGAGCGTCAGAGATGTTTATAGGTGGATTTTTTTTCCCCTCGTTTACACTCTTTATGCTAAGCTAAACTAAAGGCTGTAGCTTCATATCTAGTGTGCAAATGTCCGAAGACGTCTTCATCATTTAACTCTGCAAGAAAACAAATAAGCATATTTCCAAAATGTCAAACTGTTCTTTTAAGTACCCTTTTTTAATAGCTCAAAACATTTATAACTGCAGACTTGATGGTTTACCAGCAGTGTCAAACCCATTTATAATTGAATCACCAACATTTTAACTGCATAATAACTAAATAGAAACATAAACACCATCCAAAATGATGTCTCTGGACAGAGCAACAGCTGCTTTTGCAACCTACAAACCCTCTTGAGTGTTGCCTTATTACTGTGAGGAGTTCTTGTGTTTTATAATGATTATTCATGTCCCTACATGTCTTAAATCTGTTTTAAAAGTATGATTTCTGGGTCACTCTGGTGGTTTGTGGTGCCAAAAATGAGCCACAACTTAAGATCTTCATGTCTCATGTCTTAAAAACATTAATGTTGTTGTGAACTGAACTGTAGAAAATGCCAAAGCCTTAAGTCCTGCATTTTACAATCAAAGAAAGAAGCAGTTTTTCCATCAGAAGCACTTATTTTTAGTGAACTTCATTGCTGCAGCTCACCTCGGCATCCAGGGGAGAGACTGTGAACAGGCCCGATATACCTGCGGACAAAAAAACAATCTAACACGCCGAGTCCGGGAGTGGGAACATTTAATGGTAGATTGCAGATGATTTCACTGTTGAGGGAACTTGTGTATGTGTGTGTGTGTGTGTGTGTGGGGTAAAGTTGCGGGTGGATGGCGGTTAGCAGTTGCCTAGGCCGCAGCTTCAAGTCCCCCGAGCCTCACTGCCATCTGAATCCAATCCACAGGCTGACAGATTGGGAGGCAAATTGACGGTGTCACATTTCATATCACAGCGAGCTGCAGCGGGGCCGGGAGCAGTGCGGCAGTCTAATAAAGAGAGGACAGTGTGTGTAAAGGTGGCAGGGGAGTGTGTGTGTTTGCAGATGTATTGACACCTACATGAAATAAAAAAAAAAAAACAGCAGCACTGCCCATGCAGCAGTTACACAACCTTTGTTTTTTTTTCTGCAGATGCTGTTGTCAGAGCCTCGTATGAGCCTCGGTGTTTGAAAGCGGTCGCAGTGACTAAGCCTGCTCTGTCAATCTGGGATTGTACAAGCCTCTGGCTATCACAGCTCAGACGGGGAGTGATGAGAGCAACATAAGTGCCATATGTCAACTAGCAAAACCAGCCCGGAGACAACATGACTAACCCCGGCTCAGGATTAATGAGACAGCAACGCCTTCATGTGTGTTTGTGTGCATGCAAACAATTCTTACAGCAAATTATAGCAACACATGAGAGAATCAGCAGACAGGAACAAGGCTGTGTGCTTGGATAACATTTTTCTTATTTGCACAGCAGTCTGCGTTGGGTTTGCTTTGATGGTTGTAATCTGCCCTCTAGTGGACGAGCACACGCAGTGACTGCAGGTAAAAATCACTGCTCCTCATACTCTCGTTGGCAAGAAAAAAAAAAAAAGCAGCAGGAGCACACCCTCTCTATGAACATCCGTATATTAGTGTCCAATCATGACTTTTATTGATTTTACAAATCTTGAATTTATGTTAATGGCCCTGCGATGAGGAGCTCAAAGGGGAGATTAAATTAAATACAGAGGAGATGAAAGAGGACGGGCATCTTATCCCTGCAGAACGAGCAGAAGTCTTGGCATGAAGCCACACACACACACACACACAGTGTGAGCAGACTATCAGGATGAGCTTATGGTTTCTGACATCTAGAGGTGGTTTTGTCAGGAGCCGTTTTTTCTCGGCCTCCTGCTGCTCCGGCTTTGGTCTTGTCTTTAAAGAAACTCTCTCTTTCTCGACGGTGTGTGTGGCCGGCGGTGCTCTACAACTCAACCTAAAGCCAAGCCAAAAATGTTGATGGGTTTCAGTTAATGCACACACACACACACACACACACACACACACACACAGAGTCTTTACAGCAAGGCTGGAGGGCCGCTTTGAAAATTACACTAAATGTGAGTCTAATGTAAAGCACTTATCCATCTGTCTTAATAGCCTTTGGCTGCAGCTTTCCACTACGAGCCGCTTCAGGCAATTTATCAGCTCCCAGCTTTGTGTTCTCAGCACTGTACGTTAGATAACACTGCTTATATAGGCTAAGTGTGATTCAAGAACTCAACTATTTATAGAATATATATTTTCAGACGTGCCAGCAGGATGGCTCTGTCGCTCGGTCGGTTCTCCACTTTGGTCCAGATTAATATATCAGTAACTGTTGGATGGAAAGCTGCAAAAAACATTTTCATGATACTCAGAGGATGAATCCTGATCACTCTGGAGGTTACTTAAGTTTTACACCTATAAGTCCTCTACAAATGGTGTCTTATTGGTGAGGCAAGTGGTTTCTTGTGTTTCATGATTGTTTGTGTCCTTACATTTATTTAAAAAGTCTGATTGATGGGGGACTTTGGGCCTGTTGTGCAAAGAATGAACATCTCTGGTTGAGTTTCATTCCTTCATCTCTCTCTCTTGTTACTGTCAGCTTGATAATAAAGCTCTCCAAATCCGACTGTAAGGAAGTGAGCCTGCTGTATCAAGATGAGCTTCACATTAGTGGTTTTGAGTAAAATGTCTTGACCACTAATAAATGAATTGCTGAAAGATCATATTCAAACTACTTTCATCTGCAGCAGCAGAAGATTTATATGTTATTGTAAACGATCTATCTATCTATCTATCTATCTATCTATCTATCTATCTATCTATCTATCTATATATATATATATATATATATATATATATATACTACTAGTTTTTATTCTCAGTCACAGTAAGAAGTGTTGAGGTATTGCAGCAGACTTTGGTAACAGATCATTACTGGTCTTTGTGAGAATGAAAATACTAAAACTCATCAGCCTCACAGCCCTTTGTAATCTTATTTCTGTATTTATTTTTAATACAAATATGTAGGTATATCTGTCTTTCTACGTTATCAGAATTTTATTGTTTGTAATAAATTGAGATAATCCAGTCTTTTCTGGATCGTCATCGCTGCTTTTAATGGACAAGAAGCTGCATCCTGCTCCCAGAAACACACGAAATGATGCACAACAACATCTTAAGACAAGTAAAAGATTTATTTCACATTTTTTTTCTTTTAAGTATCACCAGCTTTGTTTAAGGAATCAAAGACATCAAAGGACAGGTCACAGGAAGAGTTAAAGAGGTTCAAATGCACAGAAAGGACAAGAGGAAACAGTCTCAGGTCTCCAGAAAAAGCCACCGAGAAGGATCTGATAATGAAGGACGGCACATTATGTCAGCTGATGGAGTTCGTTCTGTCGTTCAGAGGGACGGACAGAGCGTGCTGGCTTTGTTTTGTTCACTGAAGACGAGGCTGGGTTCAAATATGAGTGGTGTCACTGTGCAATCATCACTTCTACAGTTGGTCTGGGAGAGTGTAAAAGAGAGGAAAGGTTGGGAGGGAGGGGGAGGTCAAAGGTCACTGCAGAGAGAGTGAAGTTAAGCAGCCAGAGAGACGAGAGGGCACCAACAACATGAGGGGGGAGACAGGAAGTGAAGCACTGCAACCACACACACAGACACACACACGCACACACACACACACACACATAGACGTGGCCTCACTGGAGATGAGCAGTTTGATCAACCCAACAGTCTGAGCTTTGTTTTATTCACAGGTGACACTGTGCTCACACACCTGGATTTACCTGAGTCAAGCTTACACAGAGGACATAACTCAGGTAATACAGGGGAAGTTTAAATGAACGGATGCTGCTGCGGGACGTGGAGTTGCTTTGCTGGTCCCTGTGTGCTGTTGGAGGGGGGGGGCAAGGAAAGAGAGTGTCACACAGGCACTTGAGAGAAATGACAAAAAAAAAAAAAACGAAACACACACTACAACTTCCATTAAGGCACGACAGATAACGACACTCACAAACACGCACCGGCCTTCGTGGACAACAACAGCGTGATTCTCTAAGCGGGGCATCACAACGCCATTTTAGATTTTTTTAGATTCAGCCATGCGTTGACTGGTTTTCATCACATCTACGTCAAATATCTGATTTCCATTATGTTACAAAAAAATTTAAAAATTGCCCGACTCCCACTCCTGATGAACGACGGTAACGTCAAAGTACAGCTCGTCACGGGTCGCTTGCCATGTGGCCGACAATTAACATTTACAGTGAGTAATCAGCTGTGTTTTTTCAGCTGTGAAACACAAATCATGTCTGTGTAATCTTCATTTATTCATCTGTTTTCTTATGTTTATTTGAAGAAGAGGCAATTTTCTTTGCTTTTTCACAAATCAAAGCTTTTCTCACAAAGCATGAGCTGCATTGTGTGTGATTTAAAGTTGTTAGATAAGTACATAACATAATAAATGTAATAAGTCAACAGAATCAGGTCACATCTGTCCATGGATGATGGTGATAAAATGGCTTTTCAATAACAATATCAGTTTTGGACTCACTACTGTGCTACCGTCTGTTAAGAATGATCTAAGTTAAGAATGAGAAAAAGTAAAAATATACCTGTCAGAAATCTGGTCATAATACAGGAGAACATAGTTTGTGTTATCTAGTCTGAAGTGAAAATACATTCGAACGCTTCCTTTACATTAACTAAGAGACGACCGCATGGAGCAGCCTGGTAGCACTACATCACCCTACATACAATTTTGAATGAAAGGATAAGGCTTCTTATTCTTTGTCTCAGTGTCCACAAACCCCACGAAAACCAACAACGAATTATCTGCTCTCTCACTTCTCTCTCTTCTTTAGCCTGCTTGTTCCTACTGAGGATGCAAATCTGCAAAAGGATCACAAATGTCTACTATTTCTTTTTAAAAAGTTTAAATCATTTCCTTAAACAGTCATTATGAGAAAATGTTTCTCTAACTGGAGTAAATGGTGCATTTGTTGGGGACTATTTTCGTATTTTCGGCGTGGCTTTGGTGCATTAGTGAGTAATACCTGGCACTGGATGGTTTTGAGGGATTAATTTAAAGCACACTGCAGGGAAGGTTCTTGTAAGTTGCACAAATTGTAAAGCCCTTTAAGGCAAATTTATGATGCTTGGATGTATAAATAAAATTGGCTTGACGTGTCTGAGCTCATCCCGAGGCTGCATGACTCCACTTCATGACCGTGCAAAGAAACAAAAAGAGCTGCAGCGCCCGGTGAGATGTGAGAGCGGGCATCAGAGTGAACTCTCGAAGAAAGCTCATTAAACACATAAATACAGCCGCACTGCATACACACACACGTTGCTAATATTCGTGCAGTTGTGTTAGTTGTTGGGGGGCGAATAAACACAGTAACACTGCATTGATACAAATTTGCACAATGCACATGAGAAAAAAATTAGCTTTGCACTCAGTCTGAACACACATTTGGTGCATTAGTGAGTATTTTCAGTGTACGTGGGCATAAAAATACACATCAGTGGCCGTGTTGTGGCTCAGTTACATGTTTTTAAAAGATTTCAGAGCTCGATGGTACAGGGGAACAAGATAAATCAGACAAAGAAGTAAAAGATTTCATGGGATTTGTTGGCAATAAGAGAAATAGAGAATATCAGCAGCCTTATCCTTAAACCTTCTCTGTGATTTTGATTCGGGCGACGGACTTGACTTCACTCTGTTCTGCTGGATCCCATCAAACAGCTACAGCTGCTTGTACAGAATATATCAGCACCTAAAATCAGCAGAGGTAATTAGACACACTGGATACACACACACACACAAATGCATGCCCACCACCAAAGCGTGTGCGCATGCATACAAACAAAGCTCACACACACACACACACACACACACACACACACAGAAAGCATGATGAGTTCAGAAACTCACATGTAATCAAGAACGTGAATGTCATTGGCAATGTATGGAATAATTCTAGTGATATATATATTTTTCCATTTATGAATTGATTCTCTTCTTTTTCCTTCATTGGTTTCACAATCTGAAGTTACTGTAGATTTAAAACGGTTTCCTTCACTCCTTTCAAACTAGCATCTCTTAACTTGGATTCAGCTCGGTATCATGTGTCTCTTGTGCACAGAGTGACAGTGCGTTAGTGTTTTCGTGAGCTGAACAGTCTTTCTTACAGCAGGGTGTTTCTCAAAAAACATTGTATACCCTTAATAGTTCACTACTCTCTAGTTTGAGCCATAAAGTAGTGCACTAGAAGTACAAGAGCACAGTGTCTATTGAGATGCCCCCCCCACCCTCCCCACTTTGAGATGCAGAGGAGTGAGATCACGGCTGTGGGCGCTTTAACTCCGGAGGATCAGGCCCTTCTTGTAGGCCATCAGGCCGGCTGCGGTGGCGGCGGACAGGAAGGTGGACATTCCCATGAACTTGAGGAGGCCGCTGACTGAAGGCAGATTCCTCTCCCAGAAGGTGGTGACGAAGGGGAGCGCTGGGACCTCCTGATGGAGGGACAGGAAGGAGAAGAAGAGTTTAAGCAGCTTTTATTTGACTTTTAAGTTAAATTTAATCAAGAATTATTCTGAGAGATTTCTCCTCACCACACACTCAGGCTCCGTCTGCCAGATCTGACTCGGAGGGATTTTATTCATCGCACACAAGACCTGTAACAGAGCACATCGACTGTTCAGTCAGAGCTTTAAAATATTTATTTCAACATGGCTGCTGATTTACAAATCTTAGCACACAAACTCCCCAGAAAATCTCCTGAAACCAGAAAATGGAAATGCTGTGCTGCAGGAGGCCGAGGAGGTGAAGAGTGCTGAGGCAGGTAGTTAACGAGTGTTGAGAAGTAAAAGTACATGAATACTACCTGTGCAGAGTATTATCAAAATAATCAATAATATCACGGACATTTACTTATGTTCAATTGTACACATGTTGTGTAAAAATATGAGATAACTGTATATTACTCCATTATGTGGCTGGTCTAATTGGAGGAGGACACACCTTGTATGTGCCACACTTTCTCCTGGTCTTGATGATGTTATGAAGTAGAATTAAGACACATTTTTTATGTTTCAAACATCAGTGGATGTGCTGCTCTGTGTTTTGCAGCCGTCTGAGCTCTGACCTCTCTGGCTGCTCTCTCTCCAGCCTGCACGGCTCCCTCCATGTAGCCGCTCCACTCTGTGGCCGTCTCAGTGCCCGCGAAGAACAACCTGCCAACCGGCTCCCTCAGCACCCTGCAGACCAGAGAAGATGGAGAACGTGAGAGATCATCATTCACTTATAACGTTTAAAGACCTTTTACTGAATGTACTCCATCTCTGGTGTTATAGATGTTTGTCTCTGACCATGACTGCTTCATAAAACCAAAGAATCCACATTTTATTACAGCATTGCACACTCTTCTGTAAATTAATCTTTTATTTAACTTTACAATTTCTACAAACTGAACAAACGTGATGATGGATCAGCTCATTCACAGCAAAATGCATTTTTTCTTGGTCTTAGTCGCTGCTGCTGGGCGTAAACCTGCATTTAAATATAAATGCAGTTTTGACAGACTACGATCTGAAAACATGAAAATGAGCAAACTTGGAAAGACAAGTTTTCACTGGGCAGCAGAGAAGAACACAGATGACAAAAAACAGCATGAATATGAGCTGATTTTAAGATACTGAGAATCTGAGCACAATATTTACAACTTCAGCTGTGTGTTATGGCGATTGTGTGTGTGTGTGTGTGTGACTTACTTGCGTACGTACTGGGTAAGGATCCCGGGGGGAAATAGGCGGTGTAGCAGCCCCCAGAGTACTCCTCCTCACACCAGTTCTTCTCCTCGTAGTGCACCGGCTGACAGACACAAGCGGACACATGAACGTTTAACTAGTGAAGCAGATCCGCTGCAGCTGTGTGACTTTGTGTCGGTGCGTGTCCAAACTCACGTGCAGAGCCTCTTCGGAGCCCAGCACTCTGGAGTAGATCTCGCAGATCCTCTTCAATCTGAACGATATGAGAAAACAGTTTGAATCTTTGAGGCTGCAGAGAATTTATGACTTTATGAATATGAGTTTGCTTCACCGTGCATCTACCTCTCCTCTTTAGTCAGCCCTGTGAGCTTTCTGCACTTGCGGGCGAGGATGAATCTGGAGGAGGGAGAAGAAAAGAAATATCATATCATCCACCAGACAGTACTCCAGTCACACATCGTGGATACGACTTTTAATGCTGCACAATATATTAATATTTCAGTCAACAGTAAAAAAAAAAAAAAATCAAAATTTACTTATTTAAAGCCCAAAATCACAAAACATCGTTTGCCTCGGAGGGCTTTACAATCTGTACAGTTGTGACACCCTCTGTCCTTAGACCCTCGAACCGAGTCAGGAAAAACTTCAAAAAAACCCTTTATGGGAAAAAGAAGAAACCTGAGGAAGAGCCACAGATGAGGGATCCCTCTCAGTGTGTAAAGCTCTTTCCTGTTTCAACATTAAATGTCCCCTGTGCACTAATAAACTGCAGCTCTGTATTCACCCCATAATTGCAGGTACACTCCCATCAGGCTTTGTGTCGTCCAGTGTCAGGCCAATAGGAGCTCCTTCCTCCTCAATCACCATGCTGCCGCAGTAACCTGGAGACACAGTGGCATAAAAAAAGAGTGTAAAAGATAAAATCATATGTTCACTACAGTATTTTCTGTCTTCTGTTTCCTGCGTACCCTTTTTCCTCCAGAAGTTCTCTTTGTAGTACACCATGCACTTGATGACGCAGCCCATTGGGACGCGGTGGATCAGCTGGTTCCTCAGCGGCGGCAGCTCGGGGTTAAAATGCATCTTCAGATTCAGACCAGGGGGGGTGGCCACGATCACGTACTTGGCCTACGACAAAGACACACACAAAAAAAAAGAGACACACAAAGAACAGGGCAGTGTGATGTACTTCACATGACACATGTCAGCAGCAACCAGTAGATGGCAGAAAATAACAGTTTTTTTTTCCAGCTCAGACTGTTGGTGGCTGAGTTACAGTTCAAATACCTTATTTATTTCTTCTTATCTTTAAACGTGTCATATCCAGACTACATTATGTCACATTACATTTACTGCATGTTCTGTCTTTACATTATACCAATAAGATAATCATTTAACTGTAATAACAAATGTAGCTGCAGTGCTGGAAGTGTTTGCTTCACTAATCCCACTTAAGTAAAAGTACAGAAGTAAAATTTACTAATAGTATCAAAAGTAAAAGTACTTAGGCTGATATAATGTTATTGATGACATAGGAAGATAGTTAATAGATAGTTAATGATGCATACTGGCGCCTTACTTTGAATTATTTCATACACTGTTGGGTATTTTCGTGCAGTAGGCCTCTCCAAAGGGTCACAATATAAATCAGAGGCGTCAGAATAAGATAGATTGGAGAGGAAAGAAGAAAGAAACAAAGCTTTTCTTTACAAATATGTTTTCATCTTTTTGACTTTAATCTAATCTGAGCCTTTGGCGGGAAATATTGGATCATTTGACCACTGTAGGCCTCAAACAGTTTTTTAAATGAATCCATCTGAGAGGTTTGGGATATTTCTCTTTGGTGGAGCTGCTGACGGTTTAGAAATGTGTGCAACATGTTTTTGTGAGTAACTAAAGCTGCCATATAACTGTAGTGGAGTAAAAAGTACAATATTTACCTCTGAAATGTAATGTAGTGGAGTAGAAGGAGAAAGTAGCACAAAATGGAAATACTCAAGTAAAATATGAGAATGTGTGTCTCTGGTCATTCTTACTGCATAGGTCTGTTTGTCCAGCGTCTCCACTTCCACCATGTCTCCAGTCTGGTCGATCCTGTAGACTGGAGACTGCAGCTTCACTCGGTCTCCCAGCTCTTTGGCCATGCAGTCACTGATCTGACCGGAGCCGCCCATAAACTTCCTCTCCTGCAGAGGTGGCCGGAGGAAGCAGAGTTCAGTTCACCGCCAACGAGAGCAGAAGGGGTGCACATCAGCTTTTTACTGGTAAAATTGCTTCTATCCAGTCTGATCCTGCTCAGAGTTAATAAAACCTACATTTAGGTTTTTTTAAAATCTGTTGATTTATCTTGATGTCACATACCAGCAAATCCTCAATCTGCCCACTTTCCTTCACTACAAATTTCAACATCTCAAACCGAGGAGAAAATGTGTTTGCAAAGCTCGGGCCAGCAGCTGCTGAGTGATGGAGAGGACCGAGGGGGCGCAGAGAGATTAAGTGCTGCCAAAGCTCTGATACACAAAATTAAATAGACAGTGACCTTTTCTATATGTTTTGTATCAGCGTCTCTCTCTTCCCTGATCAGAAACACATTGTGCGTCTTCCACTGTGGCATTCGGATGAATTTCTCTGCCAGTCTCCAGAAAAGGATACGGTCTGAAACTAAATCGGTCGTGGCAGTGAAGCCAAGCGTTTGTTATATTTGATTAAAGACGAGTTTGTTTTCTCCGTTTCAACGGAAAGTTACGCTGAAAGTATAGACCAAATGTGCTCCATATGCGACAATTCAGGCCGTACATGACTCTCTCCTCTAAACAAAGCTCGAGTTCAGATGACTGTTCACCTGTTTATCCCGTGCCCACGCACGCAGCCACAAACATGTGAGTGTGTTTTAAAAGGAAGAGTCCAGTGAACGCTCAACAGAGCTGGCTGCAACGTCGACTGTTTACTGAAACACAATCCCCTTTCCTCAGCGCTATGGCAACTGGGCCACTCAGCTTTAGAAAGCACGGCGGCAGACTGTGCTCCCAAGAACACTGCTTTTGTCAGCCTCATAATTATGCTGCACTGGCCAGCGGCTAACTAAGGTCACTGTGTTGTGGCTGATTTAGGATCTTTTAATGACGTTTCTCCACTTCTTGGAAAACCTGCACTGGTCTCAGTCCTTTAGGTGGCTTTTTAAAGTTAAGTAACTATCGATTAAAGCCGTTATTCTGTCATCTTATCTTCAGACATCATCCATACAGATGTATCGTCAATGACAGGTACAAATACAGGATACTGCACACACACACACACGCGCGTTCGTGCAGACCGACCTGTCCTCCGTTCGTGGTGGAGAAGATCCTCATGGTTCCTCCGCACTGCTTCACGTACCAGAGGAACCACAGAGCCGACACCTCGTGGGGTTCAGAGGTCACGTTCACGTTGACAAACAGCGTGGCAAAGCGAAGGACGGTGCTTGAGTTAAGAGAGGGAGAAATGAACATTTTGGCTACATAAACATTTAAACATTTCTTTTAGCAAGCTGGGATCAACTTTATTTATGATATTGTACCATGTAAAAGGGATGTTTCATGACTTTAATGTTCTTTTCTTTTTCTTTGCATTTTTTTGTATTTGTTATGTTTTTTCCTTGTTTAGTTTGAAAATTAAACATAAAATTTCAAAAAAAAAATCAAAGAGACCAAATACACATATTTCCACAAAGACAGGCGTCCATATTGTAAATCATCTTTAGGAAAATGTATGATTTGTGATGTTGAGTTACATAAATAAAGCTGACTTGATAATGATAAAAATGCTCATTTCACAGTTCAACGTCATGTTTCATGGTGTCAGAAATATGTCATAATTAAGGGCTTTTACATGACATTCAAGACATTTGTGCAAAGTATTAAACTCAGTACTGGATGAAGTGTATTTCTTAAGTTTAAGATGCAGTTGAATGCATCAAATGACATCAAATCATCAGGTGCTCTGGTGGGAGAAAGGTTAAGGTGGATGCCATATAAATGCAAAGTCCACAGTTTGGATGGTTTGGGGTCTTTGTTGCATCTCATATCTTTCTATCTTTTATTTATCCAATAAAGATCAAAACTAGATAATCTTAAAGAAATACATATTGTGGGTAAGTTCACAGACATTAAAAAGGCTTGTTGAGTAGGAGAAGTAATCTAAGTCTCTATTCTGGATTACCTGGTCCAGCAGATTTTCTTAAAGAGCTCCAGCATGGACATCTTGTCCCACTCCTCAGCGTGGGGGGCTTTCCAGGGAGCCTCTCTGGGAATCTGAGACGCAGGAGACAAACATTTAGCAAAGAGCAGACAAAGAGTGCAGAGTGAAAAGGCCCATTGTTGCTTTACCTCCTTGCCCATCTCGTCCATCGTCCTCCACAGGTTGTTGAAGTCCAACAAGACGATCGGGTTCCACATCGAAGGGAAGGAGCCTTTGAACGGGTACGACTTTCCCTGTTGGATCAGCGTTAACAAAATCTTCTTATAATCACATTTATATTTCACTTTCACATATTGTAGTTCAGTTGTATTGCATTTTACTCACAAAACAGTGAAGTGTCTGCACAGTTTCACATTGTTAGATACAGATATGTGTTGATATCAGCTTGCTGCCACAGTGGAATCAAAATATTTAACTGATATTGGCCTTTAAAGTTAGATATCGGCAGATGTTGTGTCTGTTTCATTCATCTGCTCAGTGTTTTTAATGGTTCTTTATTTTGAGGCAGCACTTACACCACTAAATATATAATTCATGCGGTCAACCAGCCGTACAAAGCTGCTAACTCTCTGACGAGGTGTTTTCCTGTTGTGTCATGACTTCCCCAATCTAGGTAGACAAAGTAAACGGTAATTGACCTTTGGAAACTCTCGTTCGTTGACCTCTGGCTGACCTTTGATATGCTTCGTCAGAGTGACTGTGAACATTATTTCAAAGAGCTGCTTGAGATACGGCCCGTTAGGCAACATTTTATGACCGATTCAAAGATTCAGAGTCATCAAGTGTGATAAGATCGGCCACTGGCCATGTGCTGTTTGTGCCCAGACCACTGCTTTATTTCTCAACCACACAACTGATTTACAAATGCAGAGAGAGAAAGGGGTGGGGTGGGGGGGGGCTCTCTGATATGGACACGCAGATTACATGCTAAGCTCCGTGTTACAGGACTGTTTGGTGTTTCCAAGAACGAACTCTAGTTAAGGATCACTTTTCGTTGCTTTCTAGCGATCGGCTCTCATGGAACAGTTTGTGTTCTTGTGTGTTGATAAAGCTGTGAAAAGGCTATGCAGCGTAACGATCTTGACTTTTAAATAAGGAAACTTATTACTCAGAGCCATTAAACAGCAGCCCGCCCTGAAAGGCACAAAGATCTGCGACGTCCTTTGATGCCTTTGTGTGAATGTTTTGGCTCGGCTGCAGCAGTATTGAGCCAATAAATAAACTCTTTTATTACACACCGTATCTCATTTATGCCTGTCATGTGACTTTGCTGCCATTTTATTGGAGATTTTTTTCCAGACCACACCCACCAAATATACTACTTCATTCATGTTTTTTTAAAACTATGTTTTTTGGGGTTTTTACCCTTTATTATTCAGAGGACAGCTGAAGAGTGACAGGAAAGGTGGACGAGAGAGAGAGAGGACGACACACAGCAAAAAGGAAAATCGAAAAAAAGGGATCGAACCCCAGGCCGCTGCAGCGCGACACATGGATGCACGCACTCTACCACTGAGCTACCTATGTGCCCACAAATATCTGCTTTTAACACTGAAAAATGTTTTTTTTCAGCTAAACCTTTTTAATTTTGTAAAACTCGACTGTTTATTTACTTCTACACACACATTTCTAAATACAGCACATATGTCGAGCTGAATTCTGAGAAAATGTGGATAAAAAACAAGGAAAATATCAACAATATTTCCATTATAATACAGGCCTTAATTTGGAAGCAGCAGACTCACAATATAAACGTGACATTAGGACGTGGTTTGTTTTTCTTTGGGGAAATTAAAATTAAAAGGAATTTCAGAGGCTTCACTACAAAAAGCAAACATGCCAGTTATAAACTCCAATAATTCAACATTTTGCTTTAGCTAACATCAAATATCAAACAAATGCCCAAATCAATAAAAGGCCCAAAGAAACCTCTTAAAGATGTGACTTTTGCTGTATAAAAATAACATGATGCAGTTTTACTGTCAGCACGGAGAAACTTTTCTGTGTTTGAAAAGTGTAAAAGTGGCTCAGCAATCAGCTGTAATATCAATCAGCATCAATAAGAGAGTGAGTGAGTCAAAGAGGCATCAAATAATCCATCATGTTCGGCACATATCAATGCAAAAACACATTATCATTAGCTTTGTGTTTCTTTTTTTTTACTACATAAGCTTTATTTTTGGAGCTTGTTCGATAAAGACACTAAATGTCTGACTGAGCGAGACTCGTCAATCAACTACTTGAACGCCCTCATAAAGTATGAATAAATTACCTATAAAAATATTTATACCGGCACAGCTAAACTTTCATCACCCTGTGTCAAAGTGCTTCATCATTTATCTACCACACTCTTTCCTCACATGAACACTCACACCTCAAACTCACAATCAGGTTAACTGTCAAGTAAGTTTTCACATTCAAGAAATCTGTCTTGATATGCTGCTGTAAGAAATGATAAACACAGCAAGTAGAAGAAAGACGCTTCAGATGAAGTCAGACCAAGTCAGCGAACATTAACAACCCTCATAAAGTTTCTCTTTACCGTCTCACCTGCTGCTCTGTGAATTACAGTTATATTCTTATAAACATCTGCCACTTTTATTTCCAACAACAAAGCTGAGACTGCACTTTCTTGAGAAGCACAATCAACACAAAACTCACAAACATCACATCGTCATCATTTAGATGAAGAGTCTCACGTCGTACAGCCGAGCCCGAACTGTCCGTTGCCATGTAACAACAGGTCTGTCGCCATGGTGACGCCGGCCAAGTGAATACAGAAGGAGGTTTTGAGAGGAGGGGAGAGGAGAGGATGCACAGCAGCATCTGTTTCCACATCAGCGAGCAGTGACTCAGTCTCACTGAGAGGAGAAAGTCTCACTTAAATATTTTCATGCTAACAAGAAGACGAGATGTGATGTGCACTTGATAAAAATATAATTATTATCCCGTACACTATGTGCTACCCATCAACAATGAGCAGGCAAAGTTAGCTGCTAAAGAGCCAGATATTTTCCAAAACAGAGATGAAAGAAGAGTGAAAATCAGACATTTTCTAATGACTGCTGCTGTGGCTTCATATGTGCAGCTTCAATACACACTGATAAACTAAACTGTTTCTTCACCTGTAATAATAAACCTAAAAATATGTTAAGCTAAGTGTCTGAAAATAACTAATAACTGGAGTCCAGTTCTTTTTTATTTCATTGATGGACTACATGGGAACAGAAAAGGGACTCTACAACACTATGACCCACTTCTTTTTTTTAAATCAATAAAACGTCAATAACTATTATAGTAGTAGTTGTAGTAAAGATCATTGCCTGCGAACGTGCAAACATGCACGAAGTCCACACTACCAGAGGAGCCTCGGGACAGTCCCACGCTCTTTCTCAATCTCTGATAACCAGGAACAGTATTTAATCAAAGTCTGTTTTCCCATCTCTGATAGTGATACCTCATTAATAAATCCAGTGCTGAGAGCTGCAGCTGCCTGTAAGGCAGTAATTTGCTGATAAGGGACACCAGCACTGGCCTTTTGGATTACAATCTGCCACAGAAAAGCTGATTAGCTACGCGGCTTTCTTGAAAGCTAGGCCTAATTACACAATGGCTTGGTACATATGCTGGTTTACTATTACTCTCTCTGCCGGCCTGTGCAGTAATGCAGTCACTGTCATTTATGTTGGATCGATGCAAATGTCACCCCGTGTGCACCTCTCTGTTGTTAAGTTCAGACTTGTGCTGTGATTGGGAAACTTTCACACGCTGTCTGTTTGGAGATTATTCATCTGAATAGCTTCTTGGCTAATCCAAAGCTACTTACAATCAAAACAAAGTGTAGTGATACCACAGCAACACGCGTGTTTGAAATTCCATGTGGGGAAGTCTAAGTTTGATTTATTCTGCAGGGCTGAAAAGGCTGTAATCAGAGGTGAGGATATTAGAAATACTGCAGATAATCCACAGCTGGGCAACAGATTCACAGAGTTAAAAAAAATTTACACAAACTTTACTGGACTGAAAAAAGGCAGTGTTTCTGTGTTCATGAGGAAAACTGCTTTTTAATGATTATAATTTATTAAAATACTTAATCTATTATTATTTCTCTGCAACTCTTCAGACTCTCTTTACAGTTCTCTTTGCTGTGTCACTCATTCAAGTAGGTCAGAAGGCATCCAGAGACTTACTGAATAAATATCTGAATACTCAAAAGATAAGTCACTGCCTGGTCATGTTAGTAGTCAGCAGTAACAGTAGTCAGTTCCCATCCAGGCAATAACCATCATGTCTGTGCCACCAGAGCGGAAGCCACATCCGTGACCGCAGACAGACAACCAGCTGGTAAAAGATGATTAACTGGGACTCTTTGTTACGTATGCCTGACATGTTTTAGCGATGCTTAACGTGCAGCTGTTTGAATCTTTGGCGTCACAGACAACATGTGTAATGCCAGAAAATCGTGGTGTGGATTCAACATTTCTGCAACATTTCTGCAGAGTCAGCGGTGGGAAAAAACCACATCTCCTTCTCAACACTTCACACACATGCACAAATTACACGAATGCACACACACACACACAGTGTCTGACACTGATATGGGCGAGCAGCTTTTGATGAGGCATGCTGCCATGGAAACCAGCCAGGAAGCTACGAGCAGCTCGTGTGAGAGAGTCTGAGTCTTTGAGGGGATCTTAGCAGAGATAGTAGCTACAGAGACGCGTTCACACAGGAGCTCCCTGACACCAGTGTGGATGCGCTGTAGTATCAGAGCTCACAAAATGCTTCTCAACACCAGGCAAAAGGAAAGATTTATTTTCTAACCTGATGTCTGTGCCGAACGTCACGCTGCTGACATTTCACACACTGCTAAAGTAGGTCATGTCAACAGTAAATCAGAGCTGAAAACGCAGTGGTGAGATGTCCGCTATGTTCAAATGGACAGAAGAAATATTAAGCAACATGGCCTTATTAAGCAACATGTCTCTGTGAAGCCGTGCAGAGCAAAGAGGTCTGTTTGTGCTCAGGTGAGATCCAGGCTCCGACCTCTGACTGTGGAAACTGGATGTTTCATGTGATTTAGATGAGGCTGAATGAAGACCTTTCCTGAAAATGTCTGTTGGACATGACAGACGGATTTATATTACAGTATATTTCACAAAGTTTCATTAAGTTTATCATTATGCCATTAATGGTCTGCACTACTCATTCAGTATATTTACTTTCATGGTTCTTTGCAACTCGACAAACACAAGAGATTCACATGATTCATTTATTATTATTATCCAGTAACTCTGCTCGTACAGTGGAAATCCCCTCGCAGTGGTCAGTATTTACTGTATACCTATAATAATCACTGAGCAGTCTGAACGAGCCTCTTTTATGCTCATTCAGGAATCTTTACCTCAAAGTTTCAGTTCTGCGGTTGCAGCTAAAAAGCAACGGGCCTGCAAAAAAATCAAATTCTGAAGCCTATAACAGCGAGTCTGTTGACCCTGACAGGGACTTTGATTCAACTCTGTGGTGATTTATGAGGCACTATTTTATGTGTAGATGTATTTCATTACACTGAGAGGTGTCTGTAATATAAACGGAGGTGTGTGGTGGAAAAAGAGGTTTCTATATGATGCAGTGAAAGTTCGTCTGCGTCCATGCCCACGGGCCAGAAGCTCGAAGTCCATCTCTGAAGTTATGATTAAATGACTTGAACAAAGCCTACGTTGAGATAAGCATCCCCACTACATGCACACACACACTCCAGTGATTTACAGTAGCTGTAGTTTGACCAGGGTACATGGGAGCATGAGCAAATCAAATCAGGTAGAGGAACACAACTGTGTTAAGGACAACGGTGCGCCCACACTAATGAGATATGGAGTAATGAATAACAGGAACAAATATGGCCTCAGCGTCTCTTTCTTCCTTCCTTCTTTGTTTGATTTCGCTATCCTTTCAACCACTCAGAGAAAAGAGAAACTGCATTACAGAAATCCCTCAGTCGAAGATTAGCATCTCCAGTCTCTAATGCTGCAGAGGAGAGGGGTAGCTGGCTCCTCAGCAGACACTTAGGAAGACGTGGGAAGAACACAGTGTTCGGTTTCCTTCTGTACAATACCTCAGTCTTCTCTCATGAGCACCGCGGCAAGAAAGAGTCCCAGGAGCGACGCTGATCAGAGAGTACGAGGCGTAGAGGCGTAGATAGAGGATAAAGTTATCTATCTATCTATCTGAGCGTGCAACAGCCACAAAAAAAGTTTTACAGAGCTGCTGATTTCTGAAGGATGTACTGCTGAATCACATTATACTAACAGGTGTTTCTATTATTTTGTCCACTCATTTATTACAATGAAGATGGGCTAAATAGCTGAAACACCAGTTGGTATAACTCAAAATTAAAAGTATGACTTAAATATGATGATAAATATGAAGCCATCAGTTAACTTAGCACAAAGACTTAACAAAAAAACCCAAACAAGCATCTCTGTTGTTTACTGATAAACTGGTTATGTCTTATTTCATTTGATCCATCTAAAAGCTAAAACATAAAGACGACAGTTTTGTTGTCACTCTGAGGTGAGGAGGAAAACATTGAAGACTCCAGGAGGTCATTATTTGTTATTTTAGATTTTAACCGCTGTCCTAAAAACCTCACAGATGCTCGAACACTCACATTGACATAATGCACCAGGTTCTCCTCCTCGTTGACTTTGTACGTCTTTACGCCGTACTCTTTGGCCAATCGGAGGATGCGGTTTTGAGTTGGTCCGATATAAGCCCCGCCCAGATCAACCCATTTTGTCTCCTTATTCTGAAAAAGAAAAGAAAAAATCCCACATATAAACATAAACAAATGCGAAAATAGACTTTTTATTGTCTAGTTTCTAAATTTAATATGGAGTTCCACAAGGAGCTGCCCTGGGTCTCCTACTTTTTGACTTTTTAAACTGGGCTTTATCATCTATGAGCACAATATTATTTTCACTTTGATGCAGATGACACCAAACTCTACATGACTGTCAATCCTGATAATCTGACAGTTTTACTGCTTTGTGTACTGAACTCTTATCAGTCAATCAGCGTCCTCACACTGGTTTAGAAGAGCAAAGATAAAGATGTGCTTATAACTCTATTCAGGCACATTACAGGAAGGAAATCTAGGCATTATGATCGACTCTGATCTGATTTTACCACTGCATTTCCTTCCTCTTTTTTTTTAACAGTTTAACCTTATAGATAATGAGGTTAAACTGTTTTACATGTTTAAAACGTTCCTTTTTTATTTGTAAAGTGATATTCTTTTATTGGTATTACTGATTATATTAACTGTGGCACAAAGACCCTTTTAATGGCCTCTTCTGCAGTAGTATGGGCTCTCACCTGCACAGTGAAGGTACGACCGCCGACCCGATCCCTGGCCTCCAAAACTACCGGGTTCAGTCCACTGGATCTCAACAACTTTGCAGCACTCAAACCTGCAGACAAAAAACAGAGAGGTTAGTACAGACGCACAATACGATTCCTGCACTACATATCAGTGAGATTTCACTGGTAAACATGCATCTGCATGACCGTCATGTACTGGTGTTTCATAATGTCTGTTTGAAATGTGAAATATGTGTGACTGTAGGTGCTACTCCTTTCTTTAGTCGTAAATCCCATTGTAGTGTTCTCGCAGTAAAGCCACAACGGACTGAAGAAAGTCAGTCGTACTTTATTATGGATAGTTATTATTGATATTACCTGTTACCTGGAGTTTTTTGTATTACCTTGTTTGAGGTTTCAAGTAAGGTTAGCCAAGCAACAACAATTCTTTTATTCATCCAGATTTTTTTTTCTAATGGCAACACACAAAACTACATCATGGTCAACTGATTACGTGCAGACAACTATTTGTGTTTTTATGATCAGCTAAGAATCCCGCCTACGTTTCGATCTGCAGTGGAAAACGAAATCGGGAAAAAAGGGAAAAGTACCAAAAGCGAGGTGAGTGGATAAGGAGAAATGAGGACACAGTGAGACTGTGACGCCTCTTTGATCACATAACTTTAGGAAGGATTGAATCGATGAAGAGGATTATTTGGAGAATCTGACTAGAAAGGTTAAAATTGAATTGTTGCACAGAAACAAATCTCTGAACCATTTAAGTTATATCTGTTTGTTTGAAGTGATCATTAATGCTTTTATTCTGTATAGTTCCTCCCTGTGGTCCTTGGAAGAGGATTAAATGAAGGATTAACAACCTAAAATTTGCCTTTTGAATGACTTGGCTGGATGTTGAGGGAGCCGTGGGAAAGATGGGAGAGTAGGAGGAGGGGGAAATCGTTGGAGGCACAAGAGGGAGAGACGCACTTTCACAACAAATCACAAACCTGCTGACCTGCCGATCATGTGAGCAGAGTCGAGCATGACTTTCATGTACGCTGACTAAGTGATTGACCAACTGCAGCAGGAAAAGGGTCTTTTCACACACTGATCTCAGGCGAGCTCTGTCATAACTTTAATTCAATAAGACATAACGTAAATGCACTTAGGCATGCAAACACACATGCAGAGGATTAGTGTGCAGCCTATGGCCCAGCAGCACTGGACTATGTCAGAGCAGCAGACATTTGAAAGCCTGCTGTAAAGCACAAACACACAGCGGGAGTGATTTATACAAGACGGAGATGAGTGCTTACTTATGAGATTTCACTGATAGCTTAATGCACTGGATGGCCAAAAGTATGTGGACACCTACACATCACATAGGATTGTTGAATATCTCATTTCACAATCATAGCTATTGATACCCTGCTATAACAGCCTCCTCCTTTGATCCCATTCAACCACAACAGTACAGTTAGGGTAGAAATCAAACTGAGATGCAATGTGGGAGGGACTGGTGATTCATTTTTCCCATTTCAAATGTTTCTTTTAATGATATCTTTTTGTGTAATTTAAATACAAACATCACATCCCTACAGGTTTAGGTCATGGCCACCACTTTTAATGATTTAATTTTTGTCTCAGAAATGCACAAACAGCTGCACAAAAGCATAAGGGTGTCCATATACTTTTGGCCTAAGCCCTGATAAATACACTACATGGCAGCAGGAGCTAGCTTGGCAAACAGCTCACAGCTTCACCGTCAGCAGGCACCCACATCTGTGCAAATGTTTTCCTGGCCTTTGCCCTAAATTCCCTTCTCACCTTCCCATCTTCACTCTCTGACTCTCTCCCTCCAAATCCAGCTAAGTCCCGTTGAAGCTGGCAAGGTTTAGGGTTTAAACATAGTTTAACATAGTTTGTCATGTATTACCCAACTTCAGCCTTCCTTCCTCGTGCAAACACGCCCACCCCGCCAGGCTTTAGAGAAAGCATTAGCCCCGACCAGAGAAGGCTCACAAATCTTCCTCCGTTAAATTGATGCTATTACCTGCGCTCGGCTCGAAAGGTCAGGCTCTGTGTTCGAAAACAAAGAGCATCTGTCTGCATCTCTTGTTTATGCCTACAGCAATCACTGCAAAAAGTAGCTTCCTGTTGGGACGTGGCTTTGATCAGAAAGCTTGTTTGTCTTAATTGACATGTCATTTTTTATAGAGAGGCCTCGTACAAATATGACTAATGGATCAGTATAAAGCTATCAGAGCTTCAAAGGATTCAGACTGAGCTTTCCTCTGTTGTCCCCCCACCATGAAAATGAAGACGACGAACGAGCTGCACCGCCGGAAAAATCAACATGCTAAGACTGTTCCCGATCTGAACTTCAGCTGAGAGGAGAGATGGAGAGGTGGATTGAAATTCAACTCATGCAGAGGGGAGACAGAAAGGACCATAAGAAAGACATATCATGCAAAGACTCACAGAAATATGAAAATGTGCACAAGTTAGAATGAAACACTCAAAATCCAGATGTATTTATGTGCTCATTCCTGCGGTCTGTTTGCAGGGAGAAAGATTTAAACAGTAGACAAACATCTGCAGTCTTGCTTGTCTCTGTTTCTTTTGCTGCTTCACGCTGAAGCAGCTGGAGGGGAAACTGCATACCACACCCTCACAACTATTCACTGCAGTGTTTAAAACTTCAGGAGGTATTTACGAGGCTGAGATGCTGCAATATGCTATCACAGAATCGGGGTTACATGAAAAGATTTCCCTTTTTACCCCCAGCCATGACAAACAAGCCTGAAGGGATTACAGATGGAGGAAAAAGGTCAGCCGGTCTTTGGTGGAAACCATGGAGAAATCAAAGAGAGAGAGAACACAGATTTCTCCTCCTCCTCCTCTCCTCACTCTGAAGCAGACTGCTGTTAGAGGCTTTCTGCACCTAAAGACATGCTTGATATTTATCAAACAGATACGAGCGCCTTGAAGCGCAGTCTTCCTGTCATCTGAGGCGCAGCTGGCGCGCATTCAGCGGCGCATCTCCCTCCTTTGTGCAAACGCATTTAAGGAGGGATCAGACAAGAGAAAGGAGGAGACATGATAAGTGAGGCCGATTGTGAGGCTGTACATCTACGGGTCACAGTGGGACAAAATTCTCCCCTTATAAACAGCAGGTGCAAATTACTGCAGGTACGCAGACTCTTAAGCTGCTGCGAGGAGCTGAAGTGACCTGTGCAGCAGGGAAATGTGAAAGAAAGCTGCACAAAAATGTTCACAGAGAGAAAGAGAGGGGAGGAGAAGTGAAGCAAAACACAAAATGTGGCACTTTTATGGCACCGAGCAGGAAGCGGACGCAGACTTGTGCTCATTAAACACAAAGTCCACTGAGCTGTTAATAATTCACCTTTTGTGTGTCTGTTTATATCATTTTGTCTTTTTTCATATCTGTAGACTTGCGTTCAGTTCATTTTTACTGCATTCATTTGACAAATCTTTCTGCAAGTAAAGATAATTATTCCAACCCACAGATCTGTTTCTGTCTGATGGAGTGAAGTTTACTGAGGATTTCTGTTCCGGCATTTTCACTTTTTGGGTCTTTTTCTACACTTGATGCTCTGAGACTGTTCCTTACTGTGAGATATTTGACTGTTTCAGACGCAGTGCAGATACAAAGAGTGAGCACACACTGAACGCATGAAGGCAGAAGTGTTTGGTTTTATGATGTAGCTTCATCTGTTCCCCTGCAGTTGTCTTATCCTGACATCTCTCTCCTCTTGTGTTGCCTCTTTTCTCCTCAGTTATCTCTTTCTTTATTTCTCTCCATCTCCTGATTCCCCCCCGCTGCTCCTCTCCTCTCCACTGCAGCACCTTGAGGCTCTGCTTGACCTAATTGTCTGGTCTCGCTAAGATATTTGAGAGATAAAAGAAATAAAAAAATATGTGGTGTGTATTTTTTTTTTTTCTCGGCCACAGTCTTGAATAAAGTTTCATGAAAAACGTTTGTTGTGACATGTTATTTATGTGTTTGACCTGAAAGTATTTGACAGTCAGTTAGTTCCTGACCATTTTAGTGCAGATCCACAGAGCAGCAGTATGAGCTGCTATGCAGAGCACACACACACACACACACACACACACACACACTCCTTTTCATCTTCTGCCCTCTGTGCTGGAAAAAGAGAAAAAGAGATAGGGACAGACACGGTTTCCTTGACAACAGTAATTGTTAAGATGGAGCCACTTGGCAGAAACAAACTGCATTTGTATACACTGTGTGTGTGTGTGTGTTTGTTCAGAAATCCCCCTGTCTCCCGCTGTTTCTGGACTGAATCTCTGCCATCTTTGACTATATATATATATATATATATATATATATATATATATATATATATATATATATATATATAATATGAATACACGCTTAGTTTCACAAATCTCCCAGAGACAGTCAAACACAACACACACACACACACACACACGCTTCATTACACAAATACACAAACCAATTCATTCACCTTCTATATTCATCAATATCATTATCTGCACTATTGAATGTAAGCTGAAGGAAGCTCCTCCTCATTAGACCACTATTGGATATGAGAATTGTAGCTGTATTGATTGATTATTGGTTATATTGACGTACAAAATGAGGGATTGCAGAGAGTTAGTATCAATAAGAACACAGTCATGCACGAGTCTTTCAAAAAGCTCTTTTCCTTGTATCCACACAACCAATTTATATCCATGTTTTGTTGTGGAGATCTTTGCTGGCTTTAGGCTGTACACGACCCTGTCAGTGCAGAAGATTTCAGATCAGTTAAGTCTGGATCAATGACTCCTATCAGATTGGAATCTAACAAAAAGAGCTGTTATCTGATGTGATGCATAACAGTGGAAAGAGTTTGTTTGTGTGTGTGTGACCGTTTATTAGACTGACAATCTGTCCACAATGTGCCCCATCTCTCCCCCCAGTGCATGCTGAGAACCTCCCTGCAGAGATGGTTGAAATGTGATTGCAGCCTGCAGTTTTCTGATAGTCGGCCTGATTTTTAAGTTGTTAAATAATCACGTCTCTCCTTGGACTAATATGAATTATCAGCTCTGTTATGTAGCCATCTACCAGCCTACTAAACTTGTGATATGAACCACATGACGTATGGTTTGCCAGTAATAACTGTTTGGATATCTTCCTGTTCTTGATCATGTGAATGAAAATTTTCAGCCTCTGTCTTTAAAAGTCCTCTGGCCATTTCCTGTCTTTATCTCTGCTGCTGCTCGACTCCCTGTTTTCTCTCTCCTCATTCCACCTCTGGCTCGCCGCCTGTCATCCGTCTTTTCACTTCCAATTGCTCCTGCCATGTTTTGTCCCCCAGTGTTTCCCATTTATAAAGGTCTAAATCACATTAGAGGGCGTCAATGAGGGCAGACGAGAGTCGACGTGCAGCGGCAGCTCTGAGTCGAGCAGCAAATTCACACTCAGATTACTGCGCACACTTTATCGGACACATGCAAGCACGAGCACGGATGATTTCTACAAGATAAAATACTGTAAACCAAAAGAAATAGTCTAGGAAATAAACGTATTTAACTACAACCAGCTGGTTTTTCTCAGAAGGTAAAATAAAACACCTCTAAAGCTCATTAATGAATTAACACAGTCCAGAAGTCCAGAAGTTGTGGTTTTGTGAGGCGAGCTGTTTCCCCATCATTTCCAGGTTTTATGCTAAGCTAAGCTAACTGACAGATATGTAGAGAGCAGTGAGAAAGAAAAATGTTAAACTACTCCTTCACGCTAGGAGATGTACCAATGAGTTTAAAAGTTTCTTATTGTGAAATGCAGATGATTAGTAACTGATGTTTTCCACTGCAACGTAGGCTCAGCTCGACTTTTTGGTTTTCCTTTGGTAAAAGTTTTGAGAGCTGATACTAAAACATGACGTCAAAACTCTGCAGGCGGTCGATCGGTCAGAGAGTCAAATCGTATTGAACCGTAAGATCAACATGGTGACGATGATTTCTTTATGGAGCCCCGATGAGCTTCTGTTGGGATATGTGCTGTTGTTCTTCATGTTGCTTCATGATGGTCGCTATCACAATCAAATAATAACCTTTCCTACAGTGAGGGCTGTACTGTCTGCAGTGGAAAACAAACAGCCAGTCGAGTCTTGTCGTATAATTCAGTCGAAATAAGGCATTAGTCATTTTCAGAGGAGTGTGAAAATATTCATTGTATAACTCAGTCCTTCTCCCTGCCCTTCCTCTCGATGCCACCCTCCACCTCATCTACCCACCTATTCCCTCTTCTGTCCCCGGCCCTGCAGTTACCTGGCCTGCCCCACCCACCTGCTCACCTGTCTCCACTTTCATACCGCACATGTTCTGTGTTCTGTTGTCACTTCGTGCTCGTTGCCGTGCGTTTAGCTGCCTTGTTCCTGTGTTTTGCCTTGGAGTGTTTTACCAACCTGTAGCTGCCTGCCTGCTACCTGTCTACCCACAACACCATCTTTACATCAACACTCTCAATTTTGCAGCCTTTTCTACCTCAAATATTCTCCCCCCCCCCCCCCCCCGTATATGAATATGAAAATGTTTTTTGTGAACGTGACTCTTCTGAGAGTCACATTCTGCTCCACATGACGGGGAAATGTTTAATGGAACATAAATTTTCAACAAATTATTTGACAACCTCTGCTTCCCAAAGGATTCTGCAACACCGTTGATGTGTGGCATTTTATTATCTTAGAAAACTTATTCGAACGTGTGTGTGTGTGTGTTTTGTGTGTGTTTGTGCAAGTGTTCTTTTCACAGGAACACAAACAAAAAAAAAAAGAAAAACATCCAATACCATCTGAGTGACAAGCGAGCCACTTGACTCAGGGTCCTAAAAGGATCCGTATTGATCCGGACGGGGAGACATTTACAGGACGCGCAGCAATCACATTTTCCCCGTCTCATGTTCTCAGCACGGAGACACTGATTGGCTGTTTATGGCCAACAATCCCGAGCAACATTGACAAGCAATTACATGACGGCTCGAAATTCAGACAGACAGACGTGAGACAGAGCAGACAGCAGAGTAATACGAGGAACTATCTGTGTTTGCAGGGATGAACTGATTTATTCCCTTTATACAGTACTACAGACTGACTCTTGGAGCATGATAATGTTTGGTTCAAGGAAAAGGGGATTGCATCTTGGGAAATACACCAATAATGTGCCATTTTATGTGGGGCTATTTTATGGCTGTTCTCCTATGACATCACTAGTAAATATCATTTCTACATTTCACTTTTTGTAAAGACTACACAATGAGATGTAAAGTATAAATGAGTGCGTACGTGGACAGAGTCAGGTTAGATGTTTTAAGTCATTATCCTAAGATGCAAACTGGCATTGGCCATCATCAGTGACTGCAGTGAATCATTTCAATGCTATTTACTTTCATGCAAACATAGCTCACAGTAAGGCAAAGCGCCCTGAAAACAGCTGAGAACATTTCACACAGAACACCTGCTTCGGATCGCTTGTTTAAAATATCACACAGACTTCTTGTTGCGCAAACATCCATCAGCAACGTGTGCTTTTTTTTCACAATCACTGCATCATTTAAACTATTAACACAGCTGAGATTACGCCTGCACAGTTCTCATGGACGCCGCGAATGGAAACACACACGAGCTGCCCGTCTAATGATTATATCTGCCGGCTCAGCCAACAACAGGTTCTCTTGTTTGCACAGCTGGACAGGGAAAGTGGCGATCGAGGATTGCAGCGATGATGACGGTAATGAGACGAGCTGTCACAGAAGGTAAAGGGTCACGCTGCCTTCAGATACAACATGGGTTCAGTTTAACCGGAAAGGCCAGCAGCATGTAAACAGGTGCACCCTGAAGGTTCGTATGTGATCGAGCAAAGAGCCGAATGTTTCTTCACAAGACTAAACCACAAACATCCTGCAGCTTTTAGGAAACGGGAAGTAAACTGTGAGGAGCAAAACTGTGACAGGATTCAAGAGGCAGAAGTGATTCTTCCTGTGAGCTCAACACTTTAATATTATTTTAGTTATACAGACATGCAGTTAGAACGACATGCATTACCTGCAGGATTAAATCAGCAACTTTGAGAATTGATCAACTTTTAAACTGAACTTCTCAGTATTTCCACATCCAGCAGAGCAACATGATCGTTCATTTACATTCGTGTTTGTGTCTCCTGATGAATGTGAGTCTCTCTTTTAGCTCTGTGTTTGGTCTCCTCCACCTCCTAAAGGGAAATCTCTGTCTCTTTAGCTGCTAAATGCTCCAATTTGTTCACCAGCTGCTCTCTGACTGAGACTGTCTGATGTTTGCTGCTCAGCAGGTCGAGTGCCGTGGATTTTTTTTCAGCTTTTATTCTGAAAGCGACAACATTAAAGTGCTGAGGGTGAACCAGACAGTAAAGTTTCAGGCTGACAGAAAAACAAAGAGCTGAAAGTCACTATAAAGCTCTGTAAAGATGAGAAGAGCTGCAGCTTCTTCTAATAATCCCCTGGAGGTTCATCACTACCAGAGGTGTGCATTATTAAAAGATACTGCCATTTATTACACACAACGTTACCGCATGAACTCGCCAACATGTTCCCACAAGATCTGCAGGCTGTTAATCATCAGCAGGCTTTCAGCTAAACCAAAGAATCTCCCAACACAAACATTTAAAACAGCATAAACTGAGATCAGTAAGTGAACAGTTCAACCAGGCCAACAAACTCAAGCTGTCAACAAGAATTAAACAAGCTAACAGATATTTCTGTGTGAAGTGACGGTCCAACAGGCAGCCTCTTGTTCACCTCTGACACGCCGAACGTGCAGCAGTTTTTCTGTGCAATGGCAGATTATTGGAGAGATTATAAAGTGATGTCTAATCTGTCAAAACTGTCTGCTTATACTAACAACTTGTGGAATAAATAACTAACAACACTGCTTTTTGTAATCTGGACATTATGATTAGTTTGCATGTGAATGTTAGGCTATTTCTTTTAATCTGTAAAAGCCTGTTCACACGTAATAACATATTACCTGCAGGTTATTATCCATTTGTTTACTTGTAATAATTATTAGGAAAATCATACGTACATTTTCAATAATCAATTTTAGATTCCCATTTTTGGATCTGAGATTTTTAAAGAAGATGAGAGGTAAACTCTGTTTCAAAAGGAAGATTCAGACAGTGCACGTCCTTTTTTATATGAAAAAATACATGAAGGGTTTTCTTGTGTGTGTGTTTATAATGAAGAGAGAAAGAGTGCACAATACACAGCTGTTCATATCATCCATTTCACAATAAAATGTTATTTTAATAAACTGTTAAATGGGGTTCTTCTTTCAGCGATGTGGCAGCTCAGACATTGAACGCGTCCTCATGAGAGCTGCCCCGTGACGTCTATGAAGCATGTTGTAATTTTATACTCATTTAACTTTACTGCCGACCTTTCTGGGTAAAGGTCAGTGCAGAGGAGGAATCCAGCATTGTTTACAGGCCCGCGGCCCGGAGAGGTGCAGCCAAGCTCCCTAAACCACGTCCTGCTTGGTTTATTGGAGATATCTGAGCACTACGAGCTGCAGACGCTCACTTCTGCACTGTGTTTCAGCGCCTCCGTCCTCTTTCCATTTTCACATCAAGTTCCCAATTTCACTCTCAGATGCTCATTTCCTTTTCTCTCTTCCTGAATTCTCAGACATTCCTCTCTTTTCTACCTCCTTCCTATTTTCCCTCACTTGATTTCCCTTGTCCACAGCTGCTGAGACAAAACAAGAGGAAGTGGTTCCCTCCTTCTCTTCCCCATTATTTCTGTTTTCCACCCCTCTGTTTCTCCCGCTCTCTTCCTCGGCATCCTCCCTGCTGCTGGTTTGATAACAGCCTGTCACAAGTGTTTAATGTTTCCTCAGAAAGTGCCGGCTGCCCCTCGAGGGGCCGCGGTCCTGCCGCCGGGCTGCTGGCAGGCGGGGAAAATGAAAATTGCATTTGCAGGCAAACGGAGAAACACACATCTCAGGGGAGAGAGAAGAAGAAGAGGAGGAGCACTCCCTCTCTCCTTCACTTTATCATCCTTTGATTGGACACTGATTGTTAAATGTAGAGCTCATCGAGAGACAGCAAAGGGCAGCAGTATAAACAAATGGTGTAATTATAAGACTCTAATGACCCCTAACGGAGGAGGGGCAGGGTTTTTTTCCTCCTGCGGGCAGTTTGCCTGTTTTATTAGATTTACTTTTTTTCTGTTGTTTTTATTGAGCCTGTTTGACTGGTATCTGAACTGACACTGACCTAAATTCTTCAGTGTCTGACAGACGGACGGACAAGCAGGCAGGCGAGCAGTCGATTGACCTGTCAGTCTAACGGAAAGAGGACGGAGCTCAGAGAGGACGCAGACACAGTCCCTGCCAGTCGGTCGACACAAAGACCTGCACAGGTTTGAGTCGCAGCTTTAAACGTGCACGTCAGTCAACACCTCTGACACTTTGAGCTCATTATTCTGCGCCAACCAGAGAAATACAGGCTGGTTTCATCAACAGGAAATGCTGCTCAGACTGCCTTTTTTTTTTCTCACAGGACAGCAGAAGAAAAAAACATCTTGCTCAACCAAAGACGCACCAAGATGAAACATCGCTGTGCTAAATGCAGGAAATGAAAACTGAATAAAAGGAACAATCTGATGAATCTGGACAAAGTTTCGTGAGGCGAGAAAGAGAAATCTGTCGAGGAGGTTGTGAAATACAAAAGGACTGTTTGTAATTTGGGTGACAGGAATGCCGTGGACATGTTCTCATTCCAGGAACTACACCCCCCCACCGCTGCCCCCTTCCTCCCAAAAAAACAAAGTGTTATTTAAGGACACTTTCAAAGGAAGCTGCAGAGCCTTTGGTAGCACATGACTCCCTGTTTCCTCCACTTTAGTGGCATTAACAATATCATTAAGATGAATATTGTTGTTGGGCAGCCTGTCTGATAATTATTTTCTTATTAATGTGCAACAACGAGCAACATTACGTGCTGACAGAAATGTGCAGCAGTGTTTGCAGCCTGTCCATCATGCAACCAGCTGATAAGAGATGACAGAGAGCAGAGGGGAGTCACATCCTCAGCTGCAGAGCTCGTCTGTGATTGGCTCACACACTCACTAAAAACAAGTCCGGAGCTTGTTTTTTTTTTTTTTTCTAAGAAACAAGTGTCAGTCTTTTAACGTTATAATTTATAACCCCCCCTCCCCTTCCTCCTCTTATGTAATGCAAAGTATCCTCTGATGATTAGCTGTTACTTAACAGGCGCAGCTGTGGAGATGCGGCGCTGCGGAGGAAGAGCAGCCTCACGGAAGAGAAAAAGGGCGGCACGGCGTGGGGAGGAGGAGATGGGATAAATAAAAAACACGCATCCTGCCACAGAAAAGAAAAGTGTGAATCTGTCTGAGCTGAGCAGACGATCAGCTGCTTTCACTGCTTCTTGCTGAGCAACAGTTGTGCGCTCCACACGACGCGCATCAGGACGCGTTTGGATTCAGCTGCCGTCCTCCTGTCCGCGTCCTGCTGTCCGTCTGCAGCCTGCACTAAAGTTTTTCTCGTTTTGTTTTTTTTTCTCACCGTGCACCTACCTGATATGCCTCCGCCGACCACGATCACGTCGTAGGTGTTGCTGGGTGCAGCCATGGTGCCTCCTGTGTCCGCTCGCCGCTGAACGCAGAGCGCACGGAGGAGCGCATCTGTATTAAAAGCGGCGGGCAGGCCCACTCCCCGCAGACTCCGCCCCCCCTCGGTAGTGGAGCAGCTCTCTGCTCTGTGGATTAGCAGGAGACGTGGTGGAGCTGCAGACTCTGATTATCTCGTTTACCTGCAGCACGGGACGCCTGAGGACGCGGACTTTGCTCCGGGTGTTGGTGCAGCCAGAGTCCGGCTGTCAGACAGTTTACAGCTTCAGGAGAGGAGCTTTTCTGTCTGCTTTCTAACAAACTCGATCTCAGTCTGCTCGGTCCTTTAATGGTCAGCCTGCATCATAAACATGGAGCTGATAATATCTCCCATCTGATGCCAGATCAGTAAGAAAGAAAGGAAACTGATCCTGGTCTCACATGCAGGTCTGATCCACTTCAGTCGTGTTAGAAGATCAAATACAGTTTCAACCTGAAGATCTGTTTTTCTTTCTGCACACACATTCATTTATTTCTCTCTGCAGACAGTTACTCAAATACTTGTCTCCCTCCTGATGTCCTCCTGAGCGTGGACTGCTCTCTCTCTCAGATTCTTCAGCTTGTGTTGCCCTCTTGTGGTTTGTTGGTTAGAAACAGTCCGAGCTGATCTCTGCACAGGAAACCTGCTCATGTGCTGCAGAGACGTTCAGCAGTCCTCTGTTAAAGCTCAGTTTTATTAAATGTTTCAGATCTGTGATTCTGGATTAAAGAGGGCCACAAAAACAGAGTTTTGCATGAAGATAAATTTGCTGAGAAAATATAAAAGTAAGATCCAGAGTCAAATATGTCGAGGACCAACACGGTCTGCATCATACTGACTCACTTATCACCAGATTTGTTTCTCAAATCTTTATTTATCTGAGTTATTAATTAATTAATTCAGTTTGTTACAGCAGATCTTCTGTAATTCTCAGTTTTGCTGTAAAATGTGATTTACAAACATATTTCTGATGCAGATTTTCAGGTGGGTTGGTGTTAAATTAAGGCCCCCCCAGAGGGGTAATCTGACCATGATTGTGGTTAATCCTAATCCTCTTTGATCTAATTTATGAAATAAGCTACTGAAGTCCGACGCTAGCACACCCCCGTCCTAACAGGGGGCAGCAGGAGGAGGCTGCAGGGGGGGCAGACACCTGTGCAATCTGATGTAATCCACTACAACAGCCCTGGATTAAATCCCACCTTTGTTTGCTCTCATAGTCTTTTAACATTGTCAGAGATTTTAAGGGTGTATTTGTTTTTTGCATTTTAATAAAATGCAATTCAAGAACTCCAGCAATCACCTACACAAGCTGCTGTTTGACAGGACGCTGCAGACATTATTATTATTGGTTAAGATCCTCTGAAACTTGAGGTGCAGTTTTGATTTTTTGTTGAGGATCTAAAGCAAGTTTGTAATTTCCCCTGAAAGACTTTATCAGATGTTTTAAATAAAAATACCAATGTGTAGAAATACTTGTCATTGAAAGTCCTGCATCCAAAACCTTACTATAGTATTAGCAAAAACTTTCTTAATACTTAAAGCAAACTACTCTGATTTTTCTGTGATTTAATCACAATAAACAGATCAGAAAGATGCCGAAAGAACCACATCATGATGTCGACTTGTAAAAAGTGAATTCATGTTTCACCAGGTATGTCTGCAAGACGACAGGCAAACAACTGTTAAAATGTTTGTTTTCTGAAGGGAGTTTTGCTCGATCAGGGCTCTCCACAGTTTGAGAGAACTGCACCTTCACAAACTAAACTGTTTTTGATCGTTGTAAGACTCTGATTGGTGCTGTCTGAGAGGACGACCTGCAGACGTTTCTGTGACATGAACTGCTCCTCTGCACAAAATAATTTGATATAACCAGCAGTCTGCTAACACACTCACTGCAGGAAAGGACAGAAGCAAAAACAAAATGATCCATCATAAAGTATCAGAGTGGAAAACTTTTAAATTGTATTTGAGTGTTACTGAAATGTACATGCATTCTGTTATCAGACAATCATTAATTAGGAGAGAACAATAACACTTCCATCATGTATTATTTACATTTACATGCAGGAAATATTATTATATAATATATATATATATATATATTTAGGTAATAATGACAGCAACTATTGGAAAGTAACTTGTATATCTTACATTCACTCAAGTACATTACTATACTTAACCACAATCCAGAGGAACATTTGGGTGTTTTCATTTCTACTTTACACTTCAACTTCATTTAAAGGGAAATATCGTACATTTCACTTCATCACTTACCAGCCATAATCTGCAGATTCACACACAACACACATCATCACTTCCTAAACATGATGCATTTCTCAAAATGAAATATTTTTGTCTGAAAATCGATCACATTTACACATTAATGATCAATAAATGAAAAAAAAAACAAATATTGCTTCTACTTGATTTTGCGAATGAACTCTTCAAATACAAACCAATAACATAATATTATTTAACTGTATAACATTTATAAAGCAGACACTGCATTATGATCAGTTTTACTTCTGAACATTTCTTAAATCAGCTCCTGTGTCATCTCCATCAGGTGAGAGCTGCAGCTGTGGAGGCTGATGAGATAATGATGCAGAGGTCTGAGGGAAACAGGTGGACAGGTGAGGGAACATGAAGCACAAAGAGCCTGCAGGCGGAGGGAGGAGGTGCAGGCGTCTCCATGCCAACGTGTGTGTGGGAGGTGAAGTGAAGTTTGGTGTTGAGAAAAGCTGCAGAGCCACACGAGAACACACTGTTGTTGTTTTTTCTCCACAAGGTGTCTGTATGAGGTTTGATCCAAGAGTCAGCAGGAGACCAACAGAAAACTCTACGAGTGTTATGTGAGTTTGAAGAAAGTTTCTCTGTACCTGTCCAGCTTTTTTTTTATGATCATTATCAAAGCTTCATTTTTACTGGTAGGTGGAGAAAATGTTCAGATTATACTGTGACTCAACAGCAGGGGGCAGCAACAGCCTGAACTTCACACAGTCAGAGAAACTTTTCTTTTTCTTCTTTCATTTCAGTAGGACTAGTTATTTATTTCTGTAGTATTAATATATCCTGAGTGAAAAAAAGAAATTTAAGTTCTGCCTTGTAGAAAACGGTTTATATATAAGAAGACTTTCCTGTGAAGATGTGTGTTGTAGAGGGGAAATGATTAAATATGTCATGTCAAATGAATATTTCCACTTGGCCACTAAAGTCTGTAAAAACCTTTTGATGTTGATATTGTTTGCTCCTTAAACACTGTTAGCAAAACACAAAATATGAACCAGGTTTTTTTACTGATTATTCGACTTATTTCATCATTCAGTCCACTGTTGTTAACTCATATTGTCATTTATTGAACTGCACGTCATTTATAATTTCCTCCTCCTTTTTTAGGTTTTTCATGTTTCTACTACTCTTTTTTTTTACAATGAAAATAATGTATACTGTATATGTTTATAGTACATACTCTATCTATATCAGATTTAGATAGATATAGATTTATAGATATATAGATTAGATATAGATATAGATTTGTCGAACAAAATGTTTTTTCGTCTATTAAACAAATGGAAGAACAAAATGAAGACAGTGTGTACAGACTGGTCAGTATGTATCAATATGGATATTGATTACGGTGCAGTTCTTAGTAAACAGATGTCATAAATGTCTTCATCAGCTGCTCAAAGTGATTTGTGATCAAATAAGTCTATCTATCTATCAATCTATCTAACTATCTCTTGTGAATTTTGGCCAATTTATTAACTAAACTAAAGCCTCCTTTTTGCTCATTTCCCAGCAGGTGTCATCAAAGGTTACCACAGAAATGTGAGTTTTATTGTCGAGATAATTAACATTAAAGTCATAAATGTAGTCCGTCCTGTGCTACCGTCTAACACTAAGCTGAACATTTTTCAGAAAGCTGCTGATCGTCTCATCTATTTTCAGTGACAAAGTGAAATGTGTGCCTGCAGATTTAAACTCTGACTGTGTTCAGACTCTTTGAGTTTCTGCGTCATCACTGTTTTCGGTAAAGTGTGTGCTGACAGCTTGGTCACAAACCTCCGCAGAGTCAGCGAGCAGTCACACAGCACATGGCTGCTGTCCATGTTTCACGTCTGGCATTTTAATGCAATGCTAAACACACAGATGTGAATTTCTCTTTTAACAAGATGGCACCTGTAGTGCAGTCCAATAAAAGGCCTCCTTTTCTTCTGTGATTTTTATTAAACGCTTGGATGGTTACGATTAGGATCAAGGATAAATAAATGTGAGGGGGTTATAAAAAGACCACATGTGCCTCACACCTGGAAACAGACTGAGATGAAAAACTGTGTTTGATGAATGATATTTTTACTTCTTTAATTTGAAAGTCTGAAACTTGCCAACCGTCTCTCTGCAAGAACATCAGCCTGACAGCCGTTATCTCATTTCTGAGTCTGTCTGTTCCCCCAAATAATAATAAACCTCCCTCCTCGCACCACACGGTTCCTCGTCTCCACTGATGTGTGCGTGCGTTGGTGTGCATGTTGATAAAAGAGAGAGCCAGCCAGAGGAGACAGCAGAGAAAAGGCAGATTAATCTCCAGAGTCGGAGGGAAAATTATTTTATTGTGTTCACGTGTGAAGCAGCCGGCCGTGCTGTCAGTTGTAGTCAGATTGAAACGTCCACGGAGCAGCAGACTGAGCTTCCTCACAGGGGAGAATAAAGTTTCAGCTCTGAGCACAACAAAGACATCTGTACAGGCTGTATATAACACTGCATGTGTGTGAGAGCCGTAAAGTCTGTAAGTCGTAGAGCTGAACGCTGTCACGCTCTCTGAAAGGGATTTTAAATGGGATGTTTAATTTTTACTCTCTCTCAGGGAAGACAAAGATTCAGTGTCTCACTCACAAAAAACTCTGAGTTAATCGTTACTGAGTGAATGTGACTGCTAAAAGGACATTTAACCACTCAACTATGCTGCCAACCTTCAAATTTTCTTTCATATTTGTTCAGTTTCTTTTATGTTCAGCTCTCCAGTCTGCAGAGTTACAGAAAGATTTTAAAGGTAAAATGAGTTGGTCACAACTAAACACTGGAAATTATAATCCTACAGATTATCATGAATCAAACCCCATATTTGTCACTGTATTTACATACTGTAATAATCTCTGTAAAGTATTTTCATTCTCAGCGGAGGAGACCATCATTCCTGTTCTGGATTCATACTGCCAAAGGTTTGACAGGACACATTTATGTAATCCAGCATTAATCTTATAAACCTAAACCATCGATATCAGGCTCACTGCTGATTGTCCTACAGCTGCAATCAGCTCCTGCTACAACAAACTGAGAGTTTCATCACTTTGAAAACTTTGAATTCTCATCTTTAAAAGTCTTTTTTTCCTGAAGTGGTGTCATTTTAAACTTCATGTTCACAAATTCAATAAAGTTTCTGGTGATTAATCTGAACTTTTTCTTTCTTGGATCACGTAACTGAGAGGACGACGCCTGATACGCCTGATTGATTCCCTCAGACTCGATTGATTATCTCTGAGTTGAATGTGTGTCCATTTGAATTATTTAAAGTTAGGTTTTTAAGTACTGCATGATTAAATTATTTAATTGAAACTGTCGAAAACTCAGTGGAATTTAAATTTCAAAATGAAATATGCAGTAGAGTTTAAATTTAAAGAAAGGATTTCTATCGCTCATAAAAATCAAAATGACTTTGGCATTTTTTTAGCTTCCATAAACACCCCCAATTATTTTGTTCAGATTCAAACTGAACATTTGTGGTGTGAGACAAAAACAGTTTTTATGACTGAAGAAACCACAGCGGGTACAACCAGACTGAGGCGTTCATTTTTTAATCCAGATAAACTGACCACAAGCACTGAGGGCCAACGATGTGTTCGAGCCCGACACACACACACACACACACACACTGAATGAACTACATTTTCAGACGTATGCAGAGTTCTGTTGGACATTAATACACGACGGTGCAGAAGCGACACTTTCATAAATCCAACATGATAGAAGCTATGGTTTTCAATAATGTAGACAGAAACATCACAACATTCAAATATAATAATTACATTTAACACCGATGGTTTGGACAGTCTGCTGACAGGCACCACCCAGGCGCTGGCTCGACCTTTAAGTCCTCTTTCATCCTCCTTTTTTACGCCGTCTGCTGCTTCTCTTTTTACTGCTCACCTGATGAGCTCTCCTGTCAGCGTCTCTCAGGTTTTTACACAGCGAGATGAAAGTCAGCGGGGAGTGTGTAAAACGTTATTGGGTGAATAAACATGGTGCAGGTGCCTCTCTATAGATCCACCACATGTCTCCTTCTCGTCGAGCCTCGTCCTTTCCCATGCTGCTCTTTAACGAGCCGTGTTGTTTTGTTGTCACATGCGTGCTGGGGTTTTTTATGGAGCTGGAAGAAGGCTGTTACGGATATTTGTAATGAGCTCTCGTTCTGTGGTTCATGAGCATGTGTGTTACGAATTACGGAGACCCGTAATGAGCGCAGTGCGTCTCCTCGGCTGAGGAGGGTCTCCAGCCGGCCCCTGGTAGCAGCACTTTGTGGTGTCTGGCCTCGTGCGCTGGAGAAATATGGTCTGCATGGTTTGTGCGGATTGAATGCACATAATGGAGAGGGTATAATATGTTCTGTCCCGGGGGCGGCAAGTCATTTTTAAGGCCTGTGTGAGGGTGGTACGACTGCTCCAAACCATCACTCCCAAGTTAACCACAAGCATCTTGAGTCGCTGTCCTCTGGGGCAAGTTTCTGATCCAATAATCAACCGAAATGCTCTGGAAAGCTTTAGAGTGAGGCCCAGGGCCAAGAGGATCCTGGGTCTTGAGAGTCTTGAGGGTTTGGGAGGGTGCTGCTCAGCTGCACTCCTCACAGTTGCAGGCGAGGATGTATCTGTAAGTGGCTGTGATGCGAGTCCCGCCGGCGCAGCGCAGCCTCACCGCCTTCAGCTTGGAGGTGTGCGGCCGGCAGCAGGAGCAGGTGCTCTTGAAGGGCTGTTTGAGCACCGAGCTGAAGGAGATGAGCGGGTCGGAGCGGGTCGTGTGGCTGCAGTGGCCCTCGCAGCGCGCCAGCAACACCATCTGGAAAAAACAGCAAGCAGGAAACACAACGAGAGTTAAGAAGAGCAGATCTGTCTTTCACACAGGGTTTTTTTCGTGACCTTCAGGCTCTGTCAGGGATGATGAAAAGGTTTCTGGCAGCGTTGAGTCTAAAAGCGAGACATCTCCTCAGGCTGAGCATCGCGCAGCCTCGGCCTTGCACCTGCAGACTGAAAGAGATAACGATGAGCCGCCACTCCATCCTGCAGTTTAGGGTCACACAGACACCGGGCTTCCATCTGAATGCCACCCGTTTCCTCTCACAGCGATCGGTGTGGTAAAATGTGTGTGTGGAGGGAACAACACCGAGTGACTGGCATTCCTCTGTGGGTCACTACATTCCTGTTGCCTCCCTAAACAGACTCCTGTGTCGTGTCCTTCTGTCAGCTGCTGTGTGTTGCCACCCATGTACCCACTTTGACCAAAGCCTGTCTGGGGCCACGGCAGGGTGACACACACACACACACACACACACACACACACACACACATCAGGAGTGTTGTCGCCACTTTAAGACCATTTGTCTTTGTCCCAGCTGAGGATCGGGCTGTCAAACAGCGACAATTCCTCTCCTGTGACGCCTCGCTCCTCCTCTCTGTCAGCACCTTTCCTGCTCCTCCTTTCATTCATGTCATTCATTTTTTCTCTGTTTTATGTCATTTTTCATTTAGTTGAAAAATCTCAGTCTTTTGGACAGACGCACTAAAGAAAAACAACGTGAGGACGAAAATTACAACATTAAAACTATTATCTGACCTTTTACTAACAAAAAAAAACCTGATTAATCAATATTGATTTGAGTGTAAAAGTTCATTCTTGACCTTTAAATTAGTAAAAACAAATAGTTCAGATGTCACGAGCCGTCTCCATGACAAACTGAGCAAACTCCATCCAAGAAGTAAATTGACCTTGATTGAAGATTTTATTTTTTATTTTTTCAGCTCTGATTCATTCTTCTGGCCGGCGACTTCTCCATAGCAACAGACACAGAGACCTATAGTGTTTATAGAAACATTCAACTCATTTCTCAGACGTGAATTTACAATAAAACAGCAGCGTTTTGGTACAGCGGGCTGCAGAAAGGTTTGTTTTCTGTGTTCTTTTGTATAATTGATTGTTGGACCCTCAAACTGATTGTTATATTTGGTTGTTAGATTGTCACTGTGCTGTAATGAAACACAGGAATTCAATCAGTCTATTAAGCATTGGCAGCGTGCAGCAGTTTTTCATGTCTGTCATCTCTTACTCTCCCGAACACCTGTCAGTACACAGGTGTGCAAGGAATGAACGAAGCTGAAATAGCATGAAAAATGCATGTTTATGATGAATGAAAATACTTCAGATGTGCACACACACACCCTGAAACAGCGAGGCAGGTCGTGGTGCAGGTGGACTGTGTGTGAACTCTGCAAGCCGAGGTGTGAAACGCTCGCTCGGCCAGGCTTCCTGTCACCTCCCTGCGTACGGTAATAGAAAGGCGGCCTCACGCTGCCCCGAGCTGCGCTGTGGTTTGGTCACCTGCTCTTTGCACTCAGAGTCAGAATATTAAAATAAGACCAAAGAACTGATCACTCACACCATCCAAACAACTGCACAACAAAAGGCGACGATTCACGTGTTTGGCGAGATTCGACGGATCATCTGCCGCTTTACATGAAGTGTCCGTCTCTGAGTTATCTGACGCCTTCATATCATTAAGTAACTCCTCACTTTTTCTCCCCCTCTCTCCTCCCTCAGTCCCCCTCACCAACACCCGCCGGCAGACGCTGGCATTAACTTCGGCCAAAAACCGAGTCCCAGCTGAGGTGCAGAATATGTCTGCAGCGTGGCCCATGTCCAGCACACACACACACACATTCCCAGAGAAAGCAAGCATGACTCGTCTGAAACAACAGAGATGGAGACAAAGAGAGGAGAGAGGGAAAGACGTGGATGAAACAGAGAAGGCGTTTGAGGGTAAAACTAGCAGAAAAAGAGAAATGTGTCGGAGATAAACGACTTTCTGCTGGAGGATTTTTTATTTTTTATTTATGGCCTCTCTGGGGTCTCCGAGGCTTCGTTTGGAACAAGATGTTTCCCTGATATCTGTAAAAAATGAGTCCATTTATCAGGTGGACTGGCCCTGTTAGCTTAAACTTAAAAAAGAAGAGCAGGTGAAGCAGTTTGGCTCGTGGTTTGTATTTATGTGTCTGTTTTCCGTCTTTACCTTTGAGTTGCACTTATAAATCGGGTGTGTGATGGTCTCCACAAAGTGGTGCCTCATGCAGCGCTCCGGGTCGGTGTCTCCCAGGTGCGGGTGTCCGTTATCACCGGCCTTGCTGCTGCTGGCGGACTGGACCAAGCCCAGCAGGGGGCAGCACATCAGGACCAGCAGCAGGCCAGAAGGAGGGCCCACGCAGATTGACGGTTTCATGGTCGGACCACCCTAAGGCTCTCGATCCTCGTGGGATGTCCGGCACTGTCTCTGCTATTTCCTTTTATTTCTTTCCGTCTCTCGGCCCAGTTGTGTTTCAGGGTCTCCCAACAGAGTAGTCGAGGAGGGGGGGGGTGTCTTTGTCTCGGTCTTGTACAGCGGAGGTTCAAGGCTGGCGAGCTGAAAGGAGAAAGGTAGAAGGAGGGTCGCTCGCTTCCTCGGGCCGCTCCATCCCCCGCCCGCCGTCTGGATCCACCACAGTCTGGAGGAAGAAAACAAACAGGAAGGCATCAGTGGGAACTGATAATGGCAAAAAAAGGAAACAATATTGTGCGAGTAGGCATGTTTTGTCTATTAGTCATTTCTGCATTTAAGGGAATAAGCACTGCAGAAGAGATCACACACTCCCTTTTGTGGGTGTGTGTGTTTGTGGGGATGCAGCTTCGTCCAGACAGCTTCATTCTGCCAGTTTGGGTGATCGACTGTTTGATGAGTGTGTGTGTGTGTGTGTGTGTGGGTCTCCAGACCTGGCTGCCTGCTTCGTCTCTTTATCCCGCGGTCGGCCCTGCACACCCACGCATGTAGACACACAAGCCCCGGTGCTTTTATTACAGAGGAGAAACTTAAGCCATGCACAAACAGCCTGTAGCCGGGCCCTTTCCTCTCCCCAGAAATGACTTTTTCATTAAAACAAATCACTCTCCCAACAAGCCCTCTCACGACTGCAAAAACCCCTCTGCCAGTCCCGCAGCATATTTTCACGTGTATTTATGTAGTTTTTTTTTTTTTCTCCATAGTTTTATTGTCCTCCTGACAATAGGGTTCGTGTTAAGAGGGAGCTCAGTGCTGGCCGAGGCAGGTCTGTTAACAGGCAGCAATGTGTTGTGAATTAAGGAGAAGGTGTGTACATGTGGGGGTCGAGGAATGAGGAAAGAGATTTTTTTAAAATATAGTTATTACTGTTCACCTGATCTTCAGAGAGCTGTGTGTTCGAGTGCTGTAGCTGCGTGTACAGATGGACAGACAAGATGGACCACTGCATCGGTTTGTACGAGCTACTCGTAAATTCATTAGTTAGTTTGTGCATAAAGGTCTTAAGCTTGATTTATACTTGTGTGTTCAGGAGTTACGGTGAAACCACGGTGCTGTAAATTGTGTAAATTGGTGTCTAGGAAACATCTGTACTTATGTCCAATTGAAAGTCAAGTAAATTTAAACAGGATGTCGGTGTAGCATCAGAAGCTGTAGCATAACTTCCAAAACCAGAGCTAATCTCAAAGTCCTTTAAATGTAGAAATCACGTTGTTTTGTTGTGTATATATGAAGTTTTTATTCGTGCAGTTTAGTACGAGCAGTTAACCTAACAGACATCCTGCGGTCATTTAGTCTGATGTTACTGGCAGAACATTTTGTTTTTATTTCTCTAAAAACAGTTAAAGTTAAATCATTACTAAAAGCTCTTTTTTATTCCCAGTTTAATACTGATGCCTCTCTATGACCTGCAGAGCAAACAGACCAGCAGACAGCAGGTTATCTGTCTCTATCAGTTTCTAATAGTTCTTCTTAACGTTGCCACCGGCTCAGATGTTTCTGTCACATCAGACTAAACGGTGCTGGGGTTTGTTCTGGATCAATTTGTGTTTCTTCAGCTGCTGACTGAAGGTCCGTCTCCTCCCAGTGAAGTTGTCTCATTGCATGTGAGCTAATGTTAGAGGAAACACTACCTCCTTTGACCACCGGGGGTGCAAAAATCAACATGAAAAGACCATCTGAGCTGCTTTAAACAGCATTTTGATATTGATTGATTGATTTTGTTGGTCTGGATGTGTTGACCATGTGGCTCCTCACTCTAAATGGATCACATATTTGCGTGCCCACGTTAAAACAGTCTTGCATGTACCTGCGAGGTCTTGCGGCAGCAACTCTGATCAGAAAAAATCAGAGGAAACAAACACAATTCTGCCTTCGTCCAAAGCTCCCTCTTTCACATCTGTCTTCATCACTGCTCAGCTCTACACTGATTTCCTCATTTGAACTGAAATCACAGAAAACAACAGGGTCACTCGAACCCTCCCCCCGTTCCATCTTCAACCCCCGCCGCAGCCCCAGTGTTTTTCTTTCTAAGGGGAATCATTTAACCTTAACATTCCTCCTGAGAGAAATAGAAGTATCATTTGGCCCGTTAAAATAAATACTCCCCGAGATGTTTTGCTGGCCTGCTGAACATGTGCTGCAGGGTTTACACAGCAGACAGCCTGCTCTCACAGCCAGCGACCATCAGCACCTCCAGCCCCGGCCAGCCGTACCTGGCCGAGCGTCACAGCGGGGACTGTTATCCACATCTCTGCAGCTGGCATCACTGTCAGCATCATTAGTGTGCCCATCTTAGTCATGTAGGATGCAGGCTATATGATCATTTAAGGGGTTAAATCAAGAGTGAAGGAGGACGAGTAGATCAGCCCGAACAAAGATGAGATTCATGCAGGTTATTTTCACATGATATCTCTTCGAGGCTCCACATGATTTAATTTAATGTGTGAAGATGCCGTCCAAGTCCCCAATAAGTATTGTTCATACAGCAGACTGCAGCTTCATTACAAGTCCAGAGAAATACCAGTACTGCTGTGTTGGAGTAATTTTAAGTGCTCCCAGGTTTTCTGTCTGTGGTGCACAACTTCATTCAGGAGCATGCACCACATGGGCACATTAAACCAAAGTAGTTGAAAGGCGTTTGCACGGTGCACCTCTACAAAAATAAGATTAGTATTACTGCAAGAACTGTCTTAAAGCTGCCATATTCAATATTTTTTTTAAAAATTTGATCAGATTCTACGTGTAATGTGAAAGAAGCTCAGCTCCACAGAGAGTCACAGCTTCTTTCAGTTTACTCATTTGGTGTTTATAGCCCACAACTTCACAGTTTGCCTTCACTCTCACTGCTGTAGTTTTTCAGACGAACCTCTGAGGACCCGCGGTACCAAACACACAAAGTCAGGGAGCAGCTGGTGAACGTGGACGGAGCGTTTAGGAACTAAAGAGTCAGATGTTTCCCTCAGGATCTGCTAAAAGGCTAAAAGGAGAGTGAATACTCGACTTTCATCCAGGAGGCAGTTGGTGACTGTATTTATGGTGACACGAGAAAAAACATCCTCTGCGTTTCCTCGTAAATCAACCCCCCCCAACAGAACATGTGTTTTTGTTAAACAGACAACAGGTCCTGGCCCGCTGTGACGTAAAACAAACAAAGATAATGACAGCAGAGATCCACCCTGTAAATACCAGGACCGCAAATGTAGTCATTTTGGACCGCAGCCAGCTCCGTCCTCTCTGATTAACTATTATTAGCTGAGCTGGCCGGACGTTCCCACCATATTACCTTTTTTTTTTTTTTATGTGCAGCAAAGAGACGGTTTTCTATTGATTGTCATCTGCCCGTTGAAGCAGCCTCGCGCTAACTGCATTGCTATGCAGACAGGGACATCCCTCTCCACAAGGTGACTACACATCATAATTACTGTCTCTCTCGGTGACTCACTCGTGTACGCTTTGAAAGCCGGTGATGTCAGTTCGTTGCTACGAATGGCAGCTGGCACCGACAGTGGGGGCTTTTAGGATAATATATGGAGATGATGTCTGTGTGAGTGAGTTCATTACTTTGCGGTGAGTTTGCAAACTGTGATGCCTCGATGTAGGTTGAAGCAAACACCATCAGGAGGTGTCAGGCAGAGCTGGTGTGGCCTCCTCTCTCCCCCCCCGGCTCACCCACACCTGCCCTGGACTCAGATTTATAGAGCCCCGGGTGTTCACAAACAGCAGATGGATCCCCCCCCCACCCTGTCTTGTCCAAGCATAATGACCGGCGAACCCAAAATCGTTACGGTCCGTATGTTTCCTGGATATATCGTTTGGAATCGGCCTCATCGTCCACTCAAACTCAGCTTGTCTTTCTGATATAATTACAAAAACAAATCCCCATTGTGTTCCACTTTAAAGTTCACCCGTCTTCCTCTGCGGGTATCCTCTCCAAACCTGTCTCTCTCCACGTTCCCGCTTCCATCACTTCCTCCGTCGCTCCCGGGACATATGAGGCACGTGGACCCCTCTGCTGTAACGCTTAGGTCTGGTTATATTTGGGAGGAGTGTTGGAGCTGAACTCGCCGTGTCACCTTGAGTCCTCACTGTTTTGATTACAAAAAGCAGCGATGTTGGCAGCGCAGCTCCGCAAAATACAACAAGTCATTCATTCTGAATTACCCATGAAATTTCAGCTCAATTAAAGTAAACAACTTCACTTGATGGCTGTTGTAGAGAAACTGCTGCAAGGCCAGAGCCCATCCTGTAAAACTCCACCAAGAAAAGTCAGATTTTCCATTTGACAAGGGAAGGGATTTTTTTTTTTTGGAATGCAAAGCTACCTTATCTCTGTTAAAATGGATCAGATACATGAGAGTTTAAGGAATAATGTACACCTGGGAGAAGAAGTGGGGTGAGGTCATGGTTAACGTATTGGGCACATTGAGCCTCAGAGTCCTGGTTCTCAGTTCTGTCATACCGAAGCCTCTGAATTCAATGACATCAATCCATGTTCGGGGTTTAGGCGCGGTGGGAACGCCGTGCATGTGGTGAAACGCTAACAGTGGCTGCTTTAAAGGGGTAAAAAGATATTCTGGTCCACCGAGAGAGGAGGGGAGGGGGCAGCGGAAACCTGGAGATTCGAGGAGACATGCAGAAATTAGCAATCACAGCCGTCCCGTGTTTGTAGTGCGTCCAACAGTCGTGGTTCAAAGTGGCGCCTTTATTATCGGGGGAGGGGGCTTTTGTGCAGAAATGCAAACTGCAACCAAAAGCACGGAGCAATTCAACAAGGACTGCAGCTCTATTTCCATTAATGATCCACTCTTATTTGTATATTCAGATTAAGGTCTTTCTCATCTATGAATCAATGAGTGCTCACCTTCAGTCAGAGGCAAACAAACGCAGGCTCCTTGTTGTCGGCTGATGACCGTCGAAATTTGCCGCCTGAAATGACAACTGTCTCCGGCTGTCTTTTTTAATGCGTCCAGCTGACTCTGAGAATCTTGTAAAAGAGTCTTAAAGATGCACTTGATGGACCGTGTATGTGATATCATGAAAGATGGAGGCTGAGGCTGAGGCTGTGCGTCACGTCAGCTGGTCAGTGTGTGGAAGAAAAATGTGAAATTTAAAAAACAGCTTTGCTTTTTTACTGCAGGTTGTTAGTCCCAGTGTGAAAAGTTTGATAAGGAAATAGTTGCTGGCTGCTAAATTTTCATGCACGCTAAATGAATTAATTGTGACGTTAACCTGGACTTTGACACACAGTATGGAAGTGCTGACTTTAGAGTAACAATCAGGTGAAGACAATGCTAATAATTGCATCTGACACAGAGCAGATAAACACACACAAAGAGACGATCCGAGCTCTTTAAATGCAGATTATCGCTCTCACTTCAGCCCTGTGAAAACCACTTTAACATGAAGAGGAAACCAAAGCTCGACAGGAGAGCAAAGCTGCAGGGTCGCTTGTTTCAGCTGGAGATTCAACCTTGTTTGGGCTCCCAGGTATGTTTCTGAGTCTGCTTTTTGGCTTGAATTTTTCTCAGACAAATAACAACTTTAATTATTTGGTCTGAAATCCCCCCAAAATCTAAAGCATTCTCTGTTCCCGTTCAACTCACCAATGTGGAATTCCCGGTACTCAAAAACTAATTATGGAGCCAAAGCTAGAGGCCAACAGGGAGATGAAATGACTGAACAGCTTTACATGTAACTACACATGTATTAAGTGTGGAGGCCTTTCTGTAGCATTTACTTCTTATTAAAAGACATATTATATGTCACGGGGTAAGTCTTGTTTTTGTAGCTAAAGCTTCAGCAGCTTCGCCGAGAGGCAGACCGTTTAAAAAGGGTCCAGTTTCTGCAAAAGGCTCCAGTCCGGGTGGAGAAATGTGGGGGAGCCAAACCACACGACCACAACATGATCCCTCCTCACAGACCTCCTCGCAGACCTCCAACCCTCCTTACAGACCTCCTCACAGGCAGTTATGAGACGCTGAGTCCAGGCTTAAGGAGTGTTACGTTGACATCTCTGTTAGAGGCTACGGTGGGAAAGACAAGTCCCCACACACACACACACACACAATTATTGGACAGAAAATTATTAGTTACTTTGCAGATTAAAATATTTAGGGGGGGGGGGCATTTATGAAGACATTTACGAAATAAATAGTTTTGAGTCCTACGACTGAAATAATGAATCAATTTATCAACGGTACCAAAATGACATTTGAGATTAACTGTGATGAATCACCAAACATTCACTTATTTAACCTTTGCAAGGATTTTCATTTAAACTGAATATCTTTTGATTTTCTGACTGTTATTCCAGCAAAACAATTCATTATCTTTTTCATTATTTTAAACAATTTATGAACAAAACAATGTAGAAAAAATACCTGAATGATTAATGAGTAATGAAAATAATTGGTAGTAGTTTCTCACACTAACACATTGAAGCAATGCCCAAAAGTTTCAAGGTGCAAAAAAAAGTCAAACTGTGGACTTTTGTTCAGGAGGTAAAACTGAAACAACAACATCAACTCAAAATCTGTTTTGACACCACGAAGCCTCCCAACTGTCGAGGCCATATGTTGTGTAGAGCAGAATTTCTCAGTCCACATTCCCACGTTTTGTTCTTAGCAGTGGGGTGCGTGTATAAATATCCCCGGCCCACCTCGCTTCTGGGTTTTTTGTTCTCACACACAACATGCACACATGCAGACTGGCACACGTATGTACACCCAGCACACACGAGAGGCCCTGCAGCGTGTCGGGGCCGTCGTGCTGCAGCCCTGGGGCCCCGGCGTGCACAGGGGCCGGGCCGAGGAGCCGGATCTTCAGAGGGATCCTCGAAGGCAGCTGAGTCTGCAGTTGTTGTCCGGGGACGAGGCGGCTCAGTCTCAGAGCCGCCGCCGCCGCCACGCGCAGAGAACAGGTGCATCAAAAGAGGGGGGGGGGGGGCGAATCAGGGAGAAATGACAGGTAAAGAGAGGGAAGTGTCATCTTTTTGAGCTGTCATGAATGCCTCTCCATATCTCTCCCCCCGCCTCTCATCTTCCTCCCAACTACATCATCACACTCCTCTCTGATTTGCTCCCGTTCTTCACCCCCCCTCCTCCTCAGCCTCACCTCCCTCCATTGTTTCACCAGCTTTTAATAAACTAAAGGGCAGATTCCAGACTGGAGAGAGGGTGATGGAGGAGGGTGTGTGTGTCTGTGTGTGTCTGTGTGTGTGTCATGTGTGTGTGGGGGGGGGCAGACCCACAGACCTGTCCTCCAGCCACACACACACACACACACACACACACACAGTATATGCACACACACACAGTTTGGCATGCAGAGTGCCAAGCTCTTCCACTGTCTACTGACACGCCAGCTCCTGAATCACACACACACACACACACACACACAACTTACTCTTTCCTCTCTCTCACACACACACATACACACACACTCACACACACACTTCTACCCCTCCCACGCGCCAACCTCCTAAAAGCTAAGCTCCTCACTAAATATATCCCCCCCAGTAAAGATAAGACAAACAGTGTGGATTTGAGAGCGGTGTTCAGCCAATGACAGGCAGCCATGTGAGCCGCAGCTAAACTCGTGTTAGCTTTACAGTTTAGGCTTCTCAGAAACAGAGGAGAGACAGAAAAGGGAAGACACGGAGGACATATATGTGCAAATATTTCTATGTCTTTCTGAAATGTGTGGTGTTTCTATTTGATAGAAGAGAGAGGTCAGCACACATGAACCTTGGATCCTCCTCATCAGAAAGAAAGAGAGACAAAGCTGCAGGCGAAAAAAAAACATGCATGAAACTAGATCAATCCTCCATTCAGCTGCAGGCCCGAGGCGCTCTCGAAAAAAAGGAGTCGTAGGCGTGTTTGTTTTATCACGGTGGACCAGGTTTCTTCGGGGCAGCAGAGATCTGTCACGCACTCATCTGGCAGGCCGGCGTTTGAGGATCCTCTCAATCGTCCTGCGGTTTCATGCAGAGCATCCATTTGTCAGAAGCACATTCCTGCGGCGGTGAGACATTGTGAGCCGCCTATCGGAGCTTCAACACTGTCCAAATAAATACACTCACAATGGGCCCCTGTGTGTGTGTGTGTGTGTGTGTGTTTGCATGCATGTGTGTGTGAGAATATGAAACATGAGAGCACACACATACACACACACCGTGCACCGCTCTGCCAGAGCATTGCTGTCTATCTGCACCTGGCTGAATGTGCGATCTTTCAAACACACCTCCTACTCCTCTTCCTCTCCTTTTTCTTCTCCAAACAGTTCAAAGGTGGATTTTTATTTTGTTCAGTGTGAGGCGAGGATGCAGACTCAATCAGAGCTTTCTGACTGCTTCTCGTCTGCTGTCGGTGGAAGTGAAGAGGGATGTCTGGAGGGATGTTTGCAGCACACGGGCTCGATCTCTTTCTTTTTTTCCTTCTTGTGTCAGACTGTCACTCTCACCTCCTCCAGCCCCCTCTCTCTCTTTCTCTCTCCTCTTACACATCTCAGTTTCATTCTGTTTCTCCTATTTATCGTGTCCTTCTCTCTGGCACCGCCTGTCCTCCGAAAGGTTCGCTGTTTCTGCCTCTTTCTCAGATGTTTTTCCTCCCACTTGGCCTTTTTCTCCCCCTCTCATTATCCCACAGTCTTTTGCACTCACTTCATTTTTCATTTAAACACCTTCTCCCTCTCTCTTTCTCACTCTCTCAGTCTCAGTGAGATGGAAGTGGTAGCTCATCTCCTCCTCCTCCTCCTCCTCCGACCTACCACAGAGTCTATTATATCTGTCATCATCTCCTTCGAGCATAAGCCAGCAGCTTCAGGGTCCAGCAGAACGGGCCAACTCAATCACACGCTCACGGACGCGAGCGCACGCACCTATAAAATGCATATCCATACGTTTCCCAAGTTATTCACACCGCTATTAACCCCGCGCTCCGGCGCACACACTCCCTACAAAGCCCTGTGAGCTCCTCCGTTACTTCAGCCTCGCTGTCAGTGCCTGATTAGCAGATAGAGCGGCGCCAACACAAACATGTTTCCTCCTATTACACATCATGTCACACTAGTTTCCTAATCACAACCACTTGCAGTTTCTGGACACGTGCAAAGCAAAGAAAATACCTGCAGTAAAAGAGGAATGTGCACCTGAGCTCGGGGGATGTGCAGCAGAGGAAACAAGTCAGCAGAAGTTGAGCTCAAACTCTGCTCGTGCAAATAAAAAAGACTGAAATGTAAAACAAACATGCATCACATTGTGAGACTCATTGTTGTGAACATGATGATAAAGATCTGGAATCTCATCTCACAGCAACACAACCTGCAGAAGTTCAGTACAGCTTCTATCAGAAAGGTTGGGATATTATATATTTTAGCATGTTAAGAATAAAAGAAGGAGGACAGGATCCTCCTGTAGCTGTAGGTGTGACGTCCCGGCTGTTGGTCTTACCTTCAGCAGCAGCAGCAGACAGACAGACAGCAGAGGTATCCAGAGAGAGATCCTGCACTGGATTTGTTGTCCAACTATTGTTTCCCAGCCGGCTCCTCTCTCCTGTTTCTACCTCTCTCTCTCTCTCACACACTGATTGTCTGAGTGCTATTCTCTATTCTCTCCTCCCTCTGTCTCTCTCTCTCTCTCTCTCTCTCTCTCACATTTTTCTTGAACAGCAGAAAGAGGAAGCAGCCTGGATGCTCTGTCTGTGAGGACGGTCGTCACATGTGGATCGTGACACAGCAATCGTATATCAAACCCCCTTTCTCTCTTCTCTCTCTCCCCTCTCTCTTTCTCTTTCTCTCTCTCTCTCTCTCTCTCTCTCACCAGCTGACGCACCGACACGCTCCACGGCGGCAAATGGGAATTCCAGCCCTGGACGGCTCTGCTCGCCCCATCAGGAGAGAGAGAGCTGACCAAAAGCTGCAGCCCGTTTTTACGAGGTCAGGGTTATAAAACTGTTAGCAGATTGAGTTTATTTAGAAACAACTGGCCCCCACGGCCTCCCTCTTCACGCGCTTTTCTGTCGCCGTGACACGAGGCATGGGGGGTGTGCAGGTGGGTGAGGGTGAGGGAGTGAGGAGGAGGAGGAGAAGAGGAGTCAGATGCGAGGTTGTGATGACTCACCTCAGCGGTCTCGTCTCGATGTGGACGTCCGTGCTGTGAGTCCGGCTGGTGTTGTTGAGGTTGTGATGTTGGGATGTTCTGCAGGTTCTGTACATGTGGAGACACAAAAAAAACACAAAGCATGTTCAGCCTCACTCATCATGAGCGTTTTGCAAATGTTGAAAGTAGGAACAAAATGAGGAGGTGCTGCATTCATCGCTCACTTTTTAAAAATAAGCAGCCCCCGCTGGGTCGATGGTTCATATACAAGTTGCTTGGTGGACATTTCCTTTTGGATTATTTGTCTTCATCTGTAAACTATTATCTGACGGTGCTGTGCTGTATGTATGTAACAGCGGGATCCAAACTGTAACGACCTCATTCATCATCCTCTCATGGCTTCAACACGAAGCCCTGAAGATACGAAGGGGACAAACCCTGATGAATGTGAAGCTAAAAGTGAGCGAGGCATCGGCGCTACCCAGAGACGAGAGAGCGCCCGTACCTTCTCTGAGGCTCTGCTGCCAGATTATTGCGATAGATTACATCATTCGCCCCTCTCTCTCAGCATTTCGTGGAAGGACAGCAGCTCTTTTGATCTATTAAACAGTTTAAGTTACTAAAAACGAGCAGCGTAAAATCAAAAACCGACACTGACGGTGAAGACGAACACACAGGCAGACAAATAAATCACATCATCGTGTCGAAGTACTGAGGATGCATTCTTTCAACATGTTTCACACAGACAGGGGGAGGTGTGTGTGTGTGTGTTGGCGGGGCACAACATGACAAACTAATGTATTTTTCACAACCTGATTAAATAAGAAAAACGGCAGTCAGACAGTGTGGGAATAACAACGAGTGCAACGCCAAAAATAGGTGAAAGAGAACAACATGAGATGTGTGAGGCTGACAGCATATGCTCATTGTATCACACACACACACACACAAAAAACACACACACACACGTCTTGGTATGCAGAGTCAAAACTCTCGGGGGAAATAAGGGGAGCAAACTGCATCACACTAAGTAGGGCTTAGTGGGTCAAAAGTTTAAGAAGCACACCATTACCTGAAAGACCTCGGCTGACCCCAAATTTCTCACCTTCTGTTCCCTCAAACACACACACACACACATTCGACAGAGGCGATTTACAGCCGGCAGCAGGAGAGGGTGAAAACTTATACAGCACCAACAGGCTCCTGGAGAGAGAGAGACCCACGTAAGCACAGTTTGTATTTTGATTACACTTTCAGGCACTGTAAATGATCACTGCCGCGAACAGTGTCAAATTAAACGGTCGTAACTCACCTGGACAGAGTCTGACCGCCCCTCCTTGGCTCACTCAGCTTGTGTCCACATGAGAGGTGGTGACAGGGAGTGAATGGCTTCAGATAATGTATCATAATATCACATTAAGAAAAATGCTCGCCGAAGCCAAATGTGAATCCCATATGTGGGGAGAAGAGGGCGGGGAGGGGGGAAAAAGAACCAGAGGACAGAAGATATATTGAGGGGAAAGAAGGGGATACACTGAGATGACATACCACCGCAAGAGCAGCTTTCTGACAACTTGTAAAAACGCTTTCACTTTCTGTCGTGATGGCTGGTAAATGGACAGTAATAAAGAGCAAAGTGATGATGTCCCAGTGTGACAGCTGCTGACAGGTAACTCGCTCTTTAAGGCTGTTTGCTGCCTCCACATTTCAACCCGAATACAAGTCCATCTAAGTGATGCCTGGGCAGCATTTTGGGCCCTGTGGCTGTCCACGTCAGTGATTAAACTGTAGGTCAGGTTGCACCAGGAGCCATCAGAGAGTGTGACGTGGCAGGCGGTCGTCCCACCTTTGCTGTAGGCGGTCGGACACGCTGTCCCCACAAGCAGCTGAGATGTGACTGGACCTGACATGAGTCATCTCATCACGGCGGGATTTACAGGGCAGGGTCACGTCACAGCTCAGTCACACGTCGGCTGGCCTTCGGGCGCAACGTCCCGCCCAACAGCATCATCTTTGATCAGCCGTACAAGAATTCTGACTGCTCGTACAACAGTAAAACTTCAGTCTCCTACCTGAAGAGTTAAACATCCCTCTGCTTCTTTTCTGTTCTTTCTCTCAGTGCAGGAAAAGACCAACTCAAGCCGGTTCGTATTATCTGTGAAGGGCACGAAGCCGCGGACTGACTGATGGTGCTCAGGCATATTCAGTCTTCATTTGGAAGATTGATTTCCAATCTTATTTTAAGCTACAAGAAAAAACTAAATGGGGCTATAATTTTGGGAGATTTATGAGGACCGGCGTGCAACAGAAAAACAGACATGTTTGCCTTAAAAATGGGAGCCAGGAGTCCAAAAAAAAAAAACTAAACGTCCCATAGTTGTAATTTACAGCTGGTGTAGAATAACTTTTCTTGACCAGGTAAAGTAATGTCACAGCAGCTGCCAAAGACAACCGACGTGTGATGAGCGTAGCAGGTCTGGGTTTGGAGTTCAGGGGGGGAAACACAGTTAGCCGGTACAACTGCTCAGAATCGTCCAGCGCAGGAATAAAAAACTCCGGCATCAAAGAGAAAGTGCACCTCTCAGGTAGCACAGAGGACAATGAGACCAGCTAATGACCTTAACACTCATTTACACACACACACACACACAAACACAGTTATGTGTGATATTGCATGTGGGATGAGAAGAGCAGCCCTGGGTGGGGTCAGGAAAGAGAGAAAGTGAAAAATTCAGAGACAGATAGAGGGAGATATGGAATAATGAGAGCGCGCTAAGCTAAGTGTTTCCCCATGTGCACCCGGGGCGATGGCTGACCCTGTGAAGTGGTGGTCTAAGCCTTAGCCCTGCATCCCTCCTACCCCCCCCCCTCGCTCTGTGCCAATGCCCATAGGCTCCGAGGAATCACAGGAATGAGGGAGTGCGGCCAAAGACAGTCTGCTGAACTCCGTCATCTCCATAGAAGTGCCGTTACAGAGGGCCCCCGCTTTAGCCCAGTGGGAGAACACTTAGCAGAAAAAGGCTCCGTCTTCTCGATGGCCCTCCTGGGACGCCGACGGGCTCTGGCACTAACTGACCGCGAGCCAACAGGTAGGTAATACAGGCTGATTCAGGAGTCTGTGTCTGCGCCGAATGCATCAAATCAAAGTTTGCTTTCTCCTTGTAAAGTCAGAGGAGCAATCTGAAAGGTTGCCTGTCCAACAAAAATCAAACCAGACGCCAGCTGGAACCAGACTTCACTACACAACATGACTGACAGGTTTTCATTACAACTACACAAGAACTAAATCTACATAATGTTTCTGATGCTGTTTAATGTTTTTGTCTCCATAACAAATGTCTAGAAACAGACTTATATCTTCATTTAAGGTCGTTACTCAACCTTTGTGAACCATGTTAGCAGCTCTGGAAATAGCACTGATGGGTGGTTTGATTCGTCCTCCGCTTTGGTCCAGACTGAAATATTTCAACAACTACTGGAACAGATTCATTCATTTATGGTTCCCACAAGATGTATCCTTAAGAACCCCTCAACTTTTTAGTGCCACAAAGTTGTTAGCATGTCTGTAATTTTACATAAACCCTTTCACGCCGTCTTTTCTGTGGAAATATGCAGGATATACAGACTTGGAAACAATCCCAAATTAGGGTTTTAAATTATGTTAAAATCAGCCAAATGAGAAACACGAGACTTACATTGTGATATCAATTACTAGGAGCTTACTCCCAGTGAACTGTGGGGCCAAAAAAGTGCAGCTCAGGGGGAACCGCTCTGAGAAAAACAACATCTGAACGCAGGTGCTCTGTGATGTCTGTGAGCTTCCAGGTTCAGGATTTGTTGTCATGAGAAAAGAAAGGCATGCGGCCAGTAAACAGAAACTTTCCCCGCTTTTGTTCTCAGATATCTGTTTAGACTTCATAGATTAAGCATGACTCCATCAGACTCGCATTAAGCCCATCACGCACAGTCTCACACGTGCACGCCAACACACCGACGCACACGTGTGCTCGCTCAGATCCTCCTGACCCCAGAGACATTTATAACCTTCCCGTGTATCAGCTTTTACAGCGCAGCGGTCCCGAGCGGAGCAGAGCGGCAGTAAAGTGGAACGAGGACAAAGCAAGTGAACCGGATTCTTTACAACAAGCCTCCGTGTTCTGCTTCTGCTGAGCGCAGAGACAACGGGAGGCCGTCAGTCAGGCCACATCGACAAAACATCGCGTGCTGAGGGGGGAGACGTCATCGGGGAGGGCTGATTCATGACAGCTTTATCCCTGCGTTTGGTACAAAGTTCGATTCACATGTTCGACAAACAATCTCCTGAGCGCTGATTCTGCGAGACGAAGCCTCTCGTGCAGCATGGAGACAAAAAAAAGCAATGAAATACAGTAAAAGCAATGAAATGTTGTGGGAATGTGAGAAACCACTGCAGAAGATCTTTCTTGTGTCCTTTAATAAACTGTTTGTAATCAGAAAAGATGCTCTTCACAGATGGGGGGGTGTAACTCGTGCAGTCTGCTGTTGCTGTGCCACGGAGCATGACGGGGCAGAAAATGTGACGTGAGGGTGCAAAGAGATGGAGACTGACGGGAGGATGAGGGAGGAAAAGGGGGAGTCGAAGTTCCTTCCTCCTCTTTCACACACTGCAGAAGGCCATGCTCAGGAAGCTCCCCGCCACCAGCGACCGCACCAACGTCACCCTTTTGTGTTTTGGCAGCGGGCGGGCGGCTGGGGAAGCTAATATTTTAGTATGTGTGAAAGCAGACGGAGAGCACCTGATAATGCCCGGGGTGATGTCATGCACCGTTTCTGTGCACAGTGCGAAGGGGGTGAGGCGGGTGTGTGTGTGTACAGGATGTGTGTGTGTGGGGGGGAGGGTTGAGCGGTTGATTACCTAATGTTTGACTTATCCCCTTACCAGAATTTGCTAGGCAGGCTCCGATTACAGTGGCGCCTCAACCTGAACAACCTGTGCCTTTTTATAGTGTAACACCGCCGCACACAGACACATAATGAGGCCTCTGAAGAGCTCACTAACCTCTCCAAATATTCTCCTCTCATTCTTTGCATCTATTTAATATAAGAGAATAAATCCCATAACTGTCATCAACAGGAAACAACTGATGCTGAAGAGGAATAATAGAAGATAAAATGGACATAAAATAACTCCGTTCTGCTGTTCGACTTTCCTTTTTACTTCTCTTTGTGATGATAAACATATGATGTCTTTGTGGCCTGGATATACTCTCTGGATTCATCACAGCTCATCTATGTCTGCGGTTTATACAGCCGCCGCTGGAGACGCCAACATGGACGGCTTCTGTCTTGCGAACATCACAAAGGAAACTTCGGCCATTCCAAGAATCATTTTTGCTCTTATCGACTCAGCACAGATCTGCAGGATACAGTAAAATACCCTGTAATAACATGCCCAGAGCTGAAATATGGTTCTGCTTTAACACCTTTTGTCTTTTGCCTTCGTCTTGGAGGGATTCACACCGACTCATGTAAACACACCAGCACACACACACATCAAGAAAGCATCTGCGCTCTCAGAACTTTCCCCTGAAGCCTCTATTTTCCAGTTGACTGGATTGTGTTATCTCACCGCGTTCATGTACAAGACAACAAACTTTCAAAGCTTCCTCCTGTAGTTTCACACATCTCCGTCAATGAAAACACAGACGCTGGCGGGCTGATGTACCACGTTCTTTAATTGAGGAACAAGCAGTGTGTGTGTGTGTGTGTGTGTGTTGATGAGGTGAGGTCATCTATGTTGACTTGGTAGGGTCACTGTTGTTGGAGGTGAAGCTGAACACGTCCTCCAGAAGGGAAGCGTAGTTGACGTTTTTCACCGCAGCCTCACTGGCGTCAAACCTCACGTTCAAGTCAAACTGGAGACGACAGAGATCCACGAGTCACTACAAACTCTGACAGCGTTAAAACACTCGCCAAATAAATGATTATTTCAGCCTTTGTTATTGTCTCTCTGCAATGGATCCTTCCTTCATTATTCCTTTATTTGTCTTACTCTGTTTTATGTGCTTTACACAACCTGAAAAGCACTTCATGTTTTCAGTGTGTCTCAGATGTTCTGTGGAAATAACGCCGGCCTGTTTAAAGCTTTAAAAATTGAGGGCTGTGTTTAGACTCCATTAGACTGATTAAAGCTCGACACAGAAAACAAAAGAACGGGAATAAATGCAATTAAGCTGTTTCTTTAAAGCAGGCTGTTTTTGAATCCGTCCCAAGGTTGTTAAAAATGATGAATAGAAAGAAACATAAAAAATAATGAGCAATACTAAAAAGCACATGGCCTGCAGCAAAGCGGCAAAAAAAACTAAGTCTAGATCCGTCGACGTGATGCTCCTGTGGTGTCCTCACTGTACAAACTTTTGGTCATTTTCAGTCTTTTTGTGTTGGATCTTTTTTTAAGGAGGACAGAGTGTTCGAGCAGAGACCGAGCGACTAGTGTGTGTTCAGACTTCAGTGAGGCGAAGCACAGCTGGAAACCGTGACAGACGAGAGCGAGCACACACACATTTATGCACGCACACACACATTTACATTTACACACACACACACAGTCAGTCCACTCTCAGTCCGTCCATGCAGGCCCTCCTTTGTTGTCGTGCCACGGCGTATATCTCTCCCACTCACCTGTTTCTGCTTAGATCTGGCTGTGGCAAAGCATGCTAAACCAGCATTATACTGGAAAGATACAAACACAGGAGACAAGAACTACGAGCTACTTCCTTCCTCTTTGACCACCTGTGTGTGTGTGTATGTGTGTGTGTGTGTGTATGTGTGTGTCTTTCAAGCCATTTTCCATGCACAGTAAATTGTCCATTTGAACCATTCCTTCCCACTCTCTTGATTCTGCTTTTGGCTCACTTCTCCACTGAGTCATCACAGGTAGAGGCAAAATTAGAGGATTGATTTTCAGTTACAGCTGCTTAAAAATCTGCGCACACACTTTGAAATCACTCACTGTGCCTTTCTGATTCACCCTTATCTTTAAAAAAGTTTAATCTTTTTCTTTACTCCTCACTTCCTGACGTCTTACCTTCAAGGCGTCTTCGGGCATCACCGGGGGAGCGACGTGCTCCAGCCAGTTAATGCCGGCCAGGAAGGCGTAGTAGTCCACTTTGTCTCCGTCTGCAAACCTGCAGCCAGCAGATTAGAGATGAGCTCACATTTAGAGAACTCTGAATGACAAAGACAACAGCTCGCACATGATTTAAATGAAGCTACGACCAATGCATAACTTTTAGTGGTCTTCAGTCTGGATGCTAATGCCAAAACCGTGCCAAGAAAAATTCCTGGGCAAAGAATTACCTGGAGAAATATTCCTGGGCTTTTTGTTACAATGAGGGAAATGAATAATTCAAACCCATTCTGAAAATGCGGTGGGACGGTGGACCTGCTCTGCCCTGAACCGTGCAGTGATTAGTGGGCTCTTACTTGCTGAGCAGACCTCCCAGCAGCTTCTCGGGCAGGGGGAGGTGGAAGGCCTTACAGATAGTCCTCATCTCTCTGGTGGAGAGTCGGCCGCTTCTGGAGAAAACAAAGAAAAGAGACACAAAAAAAAAGCTAAGAAGCTCTATTAGTGAAACTGAAGATGTGGCCACTCGTCGGGCCTCTTGCCTGTTTGTAGTGTTGTAAGAAAATACACAAGCTCCTCGGAGGCTGGAAGCTGCAATAAACTGAAAATAATCCACACTTGTTTATATATTTGAATAACTTCTGAAGACCCGCTGAGCACGATCTCACCGTTAGTCTGTGCTGACGAGATGAACACGAGATCAGAGCAAAGACGCCGGCAGCAGCAGCAGCACGAGTCGGCCTTTGTTGATATTAAAAAGAGCTCCCACTCTTTTAATACATTATTTATAGAAAAATGTGTCAGACTGATTCTGTATGAAAACAACGTGTGTGTGTGTGTGTGTGTGTGTGTGAAACAGAGGATGCTTGTCCTCTGTCCACAGAGTCCACAGTTGTTTTCCACAGTGAGGCCCATTCTTGTCATGCCATCTTCATTACAGGGATGTTGATGAACAATCTGACACTAACTGAGAGTGTCAATGCGGCTTAACCTCGTGGCACCGCCAACCGTCTATTTCAGTGACTCCGACCCACCTTGAAGACCGATTACATGCAAACGGGCGTTTCTGTGCAGGTTATATCTGTGTGATTTTACGCACAAAAAGAGAAGGAAGGCGACAGAAGGAAAAAGAGTCCGAGCGTGTGTGTCCACTGGCCTGCAGAGCTGCATGCCATACAGGTCTTTAGGATCCATCTGGTTCCAATGCTCCACACTCACACTGCTGGAACTAATCGTTGCTCTGAGAAATGGGGCCACTGGCTGCACAATTGATGTCTTGTTGTGACGCTGTTTGCCTGAGCCTGTTTGTGTGTGTTTCTGCTGCAAATGTATTCCGTCTTCAGCCAACATCTGTGTGTGTGTGTGTGTGTGTGTGTGTGTGTGTGTGCAGCCGCCTACTTGTGTCGGTCGTGGTGTGCGAAGGCTCTGGCCATGGCGGGGAGCTCTTCAAAGTTCCTCTTCTTGAGGAAGTCCTGGGCCACGGCCAGCATCAGGCCCACGTCCACCTCGGGCTGCTCACGTTCTGAGAAACGCCGGCCCAGGACCAGAACCTCGTGCTCCGACAGACCACAGCCCAGGCCCGTCAGCAGGCCCCTGTGGTGCACACAAACAAACAACACACAAAAACTGACACCAGAAATTCAGGGTATCATTTGCATCTCTGCAAGTACGCCACAATTTAAGCTTCCTGCCACCTATTTGATTTCTCCTTCCTGGCTGTGCATGTGTTTAATAATCGTTTTCATCAATATGTTAACAGGAGTCACTTTGTTTGCACCAGATGGCCTTAAATTAGACTTTTTTTCTTCCACTGAGTCGACTCTAATCATCCCCTTCAGCACATTATTTCTGTATTACTGTACCTGAAGGACTCATAGGGGATGAAGCCGGTGTTGCTGGGGTCACTCAGAGCCAGAAACCTCCTGATCTCACTCTGTTTCTCCTCCGAGATGGAACGTAGTTTACTGAGGATGGTGCCCACGTTGGCTTTGGGAAACTTAAGACACACAAACATGTAATCCTCAGTCAGACATAGCATTAGCTTAAAACAAAGAAAAGACATTTGCTTTACAGTAATACACAGTCAACAGCTGATGGTTTGGAGTTTAGATGTGGTAAACCTCCCAAAACCTTCGATACAAAACTTTGCATAAACTTTAAACAACAGGGGACACATCTTCCTCCTTCAGTTCTCTCCACACCTCCTCAGCGTGTCGCTCCATGTAGCTGAAGGTGTATTCGTCGGCATCCAGAAGCTGGAAGTTTATTGTGTTGAGGCAGACGGTCGCTCCGACGTACAGATCCTGAGCTTTAAAGTACTCAGACAGTGGGGTCCTTAGCAGCTCCTGGCCCGGCTTCTTTATTCGACCGCGCTCCAGAAACTTCCCACCGAGCACGCCTGGTGAGCGATGTGTGAGAAAGGGAGGGATGAAAGAGTGGATAATTCTTCATTTCACTTTTACTCTGTTAAAAATTACATAGATTTAGTTGTTTATTTACAGTAACAACCAGATTAAAAAGCACTGGCATTTACTTTTATATCACGCTGACAAAATGTTTTAACTTTTAAATTGAATTCACATCTAAATTGAATCAAAACTCATATTGTTTTGTTTTACATCATGTCAGAGTTGGATATCTCATTTTGGAGCCCTGCTGACAGACCTTGAACTTGTGACATGTTATTCATCTTACACTGTAAAATATCAAATGCTCAAATATTGATTTATATTTATGGGAATATTTCCATCCCTGAGAAAAGTAGCTCAGTGAACTAAATGTCATCCATTTCATCTGTTTTCAGACTGACTCTGGAAACGGGACCTGACTCTGACAAACCAAATGTTAACCATGAGAGTCATAGATTTGTATCTCAGGTCTTTGCAGCAGTTGTGGCGCAGCTTTGGTCCAAACTTTTTTTTTTTCATACCTGAGTTCCTCTGCGGGCGTTCAAACACACTGATGGAGTCATCGCTGAGGAAGAAGGAGATGATGAACACCCTGTCTCTGTCGACCGGATCGGTGGTCACCATCTTGGCACGGAAATTCAGCGCATTACTGTCTAGGCCACATCTGGGGGGACATTATACACACTGGAGTTGGGAGGCTACCGCTTACACACACACACACACACACACATACATAAACAATCGAGTGTGTAATCTGATTGTGACTGTGACTACAATCATCCAACCTGTCCTTCTCCATAAATTTGCGGTAATCTTTCCGTGGGGGCTTGGGTAGCAGGCCCTTGACGGAGCTTAGCGAGTCCTCCTCTGAGCCAAAGCCGTTGTAGGGGGGCAAGGGCCTCTGGGGCTTCGGGGCAGGGGGAGGTTTGTACTGCACCGGGGTAAAGTCCTCTGAGAGGAAGGAGGGGAGAAAGAAAAGACAAAACACTTAAAAGAAGAAAGAAACCCTCAGGAGGAGGGCTGAGACGATCAGAGGCCAGCAGGTAATCCATCCACGCAGATCGGGCCCGACCGTGACCCCGAGCCGACCTCTGACTGCTCGGTCAAACGGGACCCTCCATCACAGCGGCCTGTCACCGGGGGCTCCGACGGCTTTACTACTGTGACGAATGCAGCAAGCCCCCCGGACCTGATCGCGGTGGCGGACACGTCCAGGACCAGCTTGGGTTTCTGGTCCCGAGCGCCTTTAAGTGAGCAGGAGGGCCGCAGTATCTGATGTCAGTGGTTCTTATATCATCGAGCAAGAGGCCAGGTACATTATAATGACCGCTACATAAGATCGGCCCAGTTTTACTTAAGGAAAAAATCCTTACTCTGAACATTTCAGCTGATAAAAAGACTTCATCTTCTGAACAAAGCTGCCTTCAGACTCAGGAAGCAGGTTTGGATGCTGGCGCTTGCTCTTACTGCCCCTAAGTGTTCATATTTATGTACTGCAGACAGGAGGCATCATAAATACGTTTTACAGCTACTTTGGTCTGAAGAAATATCACAAACCTTTGAAGCATGAAAAAAATCCATGACACAGTAGGATGGGTTACCTATGCCGTATTTGGAGCGGTAGTAGTCTTTGGTGAAGTCGTCACAGTCGGCGATGATCACTCTCCGGCCCCACACGTTCACCTCCCCACCTATGGTCAGGTCACAGTCCTTATAAAACTCCTCGTTGACAGCTCCTGTCTGCCGGATGGAGAGAGAAAAGAAAGAAGGGAGGATGAGTGAAACATCTGAGAGATCACCAGTTTAACTTTTACAATTTGGCTAAACGGACATGAATTTTACTTTGAGGCTGTCCAGGATGTAACGCTTTCCCTGGCTGGCGGAGGCAAACACGTTGAGAACCGTGCGGTCTGCGGTCTCTCCGGGCTGCTTGATTGGGGCAGGAAGACACTAAAGAGAAATAACAAACAAGCACCAGAGGGAAAAAAAGGCACAAACTGGTTACACGAAACGCATTGCACAAGAGATAGATAGACAGATAAAGAGAGAGCGAGACTGACAGAATATATTTAGTCATTTGGTCAAAGACCAGGTTTAAGACTTAAAGATAGATAGATAGATAGATAGATAGATAGATAGATAGATAGATAGATAGATAGATAGATAGATAGATAGATAGATAGATAGATAGATAGATAGATAGATAGATAGATAGATAGATAGAGAAAGAAAGAGAGAGGGGGGGGCAGACTAACAGAATAAAGAGACACTAAAGAAGTGATGTGGTAATGTGCTGATTTCTCATTGGATGGTGGATTCTGGTCAACCTTTAGGGCTGACATTTAATAAAAGGCATCAGAACAAACAGCATTACTGGACTGAAACACACACACACACACACACACACACTCATGATTGAGGTCTGGCTGTCTTTCAGGATGAATTAGGCTTCAGTGAGTAACTCGAGGAGAAAGCCAAAATGCTTGAGGGAGGCTGGATACTGCAGCAGTGCTGTCAGACTGAATGAGGGGCTCGGTGAAGGGAGGGATGGTGGGAGAGAGATGAGAAGAAGTCACCCGACCAGAAAGAGAGGGACTGCAAGCCCTTTTGCTTTGAAATCTAAAACTGCAAATGGAAATTGAAGACTAAATGCACAAAAAAAGCTGTGAAACATCCTGCTAATTTATCACATTTCTGCCTTTGCTTCAGCATGCTCCTCTTTAAAGTGTTTCCATAACCTGTAAAATAAATGTATAGTCCTCCTCTCCCATCACCCCTGACACACCTTTGATCACATCCGAAAATGTCGCCTCACCTTAGGTAACTTGCTGCGGCGTAGGAATTTGGGCACGTTGTCTCTCCCGGAGTTTGGGGGGATGATCTCCAGCATCATCTCTACGGTGTCATCGGCCAGGAAGTAGTGCAGCACGAGCTCGCGGGGGTCCCCGAACATGCTCTCCATGTCGTCCCAGAAGCAGTAGAAGCGCAGGACTTTGCGGTCGTGGTCCAGGAACTGCTTCAGAGTGTCACGCCTCTCGTATGGCCGGAGAGGCTTCATGCTTTTCTCGATCTGGACAACAAGAGGAAAAAACACATATTATCACCAGTTAACTCCCAGAAGCCTCTATTTAGGATGATGGTGATATTACCTTTTAAAAACATTCACCATGCCAATATTTGGTAACCTATATGATCTGACAAATACTTTTTCACATTTGACATACTGTAGTGGACCTTGACGTGTTAATGGCAATTAATGGCAATAATAACTTTCTATAAGGGAGTGAAAGGTATCAGTGATCTTTAATCGGGCATCAGTACCATCAACAAAGCAGCAGAGTTGAAATGATTACTTGATCCAGATAATACAAAATAATAAAAAAATGTGGGTAATAATTAATAACTGACAAACTGATTGAAAATAATCACTCCACATCTCTGTCATTATGTGTAAAGGCCTCACCTGTTTCTTGCTTTTGGTGATATTTTTAGCTCCTCTATGTTGATTTTAAAAATGTTGTTATCTTTATGAGAATGCCAGAGAAAGCTCTGAGGCCCACCTGCTCTCGGAAGTTGCTGTAGGGGTCTTCAGGTACGGCTGCACGGCCGTTCAGACGCACTCCGAGTTTTGTGAGAAAGTTCATTGTAAAAGCGTCACAGTCGGTCACAGTGAACGTGCGCGAGTACAGCACCATCTGTTGGTTTGTGTTGAAATGGAAAACGTTGTAGAAGTGATCATCGTCCGGGGGAGGCAGTGGGACACGCTGGCGATGGATAAGTGTTCCTGCAGCAAGAGACAGCAGCACAGGAATGATAAGGTGGATCTGCACATCACATCTTTAGGGTCTTTAAGCCAGTTTGAATCTTAAATGCAAGAAAAAGCACATGAAAAATAAAACATTTTCATTCACAGGACGTTTGCAGACACCTTGAGGGATGCCACTGTTCTTGTACTCGGGCTCCACCACCCGTATGGTGTCGTCCTCAAGGTAGAAGAAGATCTTACACTTCCTGATTCTGTACGTCTCGTCTCGCGCCTCGGGCACAGCTTCCTGAAAGTACGCTTCAAAACAAAACACAGAGCCTGGAGAGGCGAAAGGGCAGTTTGTGGATGAGATTATTCAAATGATGGCTTTTAGCTACATAACTGATCACTGATATCTTAAGCATTGATAAACAGATGATATAAATTATAATATAATCTATTGGAGGTGTTGTACTGTGCTCAGTAATAAATTCAGAGCATTAACTGTGTTGTATGTTAGATATTAACTCTTAAAATCATTGCTTAACATTATTTGGAATTTCTTTAAATTCTGTACTGCTAACTGCTGAAGATATAACTGTGTGTGTGTGTGTGTGTGTGATGTGGAGGGGTAAAACAATCAGTCTGCAGTCAGCTCACCTGTTTGTCGAAGGCCACCCATGATGGTAAGTCGCTGCCCTTTCCTTTCGGGTAGACAGAATACTTCGGCTTTATCTTCTGGCCCGCTAAGCGCTCTCCTCCGATGCCCGGCTTCTCAGAGCCCACCAGCATCAGGACTCCGTTGGAATAATCGAAATGTTGGGATTTGTGGAATCTCTCCTTCCCAAGCTGCAGCACAGACGGGAGAGAAAAATCTTCATGAAGTTATCACGTTCAATTAAACACATAATGTGGGCTTACTACTGCACACACTCAATGCATTTAACTATGAACTATTTAATTTATATATAAAAATGTTAATGTTTCATGAATATAACACGTCTCCTAAATCAAAGTGCACTCATGTAAGCTGGTGACAAAATAGAAATGAATTTCAAAATTTATTAAAAAAAATAAATAACCAACAACAAAGTGTATTTACATTATTTATTCCTTAAAAGACATATTTACTTGGAAATTACATTTCTGGTTTTACATTCAGGATGATTTAAGTGATCAAAACTTTACAGATATCTCTTCTAAATATCTAGGCTAACATGGTTTTACATCTATAATGTGTCTGTAGCTGCACTAGAGGCTCAGTAAAAGCTCTAATCTTTATCTAACAGGTGTTTCTGTCATTCAGCTTGAATAAAGATAAATACACAGTTAGCTCAGGAGCTAACCTGCTAACTGTCCTGTTCATTTATCTGTCTGGTTACCTTCCCTGCACTGAGCTGAGCTGAAGTCAAACTGTGTGAGATCTTACTTGTTTATTGGGAGAGTTCCCCGGTAAAAATGGTAAAGCCATGACCGGGATACCGACGACAGGCTGATTATTTCCTCCGCACAAACTCTGCTGTTGTGTTTCAACCTCCTGATGCCGGTTGCCATGGAAGCGTTTTGTTTGGGGGGCGTCTCCTAGCAACGGTCGTTATAGAAAGGACCACTTCAGCATGCACGTGCTGAAAACGTGAGATTTTAACCCCTGAGCAGATTTACCTTTGTCTCCAAAAACACACCTCACAGTACACCAAAGCTTATGTAACAGCATCAGACAGAAATACTTGACTGTCAGGTTTATTACTGATATTACTGTTCTATATTATTCTCATTATTATTATCAGCATCAATAAGTATCATAATTATTATTTATTATATTTATTAATATATACCCTCGTACTTTTATCATCAGCATCATTTAATAAGCATTCTCACCATCACCACTATCTGCTCTATGGTCCTTAATTACATTAACATTACAGAATCTTACTCTCTTACTCTTCCAGTTTAATTCGTCTGCAAAACATAAAATATAAATCTGACAGATGATTTTCTACAGTAAAATGATACAGAAGACCAACATGAACATATTAATCACACCCATCCTGGATGTTTAAGGTAGTTTTATTTGCCTCCTCGTGTTAGCTTGGATGCACTTTCATAATGAATATTTTCTAAAGTCTGGTTTACTCATTAAACAGATTTGAACAAAGGTCCTGTCTCTGACCGACTAGTTAACCATCCTAGTTTAGGATAACAGGGCAGCACATCAGATTTCAGGGGTGACACTTGCCACCATCCTGGAAATTAAAAAACACTTTTCCGTCACCGTACCTGTAAACAAAAGAGGCACATTCACTTTCACTTACTCTTTCACTGTGGGCGGAGATCTGTGGCTCACTTAAAAGTAAAAGTAAAACTAAGCTCAAACACAAACATCCAAGGTCAGAAGGACTTCCTGTACTGTTAAACTAAAAACAAAGAAACAGTTGAACTCATGTCCTTGTTTTTATTTATTCATCAAACTTACATAATAGACAAACCACAGCCTTCGTTACCTAAAGCTTCAATTTACTGCGAAACAAATGCCATAAAAAAACAGAGATGACAGGGAGGCTGCTGACATATTCCACCTCTAAAAAGGCAAAACAATTCCATTAATATCAGCAAGTGAACCCTGAAAATGATTGATTACGAGGTCTGGAATTATTCAATATAACACAGGCAATCTGGACACCCCCTGCCAGGTGGAGATGAATTTAAATCCACTCACACGAAGCTGCAACGTGCTCGGCTTCAGCGTGCACAACAAGGCAGCGTAACAGTGCATAATCTTTCATTGTTTCACAATGTCGGTTTGGTAAAAAATAAATAGGTACAAAAGAAATTTCAACATTCTGATGGCCTTTATGTGTTTTTTAAAATGAATTTTGCATGATATGTCTCATTATTTGGCCTGGAGTGTTTTCAGAGGTCATTCTGGTCTAACCAAGAAGTCCCACATCATGTCGTCAGTGCTCGTCACACAGAGGTACAGTATTAAAGTAGACACGAGGATGTGCAGCTTATGTAGAAACACATAGCTATGAGCTATGATCTGAAATTGGTTTGCTTGCTGTCAAAAACACTTAAAACCCATCCAGCAAAGATTTTTAATATTTCCCTATAACCTTTTAAAGACTGAGACTCTGTTATTTGGCAGACCCCTAAGATGCCAGGCCGAGCAGGAACCCTCCGATGAAACCACTCGTGACAACGATGTTTTTCTTCACAAACTCTGTGGACTGAACGAGACAGGAAATACGTGTCAGTATAAAGTACCTACAGTCGCCTACAGACAGTCACATTAAAGTCTATAGTAGTCTCTCACACTGATTGTCCTTTGTGTGAAAATGAAAACAAGGCTACACACAAACATCTGACCTTCTCGAAGAAGGTGTTGAGCTCGGGGGCTGCTTGGTTGGTGCCTTTCTTCAGCTGCTTCTTGGCCTTGTTGACATCCTTCTCTACTCTCTTCCAGTCCACCTGGATGTATCCACTGTTGTTAGCAATCTGCAGAAAGAGTCAAAAGTAAATGAAAGGCACGTTCACCACGTTTGTTTGTTCTGTTAAAAGGCTTCAGGCCCGTTTGTAATGCAGCAGTACCTGCAGCAGCAGCAGTCCTCCCCCGACAGATGTAGCAGCAACTTTTCCAACCTTCTGGAAGAGATATCCTGCACACCTACAGGAAATAAAGACAGAGCGACAGAGATCACTTCAACTGCCTTTAAAATGACTCCACTGTAAGGTTAGCATGGCAGGGAAAGGCCCAACACAGAGTATAACTATGATGATGCTTCATATGATGTCATAAATAGACACGAAATGAACTGGTTTTCATAACTGATGGCAAAAGGGGATTTATCGACTGACTGTTTCATTTTAAACCTAATTAAATTGTGGTATAACTTTAAACTGTCACACCAAACTTTAAAACTAGATTCTAATCAAGAAAAATGTAACCACCATTTTAGCTCCACTTTAAATATGATCCAGGATTCACTTTAAACTTACACTTGAGGAGATTTAACTTGTAAAATTCTTTAAAGAAAGTAAAGAGACTATAAACCGACTGGATTTTCTGATGCTGCTGAATTTCTCTTGAGATATTGGTTCAACTATCAAACATGGCAGTGAAAGAAATTTGCAAATTTATCTTTTATTACTTTAATTTGAGTAAACAAACATCTCTTTATGGATTAAACTGTTTAATTTCAGTTTACGAAAATAAACTTGGATTAACTAAACAGATTTGTTTTTTTTAACTGTGCAGCTCTGCTTCGTTTAAAATCTGGATTTTCTCATTTTAATTCAGATTTTGTTGAATTTTGATGAGAACTAATCTTAGGTTAAATTAATCTTTGTTTTATGACCTCAATCCGGTCTTTTGATCGTTTATAAATATTTAAAAAAAGTCAATCATTGTGTGTGCTAACAGTTTACAGTTATGGGTGTTGTTTGATCATTTGATTTGATTGTTTTTTCAGTAATAAAGTTGTGGTTTTTGTAATGTTTTTTATAATGTTGTGTTGTACATATTCTGTAATATTGTTGTGTTATTGTTTTCTGGAATGTTGTGCTGTGTTTTCTGTTGGGTTTTCTGCAATGTTGTTATTGTTCTCTGTGTTTTTTTTGTAATGTTGTTTTTGTATTGTTGTGTTACTGTGTTACTGTTTCTATAATGTCTGTAATGTTTGTGTTTCCTGTAATGTTGCCATGTTGTTATTTTCTGTAATGTTGTTTTATCCCTTGTGTTTAGTGTAATGTTGTCGCGTTGTTTACGCTAACGTTGTTTACTGTCATGTAATCCATCCATCAGTTTTCTATACCTGCTTATCCTGACACACAGGGTCACAGGCCAGGTGTGCTGGAGGTACTGGGGTACACCCTGGACTGGACGCCAATCACTCACAGGGCTGACATAGAAAGACAGACACAAACAAACCACTCTCACACCTAGGGGCAATTTAGAGTCGCCAATAAATCTTTGGATTGTGGGAGGAAGCTGGAGTACCCAGAGAGAACATGCAAACTCCACACAGAACAGCCCATCAGCCGGGGATTGAACCCTCTTGCTGCTGAGGCAACAGTGCTAACCACTACACCACTGTGCCGCCCCAATGTCACGTTATGTTTTCTGTAATGTTGTCTCGTTGTAGTTTACTGTAATGTTGTCATGTTGTGTTGTTTTCTGTATTATTGTGCTTTCTGTAATGTTTTGTGTTTTGTGTAACGCTGTTGTTTTCTGTACTGTTGTTGTGTAATGTTGTGCTGATTCGCGTTGTGTCCTTGAGTTCTCTTTAGTGCTGTTGTTTCCTGTAATGTGTTTTGTGTAACACTGTTGTGTGTGTAACGTCATGCCCTTGTGTTTTCTGTTATGTTGTCGTGTTGTTTTTTCGTGTAATGCTATGTAATGTATTTTCTTTAGTGTTGTTTCCTTGTGTTTACTATCACGACCTTGTGTGTTCTGTAGTGGTGATGTGTTGTAATGTTGTATTTCGTGTCATGTCGTTGTGTTTTGTTTAATATTGTATTGTTGTGTGTATAATCCTTGTGTTTCGTGTCATGTTGTTGTGTTTTGTTTAATATTGTATTGTTGTGTGTATAATCCTTGTGTTTCGTGTCATGTCCTTGTGTTTTCTGTGATGTAGTCCCTGTCATGTCCTTGTCCTTGTCCTAGCTCACTGTCTAACTGTTCCATATTTCTGACCCCTCCATCAGTGTTATGACCCCCACAGTCCTCAGTATCAGTGGGGGGGGGTCACAGAGGGCCCCTGGGGCAGCTCGGTTCATCTCTATGGGGGTATTTACCATCCACTGACCCCCCCGATGGCGATCTGAGTGGCCACCGAGTACTTCTCCGCCACCGGGCCGGAGCTGCTGCCGAACAGCCGGTTCCACCACCGCTGCCGCTTGGCGTACTCTGTCAGGTCCACCACCTTATCATACAGCTCCTCCTCCAGCTCTTTACCTAACAACAACAACAACAAACACACAAACAAACAAACAGAAAGTGAGCAGACATGGCGGAGCTGCGAGCTAGCTCTGAGACAGGAGGAGCTAAGAGGAAAAGTTAGCGACGTCCGGAGACAAAACGCCTAAGAAACGAGTTAAAGAGAAAATTTAATGATCCAAAACTGTAAAACACAGCTTTAAATATGTCTGCGGGTAAATATCTCTGAGTGAGGCCGCTGGGTCTCTGTGATGGAGCTGTAGTTTGTCTCCGGGCCGTCTTACCTTTATCGCGGGTCGCCATTTTGAAGAGCGCCGTGTCCTCAGCCGGCTGCGTCACCACATCCCAGCAGACCTGCGGGACTCTGATCGATTTCTGATCGATTAGATCAGCTTCAGCCGCGAGCAAAACATCTTCTTTGTTTCTTAAGGAGCCACACAATTTATTAAATACATGGAAAAGAGTACTTTCTTATTCGTATCATTGCGTTTTAATGCAGTTTTACATTTAAAATATCTACACATTAATAACTTTTTGATCAATAACTTCATCAAACATAAACTATTACAGCTATTAAAACTGTTAAACTATGTCATATTTTCACTCAAGTTACTTTCTGTTTCTTCATGTTGACCTCTGGCATTTTTATGTTTATTTTTCTGTATTATTTTTGCTTATTTACCTGCACATTTACCCATGTGTCTGTCTGAATCCATTTGTTATTAATTATTTCTATTAGTGTTTTGTTAAGAAAATGAATAATAAAATAAAATTAGTAAAAACATCATTAAAAGATAAAATAATAATAATAAAAACTATTTAAAAAGTCACAGAAACTGAGGAGACCTGTAAAATGATATGTTGCTTTTACACATTGTTATAATAATGTTAATTCTGTAAAACACAGGTTAAAACGAAAACAAAGGTTTGTTTGACAAAGATGTGTGTAAGAGAAGTAATTTGTTATATTACGACGACATGAAAAACTACAGCTAACACTATTAACTACTACTATTAAATGGCCACATATAATTTGATATTATTAATAATAATAAAAGACTGTAAAAGTGACAAAACAGTTGGAAGAGTCTGATATCTCAATCAGGTGTGTGGTGACCTGCAGTAAACTCATGTGGTGCTGAAATGCACTCAGGTGGGTTAACTTTATCATGTTTATCAAAACTAACTTTCAAAGATGTGTGAAATCAGGAAGGTGGTTCTGTCAGTGAGGTTGCTTCTGTGAAACAAAAGGTCACAACTGCAGAGTTTTGCACATATTTAAAATAAGAAAGCTCCTTCTAAGTGGGTCAAAAACAGGAAACATCAAATCAAATCAAGTATTTATTTATACTGGTTGCCTGTTCTATTGGATAAATACCTACCTGATAAAAATACAGGCCTACCTTTATTTACAGGGATGTATATTACGTAATTCTGAGGTGGCTAAAAGAATAGGTTAGCTTCAATAAATGCAAATTAATGTGGTATATACATATATAACCCATTTGTGTGGAATTATCATCATAAATATATATCCTGTGTTTATAGCAATAACAACAGTAACATGTAGACACTAAACAATGGTGCAGGGTGCAAAGGATGCTGAAATTTAAAATGATAAATATATATCAGATTATTTAAATATGATTGCTGCAACAGGTAGCTTTGAATATATGAAGTAATGGATATGGCAGTATATACAGCATACATAGATTTGTGTTGAGTGATGATTTTTACATGTTAAGAACAGTGTGTTTAAAATGAGGAAAAATCATTATTATTATAATTATTATTACTATTAGTACATTTAGTATTAGTATAAGTGCTGTATACATGCAAGGTTGCAAAAAATGACTGATTACGGCAACAGGTAGTTTTATATATATGAGGTAGGTGGGAATTACAGTATATATAGTATATAACCTTTTTACAGTATATACAGTATATGTATATATATATTATATACAGTATTTGCAGAGTATAGATTTGTGTTGGGTGATGATGTTTAGATGTTAAAAAAGTGTGCATTTAAAGATAATAATAATAATAATAATAATAATAATAATGTTATTATTATGATTGTGGTGATGATTATTATTTTTTTTTATTTTTATTATCATCGGCCGCCCCCCATAGACAGACGTGACAGCTGCTTTGACCAATCGCTTGGACGTAACATACAGTTACGTAATCACAATACAGCGCGGGGAGCCAATCGCAGGGCTCGATGGGCGGGACTCGACTAGACCATTCGATGTGTGCGTCCGCGCGTCCGCAGCACACCTGGCACGTGACCGCGCACGCCGGGCTCCGATTGGCCGAGGAAGGCGGGAGGGCGTGGCCACGGCGGCGGCGTGCGGCGTGCAGTTGGCCTCAGTGACACAATTACAACAACTTTGAGCCGACGCGTCCGGGGAAGTTTGCGATGTTATCCGGCGGCGCTCGCCCCTGAAAACAACCCCGACCGTGTCTCGACTTCATGCGGAGGGAGGCGGCGGCGGCTGGGCGTGCAATGAGGCGCGCGGTGGGAGCGTTTCCGTGAGGATTTGGCAAGAAGAAGCGCGCTACGCCCCGTTCGAGTCCCGGAGAGCTGCGCGACTCTCCGCTCGGTAGTTCAGCCGCTCGGTGCCGGGCGCTCCTCTCCCTTTCTTTCCCCATGAAATCGTGCGGAGTGTCGCTAGCCAACACCCCCCCACACACAGCCGCCTCTTCTTCTTCTTCTTCATCTTCTTCATCTTCCTCCTCTTGTTGTTGTGCTCGGAGTCTCGGCGCTGCTGCTGGTAATGACGAGGAGAAAATGGCGTCCACTGACATCGAAGAGGACTTTCCGAAGCTAACGGCGCAGGAGACGGAGAGCCTGGCCGGGACTGACAGGTGAGACCGGAGCTCTCCCGTGCTCTTCTTCACGGCTGCACACCTTTTTTCTCCTGCCTCACACTCATAAGGTCATAATGATTGTTCCTGCCCCCCCTCTCCTCCCTGACTGACACGGAGCCGCCTGTGTTGTCTGTCCTCTGCTTGCAGCTCACTGTTTGGATTTCACAGGCTTCAAGAAGATGGCGCCAGAACGAAGGCCTTGCTGTTAAAGGTAATGCCCCCCCCCTCCCTTTCCTTTAGAAGCACAGCCACCCCTCATATTAGCACATATCCCACCTGAAATAAGTGACAGACCCCCCTCAAAGCTTCTCTGGATGCTAACAAGCTTCGTTTTACAGCTTCATCCTGCATGCAGCTGTGTTTTTATGACTATTGCACATATGGAGCAACGTTTGCACTGCACAGAAACGACTCCTGCACATTTTATCAGTATTTTTATTAATATTAAACAAGTTAGCAGACACAGCTAAAGCTAATATGATGGCATTGTATGTTTGGGCTGTTAAATAACATATATAGATGCATATAGATATATTACTACTAACATAAAGCTCCTTAAGGTAGTGTGTACAGAAAACACACTTTGCTTATATTTTCTAATAAAGCTAAAATAAGATGAAGTAAATGCAACATCTGGCTGTCTAATTTGCTGCATGTTTAAACAAAAAGCCACTCTAAACGCACACGGGCCTCATTTTCACACACAACTTACACCTTTAACATGCATGCAGCTGTGTGTTTGATTATTGCACATATGGAGCAACGTTTGCACTTCATAGAAATGACTCCTACACTTTTTAATATTATTTTTATTAAAATTAAAAAAGGCAGCAGAGACAAATAAAGTTAAAATTGTTGCGACATGATGGCATGGTATGTTAAATTGCATATGGATAGCCCTACTAACATGATGCTCCTCACGGTAGTGTGTGCAGAAATAAAATAAAATAAGTTGACACCTGGCTACATAAAATAAAGCACGATAAATCTTTTTGGATGCACACAAGCCTCATTTTTACCCACAACTCTGCAGCTTCACTGTGTGTCGAGTTATTATTATTGCACATAAACATATATTTTCTCTTTATTAAAATGACTCAGATACATTACATTTATGTTACACATGGCATTGTATGTTCTAAGTTTTATTGAATAGCATATATAGATTTAGGAGAGGCAAGTAGTGTGTGCAGAAAACACACTGCTAATGGAACATCTGGCTACTTAACCTGCTGCATGCAGGAAAAAACAAACAAAAGCATGATAAAGCCTCGTTTTTAAAATTTCCCTAACTCCAAGTCTCATTTAAAGCTTCTCTATCATGCTTTTACATGCCACATGTAGCAGGTTTAGTAGTGTTGAATTGACTTCACCTCATTTTGTTTTAGCTTTAACAGACAATATAAGCAAAATAACACCAGTGTGTTCTCTACACACACTACCTGCCTCTTTTAAGGAGCATTATGTTGGTAGTAATATCTATATGTGCTGTTTAACAGGTTTTAGCTGTGCAGATTCATCGTTGAAGCTTATTTCTTTCTGCAGCACCATGTTGTCCCTGTTGTCTTTGATGTTAATAAAATGATAATATAACGTGCAGGAGCTGTTTTTAATGTAGTGCAAACACTGCTCTATATGTGTGATAGTAATCATAGAGAGCAGGGTGCACAGTGAAGCAGTAAAGTTGTGCACTAAAATAAAAAAAGCCTCCGTCTCTTCTTCAGTATCTGCAGCCGAGTTTGAGGTCGTGTCTGCAGCCTGCTCTGTTAGCATGTAGCGGCTAACTGCCCGGCGCTTTTCTCCCTCCTCTGCTCTCTCACACATGCACAGTTAGCTGCGTTATCGATGGGGAAACAAACACACACAGTGGTAGTTTAGGCTTGCAAAATAATGGCTGCTTGACTTGGCTCAAGATGGCGGGGATGGGAGGAAAATACCGAGCAGACGTTTGCAGGCGAGGCGAGCTAACAGGCTAGCAGCGGAGGCTAAAGCAGGCTGTGGCGAGCACGATGGAGCTGATCAATGTGTGCAACAAAGGTGATCGATTACGGAGCACAGGAGCTTGTGCACACACACACACACACACACACAGCGGCCGGGCTCAGACAGCCTATGGCGGTCATCAATATGTGGCAGAATCAGGATCAGGTTTTCACAATCAGTTTCCTCTTGGTGTTGAGGTGCATGACAACAAACAGTAAGAAAAAATATAGCGAGATTAAAGGAAGTGCTGCAAGTTTGGAGGCATGTGTACGACTGTGAAAATATATTAGAGGAAGCCACCAGAATAAAATATGCAGAAAGTTTATAGTTTAAAAAATATAAAGGTGAAAACAAGTCAGATGTATGAATTAAATATCAAATAGACAATATTGTAAAGTAGACTAGTATCAGAAAATTTAAGGACAATATGCGCAGTATGACTTATTTAAATGGCTTTTTGTCAAAGGATCGGCTGCTTTGCATTGTTTTGATTGTGAGCTTTCACTTTTCAGACCCAGCCAGGCGCTTAGTTTTTACCTGTTTTTTTAGTTTTTGCAGCTGTCTTTCATACTCTACTGGATAACTGGTTAACCATCTTCATCACAACATTAGAAGAGATGTGATGGAGGGGTCTTTGTTCAGGATAATATCACCATATAAATATATATATATACACACACACAATACATACATATATACTGTAAATATATGTACACATCTATAGAAATAAAGAAATAACAGTAACATGCAGAAAGTTAGACAATAGTTCAGAGTGCAAAGGATACTGAAATAAGTCTGATTACTGCAACAGGTAGCTTTATATACACGAGGTGGGTGGATATATACAGTATATATTACGTGCATAGGTTTGTGATTGAGTGTAACAGTGTGTGCTTAAACAGTATGGATATATTATTTACAGGTCTAAGTGGGTGTTTGTGTTACAGGGTTATTGCACAATGCTGTAATGTATAAAGCTGCATCACATTAAATAATTTTGTGTGGAATAAATCTATGTTGATGCGTTGCTCCCTGCACAGCTTCGCTCTGGCCTCTTCCAATTTAAAACGCGGGGGGAGAGCTTAGCGTGAAGCATTGTTCAAACTGCCACAGAGTCAGCACGGCTATACATAAGAAAACATTCATTCATTTTTTTGCAACTGGAGGATGCGTGTGTGTACTTTGGTTTGCTGAATCACCTTGTCTCTGCAGGGCGCTCTGCTGGGCCTTAGCTAACCTCTGTGACACTAATTCATAAGTAGGAGTGGCTTGGCGTTACCCCAGCACTCCAGAAATGTGTGTAATAATACGTTTGGGTTTTACTTGCTGTATGGAGATGATTAGATTAATACATGGTATGCTTGTGAACGAATTAGCTCTTTAGCAAGGTAACTGGAAAACGTTTCTTTTGAGTTTGTCAAGAGTGATAATAAAAGCCACAGTGGATTTAATGAAAACTTGTTTAATCTAAATCTGTGGAAAAAGTGTGCATTTATTCGATTAACACCAGGCGTTGCCGGTTAAAGTATGAAATAGTTTGTTGGTATCACAGAGCTGTAGAGGTAATCATACAAAACTTTTCACAGATATCTCAGAACATGAAACAAATAAGAAATAATTTCATATCGCCTTCTCCTTCAATCCAGATTTCCAGTACTTACATTGCTCCTCCTCCTATAACCAGAAAACTGAACTTGGCAGTATTGCAGGCTGAAAACCTGAGGGCATCAGTTATCCTATTACAAATAAACATGCCATTTTTAGGTGTATTTTTTGCTCGACCATACGGACAGAAAAGTCGGTAACTTAAGAATAAACTGTGCAAGAAGGTGACGTAAAAACTATACAGTACAGCAGTTTCATTTTGCTTTAGGCTCTCAGTCTTCTGACAGATACACTGCTGAATCATTTGATTTCAGAAAGTTGTAATTGGTGTTCAGTTTATTTGAGTTATTTAGTCAAAGCTCGACAGGATTATCATACTTTGTTCAACACAAAATTACACCCTTTTAAGTCATCGAAATAGTTTTCCTATTATGACATGTTGCGTCCAGTGTTTTGTGGACTCACACACAGATGTGCCACACACACAGTCGTACTCGGTAATCATTCCTCCTCAGTGGCTGCAGTGTGGGCTATCAAGAGTCATTTGTTTAGCCGTTGTTTAAATACTGACTGACACACTCCATATTTGGACTTACAGTTGGTACTATGCAAAACAGCCCTGTAAGGCTGAGAAAAGCCACTCCTTTGGTAGTCAGCTGTGTGTGATTATCACCCCTAATAAACCCAGTCTGTTGGCCTAAACAGCACGATACAATCCAAATTTCCTTGCCACATTGTCCATTTATACGCCATTATTTTTGTGTTATGTGCATATGATCCACCATCCATTTAACTCTGTATTCTCTGGTGCAGCTGTGCAGCACTCCTTTAACTCTCTCAACTCTCTCTCTTTTCGTTCAGGCTGTCAGCTGCTACGAAGCCCTCATCCTGAAAGCAGAGGGGAAAGTGGACCCTGATATTTTCTGTCAGCTGGGCCACTTCAACCTCCTGCTGGAGGACTATCCAAAAGGTGAGTCTCAGTGTGTAAACCTTCCTGCCACTTATTTATTTTTTCCTACCCTCCTTTCGTACAGATCGGCATTTTAGAGCCAGTTATTATTTTCTCATCTTTGTTTGTCCTTCTCTTGTTTTGATATTGTGTGATTTTTAAATAGTTTTTATAGTCATAATTTTAATGAAGACTAGCGACCACATTGTAGAAGCTAATGGGGATCCAAATAAAGAAATGATAGCTAGTTTTTCACAAGCCGTCATTTGGTGTGCTCTGTTGTTGCTTTGATTTTTCCACACTCATTATTTTGGTTAACACTGTTAAAACCTGCTGACAGAGGACGATTCTCATTACACACTTTGTGCTTGTCTTAAACGCTTCTACAGGGAGGTGTTGAGTTGAATATCTTGAGCGTTTAACATTGTCGCTAACTGTTCATTATCTCCTTCTGTGTCTCTCCTTCCCTCTGTATCACTTTTTTTTATTCATCTCACCATTTTCTCAGCATTATCTGCATACCAGAGGTACTACAGTTTACAGTTGGACTACTGGAAGGTGAGTTTACACTGAATGTTGGTGTAAAACTATTAAATCTGCTTTAGCAACATCTCACATCATTTACAGACAAACAGGCAATGTTTGCAGGGGCGTCACTGTTCTTTCCCCTCATCTAAACTGTTCATGTATTCTGCTGTTTGGTCCATATGGTCCTCATTCAAACAAAGACCACTGCAGCGTACACTCATTCGCAATCAGAAGTCAGAACGTACTGGGACACTGACAGTTCCTCTTTCTACACAGCCTCACAAGCTTTAGTGCTTATCATGTCCTTATCATGCTCTGTCAGAGCTGTGCTGCAGCTATCTTCACTTCTTTCTTGTTTTGGTGACTTCTTACTTAAAGTCTGGTCTTCAGAAAGTGCAACCTATGCTTAAGTAGATTGTTGGCCATGTGAGTGGAGTGGCCATTTAAGAGAAAAGCATTATTTCCCCATTTAAAAACGACATGTTAAGGATTGAGCATTGCCATAAAACTGGGCTGCTTTTTATGCAATGTTAACTGAATGTGAACACAAACATCTTTGGGCACTTTTACAGCTGCAACTTGTCACTGTAATGTCAACGTTGTTTAATTTGAAATCCAGTATACTGATATACAGAGCCAAATATTGCACATGTGGCCGGACTTTGAATGTGCTGTGAGTGACAACACCTAGAACGACAGAGGAGTTGGACTGGTAATTTGTTGACTGGGGAGTGAAAGGGTGCTGTGCATTATATATTTGACTTCTACAGAGTCCTACATGTGGAGGTATTGTATTCCTCAGAGTGTGTAAGGCCTTTGAGAGGTATTCTTTCACAACCTGAAACAATAAGCTGTCCTCAAGAAGCACAAACAACCAACACTGACTGATGAAATGTTTATGTTGGTTTGCCACAGCTCATGTTTTGTGCAGAAGGGGCAAAGACTGAAGTTGATGATATCCATGTGTGAACATTGTGAAAGGAATCACAGTAAATAGCAAATACTCTAACACTCATCTTCCATCCAACCATTTTAATGGCTGTTGGTCTTAATTTCTTCATTGTAGATATTCATTGAGCAGCAGAAGTATTTTTGGATTACACAGAAAGCTTGAGCAGAATTTATAAGTTTAAGATGGCCTTGTGTCCTCTGCAGAGGGATGTTTTTCCGCTCGGCTCTTCTGTTTATGTACTTGTGCACAGATGCACAGGCACAAGAAGAACCAACTCGTACTAACAGTGTCTGCAGGCGATGGAAGCTCGCAGATGCTCGAGAGCGGCTGGTGGTCAACTCAATGTCAGTTTTGTACTGCTGGAAGATGCTCGGAGAGGCTTGTTTCAAAGGTCAACTCAGTGTGAGCACATACACAATGATGCAAATCTTCTGCTTGACCATTACCAGGAAACAGTAGCCTCAGTAACCTGTTGGTGCTGAAGCAGATTATATTGATGTATGCTAATAAAGGGGAAAACTTTTCCATTTTCTGATTAAGATTTCTGGTCCTCTTTATGCTAGATGTGCTAGAAATTTGAGCAAACTAACAAGCCATTTGGGAGCAGGTGAAATAAGTTTTGAGCCACATATTTTACTTTTTATTATTTATTTAGTGGTGTTTGTATCATCCAAGCCCAGCTCTTTCAGCTCTGTTTTTGGTCTCCACCACCTCCTGAGTGAATTGTTTGTCTCTTTAGCCTCCAAATGCTCCACAGTGTTCATCAGGTGGTTTTTTTAATATGTCTTTGTGCTGTTTGGAGCTGAGTAGGTAGTGTATTGAGAGCTTTTAGAGCTCTTTCTCTAAAAACAACTGCCTGGTATGAGAGCAAACCTAAACTGTAAAAATTGGACCGCTCTAAATCTCCGAGGGAAACAGCTGGTTAATCGCTACGACTGACCCCTTTGACATTGTGTTCACATTGTCGTTTGAGACATCTGTGTTAGAAAAATATTGATTATAGCAGCTTTAAACCTGAACCTTACTATTATTACTTACTATCATTATTCTTTTTACTATATTAACATTTAAAGCTGGAAGTCACCAATACCAATTTCGTCATGTTGATGACAATAAATGATTTGTGATCCTTGTTTCTGCAGAGCCTCCGAAAGGTCGTGGTGTTTTTTTTTTTCTGTTATTCCTTTACGTTCCCTTCCAATACTTTGCATTTTCTTCTGCATCCCCTCTTATCCATAGAGACGGGCTGAGTGTTTATGTTATGCATTATGTTGAACTTGACTAGTTGGATGCCCCAGCTGTGGCTCTGTATTAATGCAGCTAGATAGAAGAATAGTGGAGCAAATGAGCTCCATAGCAAGAACTCTTTCGTAGTGGAGCGGAAATGATGGCTAGAAGACAATAAGATTGAGACGCTCTTTCATGCTGTAGTGGGGCATAGATTGAGACTGTTGCTGTAGTGTAGTAACTACAGCCATTGGTCATTTGGCTGTTGCTGTGATGTTGGTAGTGGCTGTGCTTTGTTCGTGATGATTTTTGCTCTGAGCCATTAGTGTTAATGGGTGTAACACTAACTCTATACAGAGGTTGTGTGTGTGCAGTGAGTTGATGAAGTCTTGCTGATGCATACCTGAACTGTTGTGGTGTTTTGGCACTTGGCAGTGTGTTAACACCAGACCTTTCAGCTTTGACATTACTACTCCACAGTTCAGTCATGTATAATGATGAGCTCTTTTTCATGGCAGAGGTTAACACTGCTTATTTTAGCTGATAAGCCATGTTCGGACCACAGGAACTTTCTCCAGGGACGAGGAACATTTAGAGGATCTCAGAGCTTTTCTACCACATTTACCAGGGTCTAAATTAAGTTCAGGGAGATTATTTTACCTACCCCTGAAAAGAAAAACTCCCTGTTTCGGGGGTTGTGCTTTTCAAAAGTACAGGAACTTTGGGGGTGGGCCTTGCAGTGTGAATATTTCTGATCCTGCAAAAAAGCTGCATCCTCAAACAAACTGCATTTATGGTTTTTTTCTTTGTTTGATGTGGACACGGAGCAGAAGAAGGGCTGTGACAGACGGAGTACGACAGACGGAGCGACGACCAAGTCCAGGCCTTACAGAGTATTTATGCTGAGGAAGAAATCCAGCGCAGCAGAAATGAGAAATGACGTGTAAAAACAGCCGTCGCTTTCTCAAACGTCAGCGGACTAATCTGCCTGATCTTCACGGGTCTTTAGACCACAGTGGAAACAACAGTAAGCTGCAGGAAATGTTTTAGTTCCTTAATAAAAGTTTCCCGGCATAAAAGTTCAGATACTGAAATGCAGCTCTAGTCCAACATTTGTCATTCCATCAAGCTTAGTTGCAAAGGACGTTTATGAGGATGGGATCTTACACTGTGGCTGTAACAATATTTTAGTGTTATTTGCTGAAATATTTGCCTCGGTTTAGTTTGCCTACAGTTCCTGCTCATGGCCTGGATTTAAATTGTCCAATCAGCTGTGATGTGATGGCGTCCAGCTTGTGCTCTCGTTTGGTTTGATGTTTCGCTCTTTGGCAAGCCCATTAAACGGAGGTGCTGAGGATTCGACCGTGATCAGACCTGACAGCTCGGGGCTCCTCGGGATTACAGCTCTCCACAGTGGAGTGAAGCTGTGAGGTCCCACCCTCTGCTAGATAATGGTGTGGGCACTGTTCATACAATGAGTCTGGAGCCCAAAAGAAGGGCTGTTATTGGCCAGTATGAAGCTGTTGTGGTTGATCAAATATGGCTCTAACTGGTCTCCTAATGAGGGAGGGGATCCTTTTGGGACAGAAAACATAATTTATCTTCAGTGAGCCAGTTGACTCATTGGCTAAATCTCATTGCAGCTTTATTACTCTACTCACTGTAACGATGCATGCGTGCAAAGATACCCGCTAACTCAAAAAACGTCTGTAGACTGGAAGAAAAAAGTTTAATTAACTCAGTGGCAGCTAATATCAGCTTTTAAGGAGGAATCTTACTCTTCCAGCTTCGGTCCTCTGAACTTGGCAGATCTCTGGTTTCTTCAGCCTCATTCAGTTAGCTTTAGCTGGTCTCGTTAATTAGCTGCTAACCAGCCGCTGCAGTCCAAACTCGGTCATGACGGAAACAGTGAGAAAAGTCTTAAAACAGGAGCTTCGTTCACTCGGTGCAGCGAACATAATACATCTCATCTCATCTCAGGTATCGGCTGCACATGCAGGTACTTTTTCTGCACACAGGAGAGACTCCCTTCGTGTAACACACCTGACCAGCTATGTCACATGCATACATCACCTCAGAGGCCGCCTTACTTACAGAGGAAGGCTCCGTGCATGAGTTGGTGTGATGAATCAATTGATTAAAAAATATCTGAATACCAACTCTACAAAATGTCCAGATTTGTTGGATGTTCAGGTTCAGCTCTTGTAAACACGGCCTTCATAATCAAGGTCATAACTGCTTGTAAGTCTTTGCAATGTGTCGATGAACTTCTGTGTCGCTGTTTTTAACCGTTTTCACTTTTCTTCCCCAGAACGCTGCCTTTTTATATGGCCTTGGCATGGTTTACTTCCATTACAACGCATTTCAGTGGTAAGTGCTTTTAAAGAAATCTTTTTCATTGCATTTATGGTTTCAGTTTGGTGATTATTTTCTTGTTTTCATGTTGATTTTGTAAAACAAAAAATGATTTCCTCTTTTAAGAAACACTGAATTTTGGAAAGTTTGCTGTCTTAACTTGGGAACGTTGATCTCATCACGTTATCTGTTTGTTTCGTACAGAGTTGGAGAGAAACGGCTAGCCCCGCCTCCTAAAAGTTGCTCTCTAATTCTTGCTCTAAGTCTGTTATACTTACATGCTGTATGTGTTTATTGAACACGTGTACATATAATGAAAGGCTGGCTTAACAAGCAGTTAGCTGAAGCTTCTGAGCTCTTTACTAATGAGATGGTGCTTTTGTAGTTTTGTTTTGGTGCAGATTGGCTGGTTCCCTGCTTCCAGTCTATCAGGTAAAATATTAATCAACATTAAACAAACACAGATGAAATAGATATTGATTCTCCGGTCTAACTCCAGGAAAGACTGCATGGGCTCCTGTAGGTGTTGTCTGTGGGGGCTGAGTAAACCAGCAGTGTTGTTCATGGTAAATGAGTCCTTTTTCAGTAAGACACTTAACATTTCTGTTATTGAATTTCATCAGATTTGTACACATCTTGTGGCGTGTAATGGCAGAATCAGGTCTAGTTAGGCCTAATGCAGGTTAGGAGATCGGGGAGTTTGTTCTTTTATCACCTACCTGATGTCATTTCGTCATTTCAGTTGATAAAATGCAGCTGTAAATGCCTCAAGAATCATAATTAACGAGAAGCGTTGCTTTCCCAGCTGTTAACTACTCTCTTGTGCATTAATGCGACTTACTTTGTGGTAATGGGCTTTTTCACAGCAGTCGTTTGGATTCGTCATAGCGGGAAAAGCACTGGGATAATTAATATGATCAATGAATGATTGATGTGTCTCCGTAAGCCAGCGTGCACAATACCAGGGACCTTTGATATGGTGTTAATAACATGTTAATGTCATTACCTGACCTGTGCTTTTTCTGCTCTGACACATTAAAATATCCTCTGCAGCAGCAGTGAGTCACCACCTCTGTGTGAACACTATGAATCAATTTAAAGAGTCTGGAAACCCGAATCCACAATCTTCAATCAAATCTTAACTCTGTCATTGAGGGTCTAATGCTCGTAATAGTCAGCATCTAAAAGTATTAGAAATTAGTCTCAGTCTAAATTTGAAATATTAATATAAGTGTGTAAACCTTTATGATATTGGGTTTGAATCAGGCATATCTATGCTCAGATATTTATTACAAAAATTATGCATTTAATTCTGCGAAGCATTCCTAAAAATCCCTGTTAATTGTCTCGTCTAAACAGGTGAAACAAACCTGACAGATTAAAACAAAAACGTGTTTGTTTGGAGGAGCATCTTGATGGATAATTATCTTCCATGTCTTCACAGTCTAGATAAATGGTCTAAAAAGCAAAAATAGCTGTTTTTGAAGGCTGATTTTCAATTCATGATTGTTGACTCTCAATGAGAGTCAACTTGGATACCATGTATGTGTCTTTACTTTTTCAAGCCAAGTTTCCAAAGGCTTCATTATGGAAATGACTCATGATTCTGTGGAAAGTGTAATAAATAAAACAATTAGACGGCTTTATTCCTAAGAAAAGATTAGATAAAAGAAAACTTATTATCCCACATTGGGAAATAGACAGGCAAATATGAAAAGATGTACTTAAAATAGATATAAAATATAAAATGTAGGAGGTATAAATAGCATAAATACAAAACATAAACATCAACAACATCTTTTAATATTTTCATCTTTATCTTTACTGACAAATCAAAAAGACACCTATAGAGTTTTATTCTGTTTCTTACCACCCGAGAATGCACTCCTTTGTGGTAGTTGATGTGCGAAGAAGTGAAAAGCATCCATTGTGTGAGAAAACAGGAACAGGGAGAGGTGCTTTTTGTGACTGCAGTCATCATATTTTAACGGCGGTAGATCTTACAGTTAGCATCATGCTAACTGAAGCATCCTCAGATCAACCCTGCTCCCAAAGTCGTGGGAGAAGAAGAGACCTCTTTCCAAAATGTCAAACTATCTGAGCTGGTCTGACCTGCCACCTTTGTGCCCATTGACCAGGATTTTCTGCTTTAGTAAGCTGCCAGAGTGAAACATTAATTTGCTCTTGTAAGCTTTAAAAACCCCACCGTTCACCGGTTCACTGGTTCTGATCCGATCTGTGCGGCCTCCACGTTGTGATACCTTCTTTACCTCCTCTGACTGGCCGTAGTGACATATGCCCCTTCTGTTTGGCCTGCTGCCGCCCCTTTACCCTCATCCATGACCTTGAAGGCCTCCAGTGCCCCTGCCTGCCAAGTTTGCACCAACCCCCCCCTCGCTCCTTCTCTCAGAGTGTGTCAGTGGGGGAAGGGAGGGTGCCATGTTGGGCTCTCGAGGACGGATTACGTCACCCCGAGCGCGAGGCCCGGAGGAATGCTGAGCTGTCAAATGGTCAACGGGGCTGAAGAGGTGCTCACCCGGAGAGACACCGACCAACCAGCAGTCTGTACATACGAGCCTGTGACAGCACTGAAAATAAATATTTTTGTCTGTTAGTCCTTACCAAATCCTTCCAAAACCAAGGAAGTATTATCTCAGAAGTATCATGCAAGTTGTGTGGAACATTTAAGTCAAATAGCACACCAAGATGCCGGAGTCACAGTTATTTGCCCAACTTGTTGGGGAAAATGTGTGTGTGTGAGAAAGCGAATCGGTTGTTGCTCATCTTTTGGCTGCAGTCCTCTCTTGCGCTGTGTGTCACAGCGCTGCGATCCCAAAGCGTTCAGCTGGTGAGGAAGGAGAGTGAACACGAGGAGGGAGGGGAGGGAAGGGGAGGTGAGGGAGGGACGGACCAGATAAATGAGGAGGAGGAGGTAATGGGGGCAATGAGTTCAGTGTGTGTGTGTGTGTGTGTCAGCAGCGAGCTCTGCTGTTTCACGCAGGAAAGGGGCTTCATGCTGACACGCAATTGCCATTGTTGTCATAGCTACACACTGAGGGGGGGGTTTGATCGGAAACTCGTGCTTATTGTTTCTTCTAAAATGCTCTTCTCTCCACGGACGGTAGATTATCTCTTTATTGTTAAGAAAGGAGTAAAAACTTTATTGCCACTGAGTGCAGCCTTTGTCGTCAGTGACCAGATAAACCTCTTACTGCATCATTCATTTCAATATTTATGTTTTATGCTAAAAGTTACCTTGAAGCTTTTCGCAAGTTGCAAGAGCCACCAGTTAATTAGGTTATAACAGACACGATTAACAACCTGGAAGAGGTGAAATAATTATCTTGATCGACATTTAGTCAGTCTGTCTGCTTGTGTTTGTGATCGGCCAGCGATGGTTTTGTTAGCATCTCGCTCTTTCGTCGTAGCGTGGAAATGACTGGTGGACCAGCTGGTTGTCGGGGAACAGGATCCTGAATGTTCCAGTTAAACTTTTAAGCACATCAGAGCATTGTTATAAGCTTATCTCATCGTTAAAGCCCTGAATCAAGACCTCTGGGATTTGAGGCTGTGAAGTAATTGTCCGTTCAGACTGGGAGGCTAACATGAGCTCAGAGCAGAGTCGGTCGTGTCAACTTGAAATAAATTTGCTCTAAATCGAAGTTAGGGGTTTGTATTTCATTGTCTTTCAGTATTTCAGCTATCAGTCACATTTTTAGTGGCACATTTTAATAACAGTCCCTAACAGTGATTCCTTTCACCATCTATGCTTGAACACGTGGATTATATTTTTGGGAAAAATAGAGCAGTGATATACTCGAAAATGTTGGATCAGATAATTGTTAATCTAAAGCAACTCAGCTTTTCTTTAAATGCTGTACTATTTCTGTTTCTAAGCCTCCTCCAGCTTTCTCAAACAAGCCCAGAAAAAACGTGCAGACGGGATTTTACTTTGGTAAAAGAAAAATAAAATTGGAGCGCACACAGACTCTCTTCTTCTGGAGCACAAGCACATCTAAAATAACACCTTTTAATACCAGGTGCAATTATCTAGATACTGATCTCATCTCGAAACCAGGTAAAGGTTAAATGGGGTCAAAAGCTCCCTAGGCTGCTCTGACTCTTTTAACTAATTAAAATGAACAAAGGATCCTTCCAGCTGTTTGGACAATATAATCGCAGTACTAATGTTTTGTTTTTCTCTCTGTTAATCTGCCGCTAATTAAGATTTAAAAACTGCGTGCAAGCACCAATGGGCTCCATTTAGACTTTGAATTTCAAGGGAATGCATTTTGGATGTTATTTAATACACTTCTGTTCATATATGCATCGCCAGATCATATGGATTGAATTTCACATGTTGTTACTGGGGATGTCTTGATATGATCACAAAATGGTATTTACATTGAGTACGAAATGAAGTACAATTCTTATGTTTTCAGCTGCCAAGTGGTTTTACTCGCAAAGCTTTCACGTATAACAACGCAAAGAGTACAGCCATCGTCAGCTCTGCGTGTCGTCGTGGACGGGGGCGCAATTCCATTAATATTCATTCATACTAAAATTGACGGCCTGCACATGCACACTCAACAGCCACTCAAAACAAAAGACTGTAATGTTAGCTGGTAGCAGCCTTACTAGTAAGTGTAGGTAGCTTGTATTGATTGTGATCACTTATGTATTCTTTCAAAGATGAATTATATGCAATGGAGGAAACTTCCTCCGACACAGCAACAAGGCTGAAAAGATTGCAGAGAGGGTTTGTTATTTTATCTCCTTATTTTATAAATAATAGAAGAACATTTATGAGCAGCTTGTAAGCAGGTGGTTCTTTTTCTTAATGCATTGCACAGCTGTTAAATTGTCAAGCGTTTACACTGGTTCGATGCCTGGTGACATTCCCTACTACATGTTAACAAACCAGCCCTCCGTCCAGCACAGTGGTTTGGTTAAATGCACCTAAAGCTGCCTGGTAACTGTAAAAAAACACTGCAAGAAGAGTGACAGTTTATTTAGAAGCAACACTTTAGTTGCTTGTCAACTGACAGCGCTGCGGAAGAAGCTGCATCCTGTTGCTGTCATGCAGACGGGCTAAAGATGCTTAATTAAGTCTAATTTCTGTGTTGCATCTCCATCTTTGGAAGGATGGCTTTTCAGCATCTGACTCGAATGCATCTCTGCTTGCCACAGCCAAAACTAGATTATCACCATATTATCTGGTGAAATTTTGTAAAACCACCACTGACTCTGGCTGATTAAAATCAGATAATCTGGTGTTAGAAGAGTGAGGAAAGACCACAGCTTTACTGTAAGAGGATAAATTATATCCAGGTTTGACATTATTGTTATTGACCTAAGCGTTTGTATAGATTTGTTTTTTTGTTAAACATACTGTGATTCTGTGTGTTTTTCAGGGCAATCAAGGCATTCCAGGAGGTGCTTTACATCGACCCCGGTTTCTCACGAGCTAAAGAGATTCATCTGAGACTGGGACTCATGTTCAAAGTCAACACAGACTTTGAGTCAAGTTTAAAGGTAAAATATAATCTTAAGTTGTTAGAAAAACTCAAATTAATTGTGTGGGAGACAGAATTAAATGTACAGTCATGTTGTTTCCGTTCACATCAAGGTAAAGATGTCACCTGGGTTCACATAAAATAGATTTCTTTCTTCACCACATCTTGCAGCTAATAAATGTTTAGGAAAGTAAATCACAGTGCTGGAGGTGGTTTCCAAAGTAGTTTTAGGATTACCAAATTTAATGTTATCAGAATGTTTCGCTATAGCTGGACAAGATAAATATCCATGCAGTAAAAATAACAAAGGTAATAAAAGAAGGATCTTTTACTAAAATATCTACGGGTTATTTAAAAACAAAACTAAATCTATATATCTTAAATCTATGACCTGTCTGCACAGACTGGCGGATCCTCTCTTCATGTTTCTGCTCATGTGGTGAAGGACAGCAGCATTAACACAGTGGAATCATTTTCCATTCATACCGGTCTTCATTGTGCAGTCAAAGAAGCCTCCTTCCTGCCTAAACAGATCTGACCTCACTAGTCCTCAGATTAACAAAGGCCTGCTGGATCATCTGTCACGTCTGTCTGAGCCGAACCAGCTCTTACTATCTTCCTGACACCTGTGAGCCGCTGAAGGTCCTGGGCTCTCTGACTGGAGCCTATAGATCTGTTGTTGTCTGAGGGTCCTGGCTTTCTTTAGGGACAGACTGCTACCTGATCCAGGGCTTTGTCTGACTCCAGACGTTCTGTCACAGGATTTTTTATTCTACATTTTAATGCATCAGCATGCTGTTGAGCCCTGCAGAGCGTTGTTTTACATTTGTGGTTAATGGAATAATCCCTGTTTAATATTATAAATCCATATTAATGCTTTGATACCAACAAACTGAACATAATACAGGTAGTATTTCTAATAAATCCTGACAGTTTGTCTCCTTTTACGATTAAACTCGATGAGGATTAAACGATGAGGAGATGATGTACTGCACACGCTTCTACGTGTTGGTGCTCAGTTATCGAGCTAAGTAGGCTGCACGTGCTGCACGTCCTCACTCTGTCTTGGACTCACCCCTCCCTCTTAGTCCTGGCTCATTTCCAGCAACACACACACACGATCGCCCCAGTTATCTACAGGGAGGGGTGGGTGCACGTTTAGAGAGCAGAGATTGAATAAAGGTAGGAGAGAAACAAGAGAAGGGAAATGGAAATGGGCAAACAGGAAATTGTTAGAAAAGACTTATTTTTTTGCTGCAGATGATGAGAGCGGGGAGGAAGGGAATGCGGAAGGAGTTTTTTTATTTTATTTTTTTTACAGGATTCATGTTTCCTGGTGCTTCCTCCTCATTCATCCCTCTTTCCCTTTGAGCACATTGCACAGAGGAAGAAACTGTCAGAGGCCCTAAGTGATGGAGAGGAAACACTACAACCTAATTAGCCAGCCACTGCAACACAATTTGTGTATTATAATCTCTACCAACAGTACACACTCATGCTAACTTTGTGCTAATTTAGACAATGACAGAACGAGGAAATGAGTGTGTCTGCATTGGTAAAGTGATGAGCTGTCTCTGTAGAGCTGTGTAGCCATAGAGAAGAGCTGAGAAAGGAGGTGAGATACAGGGAGGGAGGGAGATGGGGGAGAGGTGGTGTGTGCTGCCTGTTCCAGCTTTGAGGTATTGTGTGTCATCTCTCTGCGCTCTCCACTGCAGCCGTCTGCTGAATAGTAATCAGTGACACCAGGATAGAAGAGGGGGAAAGAAGGAGGGGAGAGATAGCAGAGAGACGGAGAGAGAGAGGAAGGCGAGACATGGGGAGGGAGGTGGAATGCCAAGCTGACAATCCTGCTGCATTATCTGCCTGCTGGTAGAGCAAGTGTGAAAGAGAAGGAAGGGAAAGGATAGACGAGACCTTTACAGGAGGATGCAGCCGGCTTCCAGGAGGAGTGTGATGTTCCAACGATCTAGTTTGTGAGTACGTTGTCTGACATGAAGTGTGTGTGATGTTTTTTTTGTGGTTCATAGCTCTGCTTAAAAGGAGTTTTTATTTTAAGTATCTGAAGCTCCACCTGGTGAAGCGTGTGAAGAAAGATAAAGCTTCTTGATTTTTTTTTTATCTGTGACATTGAGTGTTGGCTGCTGCAAGCCTACAGGTTTCTCCTTTTTAAGAGTGTGTGGTTATCTTTCAGCATAGATGGGAGACGCTGATTATTTGCCTTTCAGTTTCTATTTTCTAACCTCCTAGAAATCCAGTACAGTTGATGAGAGGAGGACACTGGCAGTACAGTCTGTTCTCGACGGTCACTGTGTGCAGTTCCTGGTTTCAGGAGCTGTGAGTTTTTTACTGACCCAGATAAGTGACACTGGTGGCGCCTTTTTAAACGCATGACGCCGCGTGTCATGGTGCAGATCAGTAACTGCAATGAATCCTGTCACCTTGAAGCCACCCATGTGTCGCTGAATATTTTTAACTCTTATTAAAACTCAAGTGTAGGAGTATCTGAATCTACCCTGAAGCACTATAATACTCAAGACTCCAGTAAAGCAGAAGGTCAACAGTGAGGGATCACTAACATGTCAGCATATGAGACAAGTAATAGTCATAAGGAAGCCCAGAGAGGATCAGGAGAAAGCCAGAAGAGAGAGCCTGTGTAGCTATGTGATGTGCCTAATCTGTTCAGTGACCCTGGATGGAGATATTGGCTTATGTCGTGCCACGCCTTGGCAGCCTCTGCAGACATCTGCCTTACCCGGCAACGCTCGTCTTCTTCATCTCATGTGATGGGATGCCTTTATAACTGCTGCATATCTCATTCTAAGGGCTTCGGGTGGGAGGATGGAGGAATATCTGTGGCTCAGCCCCTCCAGCTATCGGTGTCCTCTCATGTTACGGTCAACTGGGTTCATTCATGGTTTGCTGAGGATCTGTTGAGGCTTTCAGTCAAGCACATTTGATGGAGGAGAATACAAATTTATCTCTTTTAAAAGCAATCTTCAAGGAAGTCCATTACCATTACATTAAGTTATGTTTATTTTCATCCTGCAATCACTTAATCATAAAGTGTAAAAGAAATTTTTTTTTCTCTCTCTCTCTCTCTGCAGCATTTTCAGCTGGCTTTGATTGACTCCATCCCCTGCACTTTGTCCAAAGCTGAAAGTAAGTAATGTTTTTCTAATTAGCAGAGGCCACATGGAGCAAAGCAGCCGTAACGTGATGTAGTATTACATCTGATGCACCGGCTCATGGCAAAAAAAAAAAAACGAATTGAAAGGGCACAGGAATATTTCTACAGAGCTATTTTTCCCCTCTGCTGCCGTTTCCCTGCTGACTCTGCTTGCCAAGACTGGGGTTGCCTAGGAGACAGCAGAGAGCTGGAAACACACACACACACACACACACACACACACACTGTGATTTCAGATTATATGTACACTCTGGGGAAACTGTCCTACTCCCCCTCCCATCTGTGCTCCATACTGTTTGCAATCTGCACCCACTGAACTAAATTGGAAAATGAATTTGTAATATTTCTGATCATCTTACTTCTCTTTTTTTTCCTTCCACAGTTCAGTTCCACATCGCTCATTTGTATGAGATCCAGGTAAGCAAACGTTTGCGATTTCTCTTTCATAAGTTAGGCCAGTTTAACATTTATAACACTGGTTGTTGTACAAACTGTTGCTTTTGGGGTTAAAACAAGTTGGAATATTTTTTAATAATGCAGCATTGTTCTCTTCTGTCAGAGTATGGTCACGCTCAACAAATAGTTTTTCTCTCAATGCTTTTAAACAAAAGGGTGTTATTCTGTTAGGTCTTGTGGTGGTATGTTTAAAATTCTCAAGTTTCAGTGGTTAAATGTTAGAGGAAGTAAAAGAAGTTAACAATCAAGGAGAGATATTTAATCTATGCTCTCGCACACTGTTTCTTCCCAGTGTCGACCAAATATGACCGAGCAATAAGCAGTCAGTCGCTCTGACTGAAGTCACTGAATTATTTTGCAGTAATGTCTCATAATGGCCGCCTTCTGGCTGGATTTTATTGATTTGAATGGAACTTTAATGGTTTTCTGTCCTGCAGATAATAGTTCAGAATAATTTAAAAGTACTTTGGATTGTAATTAGAATTGCTGGAGGATTTTTATATTTTTATTTAATTTATTTAATTGTTCTTTAATTCTGAAGCACAAGGCATGAAAGTCCTGCTGTTTTTAACCCTCCAATATGACTGAACTATATGCAAAAAAAAAGCAACATTGCTATGGGAGTCATGATTTTAAGTTTAATTTTTTAACGTATCTATACAATATAATAAAAAAGATAGTGATGTGGCTTATCTGTGGTCTGTACCAAACACTCATCTTCCCTTACATCTGAAAAAAATTAGGTTTTGATCAAATAAAAGTCACTACTTGTTGGCTCGCGCGTGCATCAGATATTTTAAACGCTGATTTACTGTCTCTACTTCAGAATCAAACTGTTGTTATCGAGCGGCTGCCACATCAGCATTCCTGAAACGAGCCACACTGCTCTTGAGCTCACCGTTTGAAGTGCTCAATGTGAAAACGAGAACTATGAATGGATGGAAATCCTCCAACAAGAGTAAAAGGTTGACAGGTGTCCATTAAGAGACGTAGCTCCCTCCTGGCACATCGTCTCTTTCACAGCAGTCTGTCTCCTCAGTTGTTGTAACTCAGATTCTTTCAATGCTCAAAGTTTGAGCACCTGTCAGACACAGAACTGCAACCTGAGGCACAATTTTTAGGCTTCACCTCTTTGACTTATAAACACATGAAGCTGTATGAGATTGTGATCGCCGTCAAAGCTCAATGTCGATATTCAAGCTGCAGCTGACGGCTGACAAGAGAAACTAGTGACATCCAGCCTCCAATTCTCATCTGTGTGATCAGGGTATAAATTAATAATGCACGCAAGAATGCATGCAAGAATTCCTGCACACGGCGTCTGTTCTTCAACTTAATCTGGTCTGTTTTGTCCTCATATTGAAACAACTTAATTAGTATCTTGACTCTTTAGTTTAGTGCGTTGAATTGATCATGAAGAGTCGAACAGCTTCTTCTCTGTTTGTGTGTGTGTGTGTGTGTGTGTGTGTGTGTGCCGGTCTGTCTGTCTGGCTTCATCAATCCAAAGCAGGAAGGAACCACTAAGAGCCTCTTTCGTTTATGTTCCCCGAGTGTCACTGTTTACCCCGAGGTGTCTTTATTGTACGCAGACAGGAAGAGTCCAGGACCAGATTGTGTGTGTGTGTGTGTGTGTGTGTGTACCCCCACACACACACTCATGGACATTTGGAGCTTTAGCATCTGTAGAGATTGGGGGGCTGGTTGCTTTAAGAAGACCGTGTTTGAGCTTTTGAACATTTAACTTCCACACACACACCCTTACGTATCAGTTCAGACTAAAGGTCAGGGAGGTCGCCAAGTTAAAACAAACAACAGGCTCACCCCAGAGATCAAGTTTCCCCAAAACAAAAGCAATGCACCTGCAGCTGGACAGCTGGGGCACAGCTGGGGCACACACACACACACACACACACACACACACACACACACACACACACAAACAAAGCTGCCAGATGTGTTGAGTCTGGCCTGTCCTCGTCCACACTGACCCTCCCCCGTGTGTGTGTGTGTGTCTGGTCATTACGAGTGTGAGGAGGTCTTAAGACTCTTTGTGTCTGTCCAGATAGATCCATAAAACACGCCGACCCTCCTGTCTGGCTCTTAAACAACCTCTCTGCCTCCTTTTCTTCTCTCCTCTTTCTCTGCCTGCAGAAGAAGTACAGAGCGGCGAAAGAAGCGTATGAAAGTCTGTTGCAGACAGAAAACCTTCCTGCACAGGTGAAGGCGACCACACTGCAACAACTTGGTGAGTGTGTTTTTACTCACATTGGCTGATATCTGCATGTGAAATCTAATTTGACTTTTGCTTTAAAGTTTTGGTGTTGACTCTGTATGAAAATTAATTTTCTTTTTTTATTTAGTTTGGGATGTGAACACTTCATGTTGTGTGCTCTGGAAGTGTTTTTTTTTTTTTTTCTTTGCACATCACACAAACTAGTTTTCTCCTACTTTCGACTGGTTTTTGTGCTGCAGCAGGGCGTCGTTTTCTCGTTCCCTTCCCCCCACACACAGTAAAAACACACACACATGCACTCAAATTCAAAATGAAGTTAAATGTCTGGGAGGTTTGGTTGCATTTAGAAAACTGTTTTTCTATTAAATATCATGTTCCAGAAACATTTAATCACACTGAAACGACGTTAAGTTACAAACACTTCAGGTCATCAGACGTCTCATTTGTTGATAATTGTATGACAGATGTGGTTGTATAATAACTTAAATTAGGAATCTGACTGTGCTCATGATGTGGGTCAGACAGGAGGAGAGACTAATTAAATCATACAATCAATTCAGTCCATCTTAACTATCTATGAGGAGATTTTTAAATTGAATAAACCAACTAAATAACACTGCAGTTAAATGAGTTTACTGGAAGGGTCAAACATTAAGTCAGAAGTGAGCTGTTAGGTTAGCTCGTTAGTTTTCAGATAATCTAGAGAGGATTTTAAAGTTAACTTAAATGCGCTTTGACATGTAGTTACCAGTCTTTCCGAGAAAAGATCTTTTATTTATTTTAATGGTTGCTTTAAACGATGACAGTGATTAAAAGCTGCCCATGTGGAGGTGGATACACAACTTTCTGGAAATGCTTCAGGAGTATGGAGGGCAGTAATTGAGGGGTAATGAAACAGTTGTTTTTCATGCCCTTAGTCTCGCCTCTTGACTTACTGTAGGCCATCTGTGTCGTCTTGGTAACGAAAAGACTCGATATTTATCGAGGTATACTTCTGCCTTTTTATAAATAATACATTCAGCTGCCTTGATTTTCCTCCACAGCCAACACGAGTGTGATTATACAACGCATATTTAAGGAGAAGTGCTTTATAAGTCCGATATTTAGACCAACAGTGAAGTGTTATGTGGTGAGAGTGTAGAGTTTCATATGTAAATAGAAATAGAAAGGCGACAATTTTGTATTAAAGGATTTGATCAGCTGTCTGCTACCTGCTTTTATCAAGATGTGATGAATAAAGCAGATAATGAGGAACTCAAGGGTTGAAATGAACCTGCATTTGTTGGAGTATTAGATTTTAATTTCCTGTACTGGTCTGTTTAAAACTGTACTCGTCTTTCATTTGAGAAAGATGGGTCTTTGACGCGTCTTTGAGAAAGACCGGAAATAAATTGAAGGTCGCAGCTGTTGATTGGATTTTCTGGTTGTCTTGACACTTTTTCAGACGTTTTCTGTGCAACTGCAGAGAGATTTCCATTTTCCTCCCCTGTCCATGCAGACAGGGATGCCCCCCCTCCAGTTGTAAAAACCATTCCCAGTCTAGCCTGCTGAGGTTGTCATGGCGACATGTGGAGCTTGCCACAGGTGTATAAGAGAAGAACTAGGGAGGTCTGTGTGTGTGTGTGTGGAACAGGGAGGGGTTGTTTGTAAAGGCAAGCAGGCTCGTGCATGAGACCTTTTTTTTTTTTTTTAAGTGTATGTGTGAAGAGCCTCCCTTCCCCCTCTTTGTCTGCCTTCCTCTCGAGCTTTGGGAGGACATTTGTGTTGTTTGAGTCTAATCCATTTGCACACCACACCTTTTTTTGTAATTGCACGTTGTGTTTTTGGATTCGAGTACTCGTTTTTATATAATCCACACTCCGCGCTGCTGCTCTGAGACTCGGCCCTGATGATCTACTCTGCTCTCCCAGGCTGGATGCATCACACGGTGGAGCAGCTCGGGGATAAAGGCGCCAAGGACAGCTATGCCATCCAGTGTCTGCAGAAATCTCTAGAAGCAGACCCGAACTCTGGCCAGTCCTGGTACTTTCTCGGCAGGTAAGACAAACAAGGGCGTGTGTGTGTGTTTTGCAGGGCAGGCCTCTAACCTGCGAGGAAGGCTTTGTGAGTCCAGATTATACTATTTGCTTTACCTAGAAGCCATCTGCCAGTGCGGCATGATAATAATCTCGAGCTTTTTGTCAGGTGAGTGCAGTTGGTAGTGATTAGTGCTCCACAGGCCCAATGGAGGCACGTGCTTAACGACTAATTCTCTGGTTTCTCCTGGGGGGCAAATAATCAGGGTGACTGCACAAGGGTATTAGAGTGTATAAGAGTATGCGCCCACCCCCTTCCCCCCGAGGCTCATGCTGTCCCTTAAGGTGTTAGCTAGGGAGGAGTGGAGGAAAATAATTGACTCTATGATGCATCGTAATGCTTTGTTGAATGATTCTGCAGCGATGCAGTAAAGTCTGTAATCGATTATCAGATCAGTTTCCAACAGACTGTCTGTCATTTCTGGAGTTTGGTGCTGCTGCTACGTAAAAATATGTCGCTGTCGCCGTGTTTCCATTTTAAAATTGCGACAAGATGGCAGAGCAGCTGCAAGAGACGAAAGAAATCAAACCACCGCCGGCTTTTTTAAAAGACTGAAGTTCGTTTGTACTGATGGAGAAAAAAGAAAAATAGAAACCATGGAACTAAAACTGAGATGATCGAGAATCATTTAATAATCAAATCAACAGGTGACTGATGATTCTCACTCCCCAGTGTTATACCCTTTTTTTTTTTAACTTCTCATCAAACATTTCTTACTGTTACATGACTTCACTACCGGAGGGAGTCTTTAAGCTGAAGTGTTTGACCTAAATCTGTAACTCACGGCTGCAGAAAGGGAAAAATTAAATTTAAATTTGTACAAAACATGCTTTAAAAACTTCGAGTATCCAAAACAGGCCGGTGTATTGCGGATGACAGTTGATCGTTCTTGTGTTTCATGTAAGTATCTTGACACCAGGTGTAAAAGGAGATATAGATGCAGCTGAATGCGAGGCCACAGATCTAATGGATGACTGAAATTGTTACCAAAAGCATGGATTAATTTAATCACAGTCAAAGTTTGTTTGTGCTGCTTGAACTGCATGTGGTTTTTACTTGTGAGCAGGTGTTTGCTCCCCCTTTGTCTCTCATGTCTCATCTTCTTTTTCCTTTGTCCATCTTGTCTCCTCCAGGTGCTACTCCAGTATTGGGAAGGTGCAGGATGCCTTCATCTCTTACCGTCAGTCCATCGATAAGTCAGAGGCCAGTGCTGACACCTGGTGCTCCATAGGGTAAGAACACAACTTCACAGGGATGCTAACATGTAAGATCCTGAGGGAGGGAGAAACATCTGATATATAACAGTTGATCAGGGCTTCAGTTGCTCTCATGGAGGTACAGCTGCAGTGTGACAGAGTATGTAGGGATAACAGAGCAGCAGGAGAAAAGATCTATAGATAAATGTATGAAGGATGAAGAAAGATAAGGACCTAAATCCTGGATGGTGGCGAGAGAGTCACCTCCCCCCTTTGCCTCTGCCTCCAGGGTGCTCTACCAGCAGCAGAACCAGCCTATGGACGCACTGCAGGCCTACATCTGTGCTGTTCAGCTGGACCACAGCCACGCGGCCGCCTGGATGGACCTGGGCACTCTCTACGAGTCCTGCGGCCAGCCGCACGACGCTATCAAGTGCTACATCAATGCTACGCGCAGCAAGGCCTGCCTCAACACCGCTGCACTCACACAACGCATCAAACTGCTGCAGGTAGGGCCGGCATGTGGACCGATATCGCCCATCGACCAATGTGTTTGTTAGATGTTGTGCAGTACTTTGGTGTGTGTGTGTGTGTGTGTGTGTGCGTGTGTTATTGAAGTGCTGTGTTTATTGCCAGGCATTGCTAAAGCTACCAGCTTTTTAAAATGCAGATTGTGGTTTTGTCATTTTGATTTCTGACCACTGAGATATGAATAATAATTCATATTGGTGTGTTTTAAACACATTTTTCTCACTTGTAATTGTAAAGCATACCTTCATGGCATTGAACATTTCTGTTATATTCTGTAGACAGTTTCCTACCACCTGCTATAATAATAAGTAAGCAGTCGTCTTTGTAGTGCCTTTCATGTTAAACCCAAGTTCAGCACTAAAGTTTGTGTCTTACATAATTTCTCCTAGGCTCAGTTGTGTAACCTACAGCCAGGTAGTCTGCAGAATAAGAGTAAAATGCTTCCTAGTATTGAGGAGGCGTGGAGCCTTCCCATTCCTGCTGAGCTCACGTCCAGGCAGGGGGCCTTGAACACTGCACAGGCACAGCAGGTGAGATCCAGCTCGTACAAGAGACTCCAACCTCTTGGAAATGACTTGAATAACTTCATGAGGACTATTAAAGCTGAGGCCTCGCTCTGACACTTTCAGAGGTTTTATCCACATCAGACATCGCTGATGTTTCTTCTTCTGGACGAAAGATAAGAGGATACACACTGAAGGAATTGGAGCGAGGCCCATATTTTAATTACTAGAGTGTAGTTGACCTTCATAGCGCCTCTGTGTTAAAATTATGAGGGAAATCTACGAGGAACTCATTATGTCCCACAACTCTTATCTTGAAAGCAAAGATGCAAAATCAGCCATTGCTTTATAGTTGGCAAACTGCGGGGCTGAAAATGCATGCTCGTATTTAAATCTTTCTTTTTTAAAATGGCTAAAAGTGGCATAAATAGTTTTGAAATTAAATGAGACAAATCTTATCTGACCCCCCACCATCAACACATCAGTTTTATTTAGTCCTCTTATTTTCCTTCTTATCTGTTTTCATGCAGTTTTGTCTATTATTATAATCTTTAACATTGAAATCATCCTCTTTTGGCTACGAACAGCATCATTTCCATTATTAGCACTCACTTGATCTGCTGATCTGCACCATCACCGAACACAGGAAGCTGAGGTTTTAAGAAAAGAAGTCTTACCAAAGATTTTAGGTCATTTTTGCTTTTTTTTTTTTCTCCAGTATTGAGTTTGAGGAGTGATTGAGTAAATGTTATCTGTAAGCATTATTGATGTTGCAACCAGTGTAAACTAAAGAGACCAGAAAATGTGGTCTGCATGTTCAAACAACGCTCCACTTAATGCAACCTGTGTTGCATTATCCCACATCTCGATCACAGCATGAATACTCTGATTACAACCTTAATCAACCTGTCATTTAGATTAAGGTAATAACACAAACCACATTTTAATCGGAGTATTGTCAAACATGCAGTATATAAAATGCTCAGATTGTTTTGCATGTAAATGTATTATCACTGTGCAGGAAGTTTTATGGCTGTTTTCATTTTGAAGTGTAGAAGCTTTGTTAGTACAGTTAGTCCAGCGTGTCCTCACGAGCTGTGTCTCTTCAGGCCTGTAAAGGGGAGGGAGGCCAGACCGCCAGCAATCACACAGACCCACAGGCCAGTCTTGCCAAGAAGAAACGCACTGCCAGCCCAGCTAAGGTACAGCTCAGAGCATTAACATCCCTATTCTGCTGGACAGAAAGTGAGAAAGTGAGCCATGGTTCACATGTTTTGTGTCTTTCAGGGTATTGCAGACTCGTGGGCAAACAGCCCCAATCAGCAGATTCCCACCTGGTACCTGACGCCACAGAAGCTTCAGGTAATGTCTAAAGTTCATATTATTTTAAATGGAATAATATTAATCTTTTGAAAAAGTCATTATAGGCAGAAAGTTCCCTAACAGAGTCGGATGTTTGTAAATGTTTTATTGAGAATGTGCCCTGTGCAGTCCTGCAGCAGTCTGTTACACCTGAGGCTGGATTTACAATTACTGAGGCTGCATGGGCATTTATGCTTTTTTTTGTATGATGTATTCCAAGAAATGTGAGGGAGAGAGATTCAGCAAATGTCTCTGGCGTAGAAGTTCATTCATGAATAAATAAAGAGAAGCTGTTTCACAAATCAAAACTGCTGGCACCATTTATGATGCAACTGAAAAGCGAACCTAATAAACATGACAGATTATTTGTAAAATAATGTACATTTGAAATTTGCAGCACCTGGAACACTTGCGGACCAACCGAGCAAACCTCAAGCCCCCCCAGGTGCAGATGCTGGAGCAGCTGGAGAACCAGTACTCTCTCATGCAACAACATCAGCAGCAGGTACACACATGCAACCTTGATTATACAGAAATACGATGATACTGAATTTAATATTTGCTATGTAAAGCTCCTGTTTGTGTTGGTAGGATTTTTACGTGCTAATGTTGCTGCACAGATCGTTGTTATTAGTTGCGTTTGAACCACAGAAACTTTCTCCAGGGACGAGGAACCTTTAGAGGAACTCAAAGCTTTTCCACCACAGGACCAGGGCCTAAATGAAGTTCAGGGACACTATTTTACCCCCCAAAAAGTCCCTTCCTCTCGGGGGGTCGTACTTTTCAAAAGTACAGGAACTTTGGCTGAACATTTACTGATTGGTTGAGTATTCCCAGCATTTTATTTTGAAAAGCCTGCATCCTCAAACAAACTGTATTTACGGTTTGTTTCTTCGGACATGGACATGGACACAGAGCAGAAGAAGGTCTACGACAGACAAAGCGACCAAGTCCAGGCCTTACTGAGTATTTATGCTGAGGAGGAAATCCAGCTCAGCAGAAACGACGTGTAAAAACAGCCGTCGCTTTCTCAAACGTCAGCGGACTAATCTGCCTGATCTTCACGGGTCTTTAGACCACGGTGGAGACGCAGACAACAACGGGCTGCAGGAAGCTTTTTAGTTCATGCGAATAAAAGTTCAGGGTCAAAACATGGCTCTTGTTCATCGTGACTGTTTGGTTTGAATCTCTTGTGTCTCTTCTGTGTTTCAGATGAGGCAGCAGGCAGCAGCGGGTGGCCAGCCGCGGCCGAGCCTTCCCAACGGTCCTTTGGCTGAGCCCTCTCACCCCCACGCAGGCCTTTCCGCCTCCTCCCCCCTCAATCACACAGCCATCCGGCCCCCGTGTGTCACCCAGCCCACGGCCAACGGGTCCTGTTCTTCGAGCCCTTCGGCGGGGCTGCTGGGACACCTGGACAAAAATCACATTCTGGGACTGGGAGGCGGCGGCGCGAGCAACGGAAACGTGCCTTACCCGCAGCAGAACTCTCTACCTCACAACTGCACAGCCGCCAGTCATCCCAGCACCAGCAGCACTACCAGTAGTCCCAGTCATGCAGACGAGACATGGAGGAGCCAACAACGCAACACTATCACTCAGGTAACCCTCAGATACCTGTTGGAGTGTCCTCGTTGTCAATCAAATGACATCAGACATCAGATTTCCTTTTTTCTTTTTTGATGTTGTAACTTATGGGGATAGGTGAAAGAATGGATCCTATGATGCATATCGATGCTTTGTTGAATGATTCTGCATCAATCAGTAAAGTCTAATCGATTATCAGATCAGTTTCCAACAGACTGTCATTTCTGGAGTTTGGTGCTGCTGCTACGTAGAACGTGTCGCCGTGTATTTCCATTTTAAAACAAGATGGCAGAGCAGCTGCAAGAGACAAAAGAAATCAAACCACCACCGGTCTTTTTCAAAAGATGTTTGGACACACTCGTTTGTACTGATGGAGAACAATAAATCATGGAGAGAAATCTGAAACTGAGATGCATCTAGAATCGTTTAATAATTGAATCATGAGGTGACTTGATGATTCTCACCCATAGTAATTTAAAATGTTTGTGGTTTTGTCATTGAACGTGTCACTGTATGGATCTTTGATTGTAGGTTTTGCTCTCTCTCCTTCCAGGGGCTTCAAAAAGGTCCAGGTTCACATTCGGCAGGTCCCAATGGAGAACCCCCTTTCTCTTCCTCTTCCTCCCCTCAGACCTCGTTCTCTTCCTCTGGCATTCTCAATCAGGTTGGACATTCCTCTGGGCCCTGCACTGCCTCCTCCTCAGCCTCTTCTTTATCCCCCACCTCTCCCCAGACCACACCCAACCACTTGTCCTCGCCTCCCCACTCCGCTACTACCTCAGGGGTCCACACCAAAGACACCACGCCTTCAGGGGGCAGCAACGGCACCAACGGTGCTGCTGCCACTTTGCCATCAGGTCCGGAGGCCGCGGTCAGGCATTCCGCAGGGACACCCCAAAGTCCCGGCACCACCCCCGCGCTGGGATTGACGAATCACGTCCAGTCGCGGGTGACGGACGGCTCTGCTAGCCTGTCTCAGCCCGCCTCTCCTGCCCCCAGCGTGCTCAGTTCAGACAATCCTCAGCTCTCAGCCTTGCTAAAGGGAAAAGCCAATATTACCAGTAATGACGATAACAATAACCACAGTAACCACGGAGGGCCTTCCTCAGAGAAAATCAACAACGTCCACCCGGGTCTCCACGGTGCCGCCAAGCCAGCGTCGGAGCAGCAGCGGGCGGCATCCTCGCCACTTTTAGCCACCTCTTCGCCCTCTCCACGCTCTGCAGACCCTCACGCCACCAACAGCCTCTCCTGCCTTAACAGCCCGTCCAACACCAACAGCCATGGGCCCACGGTCAACGGGAAGGGGCCAGAGGACTCGCAGAGCCCGCTGAAGGTGGAGCCTTCAGGAGGAGCTCAGAAACACACTGCTGGTCTGGCACCCTGGTCCTCGGTCTCCATCTACCCCAGCTCTAGCGAAGTGCTCAAAGCCTGCAGGTAAGAGTGACCCCCAGGTGGACCACGATGATGTGTGGTATTAAAAAAAAAAAAAAGCTGTGTAAGAACAAACACGTCAGGAATGAATCGTTATCTGAATCCTTACTCGAGAATGTTTTCTGGTAGTTTTCTTTTGCTAATTTAAATCCAGCATTTATTAAATCAACAAAGAGATTTATTATTGAGAATACAAGTAGTAACTTAAGTTGAGTCAGTTAACTAATCAGAAGCTGTGCTATAGAATGAGGTTTGGAGAAGATAGCACAACGTGATTATTTTGTTGCCGTTACGCAGCAGACACACCCGTTTGTTAAATCACGTGTAGGAGGGAGTGAGTCGTGTGTTGACCCTGAAAATGTCATGACCTTTTGACCCTGATCTGTGTGCTGCTGTAGTCATCATTGTCATCTTTTTTGGATAAAAACAACCACTGCTTGTCTTTTATGATGCAGAAATCCTTAAATTATCACTGGGCTGATGTCACACACAGGCTTCACTTCATCTTTGGGTGTGTGTTGATGCAGTTGTTTGGACTTTCTCTTTGCTCAGGGACGTCCAAATCTGAGCTCTTGCATTAACACTTCACTGCTACTGCTGTTTATTAAAAATTGTTTAACAGGAAACTTCTGTCCTACAAGTTGAATGAAGTGTGTGAACTAAAATGTCTGAAAGCTGAGCAGTGACGTAGCTCAGTGTTTTGTTTTTGTGTTAAATCTCTGCAAAATGATGCAACTTTTCATTGTTCAGTGAAAGTGACAACGTTAAATTGACCAAAATGTGCACTTCAGCTTCTGCTTCTCCTACACGATGTCTCTCAGTTACATGTTTTTTATTATCGATGACAGTTTGCTTTTCCCTGAGCTGATAAACTGACCTCTCCCCTTCGCTCCTACTGCAGGAACTTGGGGAAGAACGGCCTGTCAACAAGCAGCATCCTCCTGGACAAGTGTCCCCCGCCACGACCCCCCCGCCCTCCCTCTCCTCCTCTGCCAAAGGACAAACTCAACCCCCCGACGCCCAGTATTTATGTACGTGCAGCCTCACCATAGAAGGAGAAGTATTCGTGATGATGTTGTGTTCAGCGTCTTGGCTGCAGCTCCAGACACAAACACAGCCGGCTCCTCTTTGACGTGTCGGACCTCGTTCCCTGACAGTTCCTCTCTTTCCTCTCTTGCTTATAGCTGGAAAACAAGAGGGACGCCTTCTTCCCTCCCCTCCATCAGTTCTGCACCAACTCCTCCAACCCGGTCACCGTCATCAGAGGACTGGCTGGAGCGCTCAAACTAGGTACAAGTCTTTGAGTTAAAACCATCAGAATGAGTCCGATGGAGCTGTTATTCGAAGGTGACGGCAGCTGTGAGAGCGAGCAGCAGCATGTTTCTGTCTTTTGCAGCCTCACGTGGCTCTGTGGGTGTGTCCCTCTCTCTGTGAGTGTGTGTGAATAAATTCAACATGTATGACAACAGCACCACCTGCAAGTGGAAAATGTTACTGCACTGTGTTTGCTGTGGAGAAAACCGGCTCGGCTCTGCCAAGAAAATACAAACATCTGCTGTTCTGTTAGTGACCCGCTGCTCTATTATGTAATACTCTAATCTGACAGACTCCCTGCTGATTTGGTAGGGAGATATCGAGCCAAAGGTGCAAGAAGACAGAAGAGACACACAAACACACAGAAAACAACCCACCTGCCTCTTCTGCTCTTCTCTTACTGCATCTCTCAGATAATGATAATAAAATACAGACAAAAGTACAGGACAAGATGAAGTACAAGAAGTTTATTTATTATACTTATCAGGTCGTACTAATCCAAAATAGCTGGGATGAATAAAAAATGCACAAAAAACAAAAGCTCTTGTCTCAGGAGGTTAAAGATGAATATGACCGGATGTAATAAAAAGTTATATTTTAAAATCACTTTTCTTCCTTTCAGTCATTTTTAGAAAGTTTTACTTGCCTCTAACATCTTGTCTTTTTGTCTCCTTGTCTCAGATCTGGGCCTGTTCTCCACTAAGACTCTGGTGGAGGCCAACCCGGACCACCTGGTGGAGGTTCGGACTCAGCTGGCTCAGCCCACCGATGAGAACGATGAGAACCCACGGGGATCCCACCGGCACCAAGAAGATGTGGCGCTGCGAGAGCAGCCGCTCCCACACGACCATCATCAAATACGCTCAGTACCAGGCCTCGTCTTTCCAGGAGTCTCTGCGGGTCAGTGGGAGATGGACACACACACAGAAAACACACACACTGCAAAACTGATGTGTTACAAAACCATAAAGGTTCTCATTATGATGCAACACACACATGTTGGTTTTATCAGACAAATTATGTCACTAAAAGTAAAACGTGAGTGGTGTTTTGTTTTATTTTGCTCGTATTTACCTTCATAAACATACTATGTGACATCTTGTTGCTAGTGTGATGATATTAGTGCCTCAAATGTTGTTAAAAGTCCAAATTAAACTGTACTGACTCAATAATTGAAGTTTAGTGAAAAATTTCTAACACTTTTGTTGCTTTTGTTTGTGGCAGGAGGAGAATGAGAAGAAGAAGGAGGTGGAGACAGAAGCAGCTTCCTCAGACAGGTGAGCTTTCTTTTCCTTTCTGTCTCTTCACATTTCATTTCTGTGTCTGTTGCTGACGGTGTTGTGCTCTCTTACTTTGTTTAGTATGATGCGGCGCAGGAAAGGCTCTTTCAAACACATCAAGTTCGGCACCAACATCGACCTCTCTGATGACAAGAAGTGAGTGCTGATTATATTCACCACATTTTTTTCCACATGAAACATCTGGTTGCATAAACCGTCACACATCTTCTCTTCACATGAACAATTTCGTCACTGTCCTTGGTTAACCTCTGAGCTTTTTTTTCCAGGTGGAAGCAGCAGCTCCAGGAGTTGTCCAAACTGCCAGCTTTTGCTCGGGTGGTGTCAGCGGGCAACCTGCTGAGCCACGTCGGACACACCATCCTGGGCATGAACACGGTCCAGCTCTACATGAAGGTCCCCGGCAGCAGGACACCAGGTACACAGAGGAGAATAAAAACACTGCAGTCTGTGTCCTTGTTCTTCATTTCCTTGTTGGTAATCACAATGTTTTCTTCTGCAGGTCACCAAGAGAACAACAACTTCTGCTCCGTCAACATCAACATCGGTCCCGGCGACTGCGAGTGGTTCGCCGTGCCTGAGAGCTACTGGGGCGTCATCAATGACTTCTGTGAAAAGTGCGACACCGGAAATAAAAAGACTGAACTTTCTCATCTAATCTGCAGAGTTTACACCGATAACGCTGCATGTTTTTATTCATTTTCTTCTCCTCTTCTTACAGGAACAACATCAACTTCCTGATGGGTTCCTGGTGGCCCAACCTGGAGGACCTGTACGAGACCAACGTGCCTGTTTACCGGTTCATCCAGCGTCCCGGAGACCTGGTGTGGCTCAACACAGGCACCATCCACTGGGTTCAGGCCATCGGCTGGTGCAACAACATCGCCTGGAACGTCGGACCCCTCACAGGTGAGCGAAGAAGAGAATCAAACATTATCAAAGTGTTGGACGATGCTGATACTTGTTAATCTCAGCCGAACAGATGAAGGTGACGCTGCTCTGTTTTTTCCTCCTCAGCACATCAGTACAAGCTGGCAGTGGAGCGTTACGAGTGGAACAAACTGCAGAGCGTCAAGTCCATCGTTCCCATGATCCACCTCTCCTGGAACATGGCCAGGAACATCAAAGTGTCGGACCACAAGCTGTTCGAGATGATCAAGTGAGTTTTTCTTGCGTTTAAAAAAAAAAAAAAAAAGCTGATTTCTGAAGCGACAGTTTGGACTCACCTGATGTGTTTGTGTTTGCAGGTATTGTTTGTTGCGGACTCTGAAGCAGTGTCAGATGCAGCGAGAGCTTCTGCTGGCTGCCGGGAAGGAGCTGGTGTGGCACGGGAGGACTCAGAGCGAGCCGGCGCATTATTGCAGCATCTGTGAGGTAAATGAAACCACGTCTGCTGCCTTTACGTCGCGTCGTACGACACTTGTGTTAACGCCTCTGCGGCCTCTCTGCGTCCAGGTGGAGGTGTTCGACTTGCTGTTTGTGACCAGCGAGAGCAACAGCAGGAAAACGTACGTGGTGCACTGCCAGGACTGCGCCCGCAGGGGGAGCAGTAACCTGGAGAACTTCGTGGTGCTAGAGCAGTATAAGATCGAGGACCTCATGCAGGTTTACGACCAGTTCACACTTGTAAGTATCGTCTCATTCAGACCACAGTAGATCCATTTTTTTAATAATAAAGCAGAGCCTCAGTGTGTTCTTCTTCATTGTCTCCTCAGGCGAGTCCCCTGCCTTCCTCCTCCTGATGGCGACACTGTTTGTTCAGAGGACAGTTGGAACCACGACGGACTTAAAAACGGAAACTTTTTCTTTTTTCTGATATTCAGGAAGTAAGCCGGCAGTCCTCAAAAACGGCGCTCTGTAGCTATCTATCCCACAAAGGCAGCTGCGTGAAAGCTGTGTGTCTATGCAACCTGTCCAGAGCGGTGTGTCGCCCCCCGGTGGACTGGAGGGGGGCGGCAGCTCCTCCTGTCATCACGACCAGACTGTTCTACTGCTGGCTCAGCTGGACTTCACCGGAAAAACCCACAAAATCCCACATAAAAATGATGAATTAAAGTTTTGTACATATTCTGTTTTAACTGGCAAACATCGTCACACAAAGACTACTGACTTGAGAGTTTTCTTTTTTCCCATTTTTGTATTCTGTTTGTGAGTCGACACGAGAGCTTTGTTCCCTCCCCTCCACTGAGAAGAGTAATTAGCCTAGCTGGTCTTTGTATGTTAGATAGACCCCTCCTCGGTCAGGAAAACAAGAAAAAAAGCTGTTTTGTAATGTGAAAAGTTGAGTGACACAACATTTGCCCCCATTTTTTTTTTTCTTTTTAAAGATCAGTGAAAACGTTCGATTTCATTTTGCTGGAACCTTTGAGTCTTCGGGGAGAGGAAATCATTCGACAAACAGCCAAGTCACAGAGAAAAAGGGTTGCACATAGACAAAAGAGTGAACTTTAATTTGTGTTTTTTTATTTTGATGTAAATTTACACTATTTATAAATGCATATTTATTGCTTGAAAATATTTGTTGATGGAATGCTGTAATTTTTTCCAGAGTACCTGCCATTAAATTTGAAGGAGCCTTGTGATTTTAAGCAACGGCTCCTCATACATTTTCTATATAAATAAAACTGCTTAGTAAGCATTGTACAGAGACCTTACCTTGAAATGGGTTTATTGTTTGAAGGATGTTTTATGAGTCAATAAACAAGAACTGTCTTTATTTACATTTTAACGTCTGTCAGAATGATCATTTTTACACTTTTCTCGTTGATGCGAGTTCGAGACGGCTCATTTCTGAAACCTTAAATTTTAAATTAGTACGAGCAGAAGTGAACAAACTGTTCCAGGTTTTACTCTGAGCCGAGCTTAAACTTCTTCGTTAGTCCTGCTTTGTGAGAAAAGCTTCTGTTTACTCGTTGGTGAAGTTGCTGTTGCAGGAATGAAGGAAAAAAACTACAGATAGAAAAATGTAAGTTAACAAAAAAGATACAAAGAAATTATCCTTAAAAATACAAAATACAACAAGAAAATAATCCAACAATAGAAACCTGAGTAAATGCAATATGAAAATAAACAAATGATGAGTGTTGACCTCATGAATAGTTTAGATGTGTCCAGCTTGTGAAAATATAAAAGTTAAATGATCACTGAGGTTTGGTCATTTCTCGTCTTAACTTCTGAAATCTGAGTTTTGTTTCAGAGCTGCAGTCGTGGAGCTGCTCAGCTCTCCGTCACTAAAATCTTCACAATATTACATGATAAATGTACTTGTAAAGAGAGATTTTACCAAAAATGGCCACACAACTTGTTTTCTGTCAGTTTGTTTTATACTTCTATAACTTAATACCTCAGAAGAGCCAAAAGAGTCAAACCTTTATATAAATTGTGTTCTTTGAGGCTCTTTTAAATGGAGGAACAGATTCTGTAGGTGCACGTTTCTGATTTATCTTCAACGATTCAAAAAGATTTGTCCTGATTTTTTGAGCGTAACCAATCAGCTTTTCAGATTTACAGGAGACTGGAAAGCTTGTGTGAAGGCGCCAAACTAAACTACTGGATGATTGTCATTTAGTGCAGACATTCATGTTTCCCAGAGGATGAATTGGAGAATTTTTGAAATCAGACACTAGCTTTTATCCTGCATGGAGGACGCCATTTGTCCACCTCGGTTGGTCTTCGCGTTCACAGCAGGCCGCCAGGAAAATCCCAGCTCTGCCAAATGGATCACCAGGAGGACGGTTTGGTTTTTCTTCAATGGTTTCACACGGCAGACGGAAACGTCTTGGCAGTACGTTGGTCAGAGTAGCTTTAAACGTACGATCTGTGACCAGGAACACTTCAAATCTGCAAGTTTGGACGTGAACGTGGCCAAAAAAAAAAAAGAAAAAGTGCTGCTGTGTTGGATCTGAACCAAAAGCAAATGAAAGAGCAGTTCTGGGCTTCTGAGCAAAGTGAGAACAATACAGATGGCAGATCACAGATGAAGTTTAGTGTTTAACAGTCAGTGGAGGTTTGAATGTTGCAGCCTGTCAGTGTATTAAGGAGTTAATAAAGGTAGAACACAGTAGAAGTTATTAAAAAAGACGTATTTTGTCATTCAGAGGGATGCTGAGCAATCAAAGAGCATCAATCTGATTTCTGCTCTTCTTCCTGGGAACACTGTTCTTTCCACGCAGCTGAAGTCTCGCCGGTTTTGTGCACATCTTGCCGGGGCGCCTGTTATCCCTGCAAAGCGTGCCCCGAATCTGCACCGCGTACGGTCCGATCCCTGCAGCATCACAAAGGGAGGACGCCTCATTAAACGTCCACATGGTGTGTCCAGTTGACCGTCTCCGGCGAGAAAATAATGAATCAGAACAAAGTGAAGCTGTGAAAAATCAAAAGCTTTTCTGATGTTTCTGTTTGTAATCAATAAACGGTTTTGTGTGTTCAGTTTTTTTTTTTTTTTAGGATCTGCTGCTCAGGCTTCACTAAAAAAAGACCTGATGGTGACATGATTTACTGGAGATGAAAAGAGGAACTCTGACGGTTGTCGGTTTGTAAAAGAGGAACAGAGAACAGTTTTCTTCCTCCACAGACGGCAGGATGAAAATGATGCAACACGCCTCATGAATAATTAAGAGATTTCACTGACTTCAGACTGCACATTATCAGCAGCTTCTGATCTCAAACAGGAGGCTCACTCAGTTAAAAGATGAAGTCACTCATCAGATTTCAGTGATGGTGGACTTTGCTGCAGACAAACAGTAACTGGATGAATTGTGAGTGTGCCTCCGTGAGGTCGACATCTTTGACTTTGATTGAAATCTTTCAACATTCGTCAGATGGATTCTCATTAAAATGTTCTTCAGACGTTCATGTTCCCCTCAGGATGAACTTTATTGACCTTCTGACTTTTCATCCACCATCTGTGTGTTTACTGACTAAAAAATCCACGAGATGAGATTAAAAAGCTTCTTGCAGAAAACAAATGTTTAGTTTTTTTAATTGTACATCACCCTAATGAGACAGATGATTAATTATAAGAAATGATTGTCTGCTGTGTGTTTCTGCAGTTCGAGCTGCAGGTTTGTCTCTTCATCTCTTCTATTGCAAAGACTAAATTTTTTTTTGTTTTTTTTTATAAATCCGCTCCAGCCCCACGCTGCGGGTCTTTATGTGCCTAATGCACCGACATAATGGGGATGACTCACTGTGCTGATTGCTCTCTTATTACTGCTAATGCTGGTGCCCCGATGTAACCCACTTTATGGAGCAGTAATTTCACAGACATAACCGGAAGGTCTTCATCAAATAAATCTATAGAGAGAAAAAACACAAGGAATAAAACACAATTACAGTTGACTAGTTATGATGAATAGAGATATTATTTGCATTTCTTGTTGTTCAAACATGTTTTTAGATATCTGTGCATCCCCTTTAATCTGAATAAAGCACAACTACAGGTGGTAAAATGTGTTTTTTCCTGCAAAATAAACTTAAGTACCAAAAACAAAGAGCGAGTTTCCCTCTTAAGGAAGTGTTGATGTGTGAGCTGTTCCTCCGTCTTTACATAAAGAAAATAACGGTTCGTTCTAATAATCGCTTTGTCTGATTAGTTTTCATTTCTTAATTTCCTCTTCAGCCAATTTACATTTTTAACTATTGTAAATGTGTTTAAAGTAAAGATGTAAAGAGAGTTTGTGCTTCAGTCTAACAGTGACATGTAAAAATCCTTCAGTAAACTCTGCTGCTGATGAACATTTATTAATGCGTAGTTTGTATTTTTTGAAATAGTGACTGCGTGATAGGTTTAAAGATGACATTTAAACCAGAAATAAAAGAGTTGAGAGTCTTTGTTGCGAGACATTTAGCAGAAAATAAACTTCAACAGTTCGTTTCTTTGACCGACTGTCATGCTGCGTGTTCAGAGAGCACTCAACCTTTCAAATGGACCCAACAAGCATCCACTCAGCAGAGTTTATCTAAAAAAAAAAAACTGATGTTTCTGGCCCTCTGCCTTAAACTCCAACCTCGCCATGAAACAACAAACACACTGATGCCAGCCTGCTGTCTGTCCAGCTCCTCTCTCAGCTAACAGCCTCTTCAGCCGTTTCACATGTGCAGCTTTGGATTTTAACGACGCCACAAAATTTCTACTGAACACACACGAACCATTTATTCATTGGTGTGTCATGGACTCGACTCAGAGGTTTGTCTTCTTGATGTGATATTTGATTCAGATCTGTCCTTTGCTGGATGAGACGTCGTTTTCCCGCTCACACCCTGCAGGAGAAATGATCGCTCAGACTTCTTCACTGCTCTCACTGATGCGTCCTGATCATCCTCTTCACTGTCATCACATTATAACACTGTCACATTATCGTTGATTTATTCTGCACGCTCCACATCTATCACGTCTGTCTGTCTGTCCTCCTCAGTTTTCTGTCCTGTTAAAGGGGAAAGCCTGCCGAGACAAACTGTCATTTTAATACCGACTTATATAAAAAATGACTTGACTTGACTTTCATTTTGGATTCAGCTCTATGTTGGAGAAATGTTGATTTTTTCCCTTAACAAACTCCTTTGTAATCTGTAGTGATTCCTGTCTGACAGTCTTGTTCTGTGTTAGCTCCTCTGAGCGAAATATCCAAACCAAAGACATTTTGTAAAGGTGCTCCTCTCTGTCACACGGAAATATTCTGTGTTACTTTTTCATTATTTTATAAACATTATAAAAAACCTCCTGCCCGACAACTACAGCATCTTTTGAAACTGTTGGGTCTAAACTAGAGTTTAGAATAAACTTCAGAGTTTGATGGGATGAAGAGGATTTCCAGGTGGTACAAGCAGAGGTGTAAATAATAAAATAACTGATGGCTGACGTCTTCAGTTTTTACACACCTGAACAGAAAAGAGAGCAAAGAACAAACAAAGAGAAATGCACAAACTGAGGTTTGGTTATTCAAAGATCAGGTGACTTTAAATAATCGGTCTTTTTAAACATTTTCTGTCTTGAATTTGTTGACAGCTAAACTAAAATCTGCTCAGCGGATTTTATTCGTGTTTTAGTTGCAGCTCTTTGTCACTGTGAGCTGATCTGAGATCCTCCTTCAGCTGTTTGAGCCCATTAATCATTAAGGTGATCAGTCCTTCGATTCATAGACCTGTCAGCTGTAGAGCAGCCACACAAAACCAGTTTCCTCTTTTACATCCCTGCTCAAACTCTATTTTTAAAGCCTCTTTCTTAATGATTGAAACCACTTTATTTATTATTTTAGTCCAATTTTCTGCTTTTCTTTCAGCCCTCTGCTGCTTATTTTTGTTCTACTTATAAAATTCTTTCTTTAAAAAGTGCTCAGAACTGTATTTAAATGATTATTATTCATCTCCACGTGCGTGAGAAGTGTTTTTACATTAAAGCCGATGCTTCTCGCCCGTCGCTCAGCTCAGCAGAAGGAAAATGTTCAGTCCAAAGTTTCTGATTCACGTCAGACACACAAATCCATGGCTCAATTTAAGCTAATTTGTTAATTTATTATTAGTTATTCAGCTGCATTTCACCAAAAACAACTAAAAACGAGGCCACACAAGCTGAAGAAAGACACACGTAATAAACATTTAACTATGATGTGCATAAAGTAGGAGAAACGATGAACAACAACATGTGATGTCTGAATACAAGTCAAACTGTCTTTTTCTTTTTCTTTATTTATCTTATTCCTCTGTGAAGTTTAAAACACATCACTGCCTCATACTGTCAGCGATGCCCTGCTGCCATCAATATCAAATGTGTTTTCATCCACCGCTGAAAATAGTCCCCAACAAATGAAGTGTTCCCTCCTGTTTCAGTCATGATTTCATAAAAACTACAACACCCTGCTATTTCATGAAGATATTTAGCTTTTTTAAAAGCAAAGAACATATGTGATGCATTTTTAAAGATTTCTGTCTTCAGCAGGAACGGATGACGATATTGAGAGGTGGGTTAATGCAGTGTTGGTTTTGGTTTTTCATGATTTGATTATTCTTCCAAACATTGAAATGTCAGTGAGATAATCTACATTTTCCAGAGGAAAGTCTCACATCTCTGTGCTCACTGCAGTGTATTTAAAAAAAGGTAATTAAAGAATAAATGCGACCATCCATCCCTTCATCTTCAGTATTTCAGGCCTCTGGATGCAGAAAATGAGCGGCAGACAAAGATTTGTCAGCTCCTGTGTTTCAGATCTCCTTCAGTCAGTCAGTTTTCATTTCATTGATAAGAATCTGAGGTGCATTAACATCGTGTTGTGATGCTGAAATAATTGTGGACAGTTTATTTCACCTCCTCTTGGTCCTTTTTTTCTTGTTCAAAAAAGATGCCGAAATATCAAAAAAAATCTGGCAAATGCAAAGTGTGGATTGAGTTGGTGTGACAACCTTTTAAATGAACACTTCAACGGGTGTGAGCGGCATGAATAATACACCTATAAAAATATTAAAATGAGACTCTCTGGGTCTTTATGGTGCCAGAGTCATTTAACAATAAGTACCTTTTTCAGAAGCTTTTCTGCAAACTTTAGAAAATATATGATGGGGGATGTTTCATTGTGCTCGTTAGATGACGTTCATTGTTCTCCTGTAACAAAATGAGTCATAAATGTGGGATCATTCATCTGCTCTGAGGTCTGCAGGCATTGTGCTTGACAGTTATTTCATTATCACAACCACAGGTGGCTGCACTGGTCCGACGCACTGACAGCCACTTCAACCAGCACACCTTTAATTTATTCATGATCCCTTTCAAATTTCCAGGTTTAAAAAAAAAAAAAAAGAAAAATGCTGCTGGCAGGCTGTGTTTTTATTTCCATTTCCACTTACCTTCAAAAGTGAGGAGGGGGAGGAGGGTGACATTTTAGCAAATATCAGAGCTGGAAGCCGTGCCGCGGCCTCGTACAGACTCCTGCTTTTTACAACCAGACGTGGCTCAGGTTTCCCCGAGAGAAAGACGCAGTCGGTTCACCTGTTTTGATCCTTTGCTTTTTGCTTTATGGACGCGTTTATGAGGCTCAGTCTGCATCAGTGGAAGCTATTTTTTTAGCTTCTTTTTTTCCCCACATTTTGTTGCTGTTTAAAAAATAAATCTACCTGCCGGGAACCAAATGGCGGCAAAAGTTGGTGACAGACGGGTTCAACAGTCACACACAGAAAAGGTGAATATTCAGATTATTACTTTGGTGGAAACTCAGACAGATACACAAGATGAGTGATTATTTACTAAAATCTAAAATGGCTCAAGTATGTTGTCTCAGCGTTGGGGATGGGAGCGCTTTAGTCCTTTAAAACCACATCGTCCTGAAGTGAGTTTAGATTTGTTGTGAGGTTTTATTCTGAAAATATTGTTTTTTAAAACATATAGTTGATGTTCGATCAGACTGAGCACCTTTCTGGTCGAGCGGTTAAGAGCAGGTTGATGTGAAATTCCTCATCTTATGAATGAAGCTGCAGACAAACTGAAGCAGCCATGTCTGAGTTTGACCAATCAGCGATGGCCTGAATCACCACAGGGACAGGAAGTTGTCTGACTACAAAATAAAACCATCCTACATGAACTAAATCAAAACACAGGTTTAGTTTGAGGTCTGAGGTCCTTCAAAGGTTTTGGAGAAAGTTCCTGGTGTGGAAACGCTCAACGTGCACTGACGATATCTCTGATTCAAGTGTGGCTGAGGATAAGAAAGACTTAAATCCCTGTCCAAAGATACCTCTGATAGTAAAAAAAAATAAAAAACAAAGATTATCATGATTGTTTTGAGACATTTCAAGTTGATATGCTGAAATATATTTTTACTATTTTACACCTAAAAGATTAATCTGAATGAGTTTGAACAAATGTTTTTTTTTTTTTTTTTTTTCACAGCTCACAGCTGATTCAGACGAGGGATGAAAGTGAGGAAGAGGATGAGATTTACAGCGAGCAGCATCAATACAGACGGAAGAGCTCAATGAAGGAGAGGATACAGGTGGAAGTCAGTAAAACTGAGAAAATAAATTATTATTATAGAAACAGAAAAACTTTACTTAGTTGACAAGTATTAAAACTATGTCAGCTTCTGCAGAATCTAAGAATAAGCAAACGTTGTTCATCTCAAAAGTTTAACCATTTTCAAGTGTATTCTCTGCAGGTTTCGACTCTCAACATCTTCACAGTGAAGGTCAGACATCCAAATGAAACAACAAGAGAAAAAAGAGTTTTGAGTATCTGTTAGTAACTCAGACAAAGACGAAGCCCGTTCGAGTGAATCGGTCCCATCACGCCGAGGCCGACTGCAGCGAGAGTTTGATGTTATAAATATCTGAAGCACGATAAGACATCTGCTCCTCGTACAGTCAGAAACAAGTGGCGGTATAACCTGGAGCCAGCAGATGTCACTGTAGTTATGAAAGAGATGAATGCTAACTTTGCACACACACACACACACACACACTATTAAAGAGGATCAAAGCTGTTCCTAAATCCTGAAGGTGTATTCCAGATGTGTTAGTCACTCATGTGAGTCAGCTTGTATTTGTTCCGTTCGTATTTGTTTTTACTCTTAAACCAAGTGACTCACACTTCGGTTAACAGAGAAAACACATGCAAGTATTTTAGAACAGGAAATGGATGTACAGAAGGGCAGAAATTATATTTCTTGGACTGCGCGGATCAAGTGCTTTCAGCAGCCAAGAGGAAATCATAGTCATTTGTGGAAGTGCTGGGTTTGTGAGGAATGTGTCTGAGAGCGGCGCAGACTACCGTTAATGCAGAAAAGCCAAATATGTGAAGCCTGACGAGGCCGTGACAGACCGGTGAGGATGGTTTCTGACACTCAGTGCCACCCAGCAGGCTCAAACTCTCATTTCAAGATCCTCTGTGAGTTTTATTTATTTCTCTTTTTTTTATGTGTGTTGATTTATTCACACAAACCAGGAAAAGTTCAAGTTTGCATCAACTTAAAACTGCATAATTACTACGAGAATACTGTAAAACAATCAAATAAAGTCAAAGTCAAATAAACTTTTAGCAATTAAAAAAATGGAAATTCACCTTTAAACGTCTGGGTAAAAGTTTCAGTTGAATCCACACGATGTATTAAAATGAAATATTCATACTGAGAGGAGAAAAAAAAGTTTCTGTGACAAAAGATAAAAAGTCATTTTTCAGTTACACTTATACATATAAAAGGAGCATTTATGTGATAATAAATGTGATAAAATTATTTAAAGTAGGAAACGTTTCCTATAAATCCTCCATTAAATGTCGAGGTGAAACGTAAAGTACATTTTCAAGAGCAGTACTTCACATTAATGTTGTGGAAATGACTTTTGCACTCAAGTGTTTCCATTTCATGCAACCCAGCAAACGTTTCTCCACTGCACATTTTTTTATAAATCTTTTATAGCTGCACTTTAAAGTAAATTCACACAAAATGATATTAAAATTATCTGAAAAGCTCCTAAAATGTGATAAATTCACTCGTCCAGTTCATTAAGCAGCAGCACCACCTACAGCTGTTTAAATCATTATTTAACTTTATTTAACCTTTTAAATAAACAAATCTCACTGAAATCTTACCGTATACCGTAACCATATATTCTGTATTTACTGTCATATCCATCTGTCTCATGTATTAAAAGCTCCCTTTTGCAGTAATCATATTTATTTCAGCATCATTTGCACTGATGTCTTACTGTCTACATGCTACTGTTGTTTTATTGTTATGCATACATATATATATATATATATATATATATATATATATATATATATATATTTATAGTATATAAAATATAATACTATAATTATCAGGTATTTGAGTTTTTCTTGCTTAGACTTTGCTTTCTTCAACGTAACCTCCTCTGGTTTTAACAACAGCGTGGCATATACGAGGCATTCGTTTCACAATAATAAAAGTAAGAGAGGTTCCTCTGGATGTATTGTGGATGAGTAAGTGTGTTGAGGCTCAGCTCGGCTCCTTATAAAGGGCCCAGAAACAGGCGGCTCAGCGCGGCCTGGTGACTCAGACAGGACTCACCGCGGTGGGTCGCGTGCATCTCATGAGGAAACAGCACAGTTTATTGTTGGGATGAATAAACCACCGCAGACGTTTAAAGTGGAGACGACCTGGTGAGACTCTGTGAGGCGACGGAGACGGAAACTGTGCTGCAGATGTGAAGAAACAGAAAGAGAAAGAGAAGGAGGACTGTGAGGTGGAGGTGAGCGGCTGGACTCCGGCCAGCACACACATGGATGGACGCATTTGCATTTAAGGAGTCCATTCATGAAATTATTAAGTGTGTAAGTCCCTACATGACTAACCAAAATAGTGACTAATTTCCTGTGGAAGTTACTAGTTATTTTTGTGTCCATGTGATACACAGTGGAAGAGCTGAATCCTTAGGTTAAAGTATAAACGATGGAAAAACACTGCAGTGAGAAATCTAAATATGTCAGAAAGTCACTGAATGATCGCAGATATTTATCTAAAAACAGAGAACAGCCAACAAAATGTCAACATGCAAAGTAATCAGTAATTATAACTTTCACATCAACTAGAGGATTAAAACATAGACTAGATATCCTCCTGAATCACATCCTCGACTAAAGACTGAGTAAATGTACTCAGTTACTTCCCACCTCTGAACATGTGGTCATCATTTGTTAGTATTTCTGGATGATGTTCATCATCTGTCCTCCGTTATGACTGTTGGTGTGAGCAGCATGCAGCTTCTTTACATCAATAAAAAAAAAAATTATCACCTGTAATAGATTACATCATTGGATTATTAGTATTTATGCATTAATCTGTTTGCAGTATTTTGATATTGTAGGTGGAGTTAATAACTATAAAGTCTATTAATAATCATATTTTATATCATATTAACCATTTTCAGTATCTTAATCTGTAATAACTAAACGTATTGAATATATGTGGTGGAGTAAACATTATTTAAACAGTTAAATATTTTATTCTTTCTTACAATAAGATAAATGCCGTTACTTATTTGATACTTTCCATCTTTGCTGATGATTAAACTCCGTCACACCTAAAAGTGAAGATCTAACAGGACGAAGCACACGTGGTCTGCAGGCGCGGCGACGTCCATCTTAACTGACAGGTGGATTGGATGCAGGTCGCACGTCAGGCAGGAGGCGGCGCCGCTCAGATAACTCTATGTTTTGTTTTTTCAGAAAGGCGTTTCCTCCGAGCCGAGGCAACAACAAGGCCTCCATGTGGTAGAAGTCCCCCAGATTCCTCCTGGATGAGTCTGTGGGTTTCGGAGCTGTGACTCACAGGAAGCATCGGGTTAACTTGATGAGTGTCTCATGATATTGCACACACACACACACACACTCACTCACTGAGGTGTGTACTAAAAGTACTCATTATGAAGATTCGCCTCCTTTTTTTTTTTTTTAAGTGTTTTGATGTGAGAGCAGCGTTGTGGTGCAAAGACGGGTGTTCAACAAAGCATCAGTGTTTTCTCTCTGTGTGTTTTCTGGGTGTAGGATCTCATTGGATGATTATCATGCGGGACCATCTGGGTGGATGATCTGGATCCAGCAGAGTTTGCTCTCAACTTGAACTGTGCACCCTGAACTTGGAATAAATTACAAGATAAACTTGATTCGGAGGAGCTGCTTTCATATCAGCCATTCAAACGCCGCTTTCAAAACATCTATTATGAAGATTTTAGTGGCCGAGCATCTCTCTGTCTTATTGTGCTGTAAATGAATCATGTTTTAACTACTCCTCACCGCCTGTTTCTTTCACATAAAGGGGATAATGCACCACAGAAAGGCTTTTGATTACCAAAATTACCCAGCTCCCAGTCTGGGTCCGAGAGGCAGACACAGTGTCAGTGTTTAAGAATAGACTTAAAACCTTCCTTTTTGATAAAGCTTATAGTTAGGGTGGGCACAGGCTCGCCCTTAGTTATGCTGCTATAGGCTTAGACTGCCGGGGGGCTCCCATGATGCATCGGGCACCATCTCCCTCTCCCTCTTCCTCTGCTTCCTTTACTCATATTATGGTAGTAGTGCAAACTGGAGTCACTTTTAGAAACTGGTTAAAGTGCAGTTAAATTGGCTAAAGTGCCAAAAGCGGTTAATGTGAATACTCTTATGTCCTGTAAAGTGCATGTTACTGCCGGAGCCCCGGTCCTCTTTGTTCTCTCCAGTCTTGCAGGTTCCTCACTGATTCTGGTTGTGGTCCATCTGTCTGAGGTTCACCGGCCTGGTGGGGACATGATCTGTGTCTGTCTGTGTTGTGGAGAGAAGGTCGAGTGGCCCAGAGCTCCATATGAGGACATCTAGAGATGCACCTGGACACACAGACTCATTTCCATTACCTATGATACCTTCACACATGGACTAAACCAATGAACTCAGTATAGCTACAGTTTATTACGACTCATGTATAATTCCATAATATGATTGATGATGTTCTCTGTACATGTGGCATCTATTGCACGTCTGTCCGTCCCAGGGAGAGGGATCCCTCATCTGTGGCTCTTCCTCAGGTTTCTTATTTTTCCCATAAAGGCTTTTTTGAAGTTTTTCCTGACTCGGTTCGAGGGTCTAAGGACAGAGGGTGTCACAACTGTACAGATTGTAAAGCCCTCTGAGGCAAACAATGTTTGTGATTTTGGGCTCTAAATAAATAAATTTGAAATTTGAATTACATGAACACCAAATTAATACAAGTCACAATAATATAAATGTTGTAAAAAATACTGTTTTCCCCTGAAATATAATGAAGCAAAAGTGTTCAGAAGCACAAACTGAAGACAAGAAATCTCATAATTATTCACTATTGTGTCTTAAAACAGCAGCCAGGTACCATATGAGCCTTTTATTCTTACTATAATCATTCCTCCTGTACACTGAGCGTTAATCGATCTCTTCAGTCTGAGTGACTCAAATCACCCATTTTATCACTTTCTACCTGTGAAAAGACAAATATGGCGCCTGTTCCTCCTTCACCGCCTCCTACAGAGGCTAAATATCGCAGTATGCGCTGCTTTTTAAAGAACAAACAACCCACATTTATTGAGCACAAGATCATCGACTGTCTAGAAATTTGCACACAAAATGTGCTTACACTTTACAGTTTTGAAACTTTCTTTGCCAAAGTTCAAATTGTGAGGAAATTCAATACAGATTATTCAAACTGATTTGCACTTTAACAGCAGATAATGATTATGTAACATGCAGATTTTGGTTGCAAGCTGAACAGTTTTTAGATTTTTAGATTTATGTGCCTCCTGATGAACGAGTCTCTCTTTTAGCTCTGTGTTTGGTCTCCACCACCATCTAAAGTCTCTTTAGCTGCTAGACGCTCCACCATGTTCACCAGCTGCTCTCTGACTGAGTCTCTCTGCTGTTACTGTGGATTTTTGCAGCTTTTTCTCTAAAAACGATGCTATGAGATGGCTCCTTAAAGCCGAGAGCAGCTGCAGATTCAGCTGATATTTCTCTGTAAGTTCATCACTATAAGCCACTAAACACTTGGTTTTCACATTTTCTTTTCATACATGTTATCACAAAAACTTAACGTCACTCTTTAAGCAAATTTCAAGAGCTTGCTAACTGATTTGAGCCCACAGAGCTGAACTGTGCAGCGTTTGACGGGTCAGCAAAGATGTAAAACTTGAAAACAGGCTGACGTCTGATCTGCTGATCACTTTGAAAGAGAAAGAGCAATACGATCAGAGTTTTCTGCTCAAAGGTGTAGCTGTTTTATCCAGTTGAAACATGAAAACCTCCAACATTGTCTGACTGCACAAAGCCCACAGGCATAAATACAGTTTGATCGCTCTGACATCTTCGCTGTTAACCCGATCGTGTCCTTTCACTTCACCTCACCAATAAGCAGCAGAGACATTTCTCACTGAACTGCTGATTTATTTAACAGGAAACGAAGGAGGATTTGTCACCCTGGCATGTGGCAGACATGACATTACCATTGTCCTTTATCGAGCTACTGGAAAACTCCATGGTACATTTTTAAAAAATGTTTTTTTCATGTTATAAACTCACTATTAGGGCAGGAGGTTGAATAAGTGGGCGTTGGGCTGAGCACTGAATCACAGTTTAAAAATGTACAGGGGGAAATTATGCGGCTGCTCGTTCTGCTGCTGTTGTGGTCGGCTGTGGTTTTTCCCAGCGCTACTTCTGTTGACGCCACATTTTTAATTATACTTTCTTAATACCACTGAAATTAGCATAAGATGATTCTACTCTCACAGAGCAAAGAAATATCTAAATCTGACATTACTGAATAATAATCTGGTAATTAGACTGAAGATTGACGCCGACGAGTGTTTGACGAGATTATTGCTGGTTTGATGCTTAAAAGCAAGAAAAAAACAGTTGAGTTTTCACAGCAATCTGACTCATTCACTGGTCCTGAAGACTTATAAATAAATGAACATTAGTGTCCATGAATATATTTGAATTCTCTTTGTTTTTTTCGCCTTTCAAACCATATAAAAAGGGATTAACAGGACATCACAGCTCTGCAGCAAAAGAAAGGACAGAAAATCTTCATGTGTGTGCATTTATTATTATTGAAAGAACGAACCTGCACACTTCAGATCTGATTTTAACCAATATTTGACTTATTATATTCTAAATATTTCATATATTTAGCATTATCTTGTGTCTTATTTCACGCTGCTGATATTTCATTTTCCTCTCACACAGTCACACATTTCATCTCACATCTGATCTTTGTCTTTGCTCCCTGCTGGTTCAGATAGAGCTCTCAGGTTGGAGGGGAGCCACATGGTGGCAGTGTCCACAAATACTGTCAGCCCGGCTTCGACACATGAACACAGCCCCGTCCTTTAAATCAGCTCCCCCACCTCCCAGATAACAGTCCACTCCAACTTATATATCTGTGATCTGTGAACACATGGGGAGGAGGCCCGCGCAGATTGCAGATGGCAACCCAACTGGCACTCCGGGCAGGAGTCCAAAATCTTTAAATTCTTTGCCGAGTTACTCTTGAGTCGCCGTGACTCTTCCGACAGTCATCAATCAGCAGAGAGGTCAGTCTAACAGCCATCTGATGGTTCACGTTGCTAATTTGAAACAGCGGTTAAATCGGCCCACAGCGGCGCCGTTTAGTCATTTTTTTGTCACATTTTGGTGAATATCTGGAGCGTCACACAAAATAAAACTAAGGGAAAGGTCAGCGCTCTGCGTGTGACTGATGAAGATGATGATGGAGGGGCAGACTGAGGAGAAAAAAATAAAAAAACTCAGGTGGATTTGATGTTGTGTTTGTTTAAGTCGTAAAGCAACGTTTCTTCCTGACAGGTGCTCCGCTGCCTGGACAGCGAGGGAAACTCCGCCACCACAACGGACGAGAATAAAAGAAGTATTTTTTTATAGACTCTGTAAACACAGAATAATCTCATCACATCACCTCACCTGTCCAGAGGTTCAGCTCTGTTTGGACACCGAGCCAGAAACGCTGCAGGGTGTCGTTTCTGACTCATGACTGACCCGAGATGAGATCCAAAGAGGAGAAAACTGAACACACACATTGAGTGAAGAATTGATCATTGTCTCTTTCTAAGTAGGATGTGAGTGTGTGTGTGTGTGTAATGAGCACATACAGGAAAGCCAGCTGAATTTGGGGTTGTGTTACTTCCCTTTACAAACATACCACAATATTTGGTCATCTGAAGTGCCTCCAACAGTCATCAGATTATCTGGCCTCGCTGTACAGTACGGTGCTTTCCACCTACTGATGCAGTATAAGTCACTGGCCCTTGACTAACCAGCAGCTCTGCACGCTGCCTCCGAGCCGCCCGCAGGCTCCATATGACAGATGTTGTTTAGAGGCTGACCAGCCGGCCCGCAGCTCTGACCTGCTGTCGTCCTGGTGCAGGATGACGCAGGTATTGCACAACATTTTCCTTGGTTATGACTGAGTGACATCACCGGCTCCTCTTAGCGCTCGCTGTTTCCCAGTTCCCCTGACGCGTGATACACCCTTCAACGATCGCACTGTTATGTGTAAACACCGCAAACAACTGAGGGAGCGCATACGTACACACAAAACGCACACAGACGCACCTTCGCTGCCGCTGTACCCGCAGAGGCACCTGTCACATGTGACGTCATACAGTCAGGTGAATGCATGCATGCATGCATGCATGTGTGTGTGTGTGTGGGTGTGTGTTCAGGCTCCTGCTGGCTGTGGGATGTTTGCATAATCAGCACAGCAGCACACCTTGGTCACAAGGTAAACTTTCCACTGCGCTCACAGAAAAAAAGAAAAAAAAAGAGACCTCCGTTTCACACTCGAGTAGTCGGGGAATGGCCTACTTCTGCAGACGGGGCTGATGGGAGCTGAAAGGTGGCAGAGAGGTGTCGAGGTCCTGCTGTACGTCCTGTCTGCATGTTCACAGACTCTTCACACTTACATACCTAACACAGTTTGGTTACAAGCAGACAAACTTACTGTCTGTACTTTTTTTTTTACAGTAACTTATAAAATCAGTGACTCTGTTTTTATTTGAGCAGGTTTGTCTTTAAAGGGACGGTTCAAGATTTAGTGAAATCATCTTATTATTTTCTTGTTGGGAGTTAAATCAGAAGATCACACCTCTCTCGTGTCTGTACAGTAGATATACAGCTGTAGTCGTTCATTTATCTCAGCATAAAGACTGTAAAAGAGGTAACGATGTCCTTGGCAGATCACTAAATATCACAATATCCCTGGTTTCATTAATCCAAAGAAAAGCACCCTTTTGATGCACAAAGATGAGAATCTAGTTTTACTGTTACAGCCCAATCAGGTTATCTCAGGTCTGCTCAGAGACTCTTTTCTATTAAAAACTGTAAGAAAAGTGTTTTAAAGAAAAGATGGCGACCTCGGTGCAGAACATCGGTGAATTTCAGAGAGATGGACGTGTTGAAACAGACGCTGTCAGGACGCTCTGAGCTCGAGATGAGTAATAACGAGCGTCAGTCAAATAAAACTGAGTATATGAATAAATGATTCACTTTAGAAAGATCTCAAAGTCACACCGATGTTGTTAATTTAACTTTGACATTCAGAGTTTTATTCACAGGGAGGAAAGAGTAATCGACACATAAATAAATAAATGCAGTTTAAAAAAATACTTTTTGAATATTAAAAACAAAAAAAGATCCACTAATTGAAATAGAATAATTAAAACATAATTATGGTGAATTTGCAGATCATTTTTGTGAGGAATATAATAAAATATTTTCCATTTACCAACTCTGCTCTCCTGTAAGTGACACTCAGGGGTCTTCTTCGGCAAAACACTGCCAATCTTCATGACTCACTGACAAGTTTCAAGGATGCTTGCAGGGGAAAAAAAGTGCTAAAAACTGAGAGCTCCTGTTGCAGCATGTGGCTTAAAACATTTTTAAAAAATCCTATTTTCTCACTTGGTCTTGGTGGTATGTGGCCGTGCATAGTTTTGGTTTTATGGAGGTGAATGTAATGTTGCTGAAAAACTCCATTTAAAAGCTTCGTGTTCTTCCAAAAACAATATCCTGGTTGCACAGATCTCACTGTGAGGAGCTTCAAATGTTTGACAGAAGACATAGTTTGGGGTTAAATTACAGAGTAAAATGAAAACTGTTTCTGCAAAGATGATTTTGGATTGTTTAAATGTGATTGTTTTTTTTTTTCAGAGCTGCGAGGACCACAAATAAAGTTCTGTCCACCTTCGTTGTGGTGTCATGAAGACCTGGATTAATCTGTGCAGCTTCACTTCAGGAAGGTAAAAAAAATATGAATGTGCATCAGCAAACAAATGATTGTGTCGCTCTCTAATTGAATTTAATTGTTTTAATAAGAGCTGAACTGCGGTTCACCTGCCCAGGAGACGTTAGTGGCGGACCTGCTGTCGGCCGAACGATGCAACAGAGACCCATCTGTTCTGCTCCTATGAATGATTATAAGGCCAGACTGAAGCATCTAAATATAGACAGGACAAATTAAATTGAAATGACTCAGATGCTTGATGACTGAGACGAGTGACTTATCCCTCCTCAGTGTCCCGCTTCGCTCGGTTACTTCTGCCTTTTCAAACATCGAGCACATCGAGCGGAGCCGAGCCGGAGTCACTTATTCCACTCTGGGTCGCCTCTCAAACCTTTAACTGTTAGAGGAAGGAGGTTGGGTGGTGGTGGCGGTGGTGGGAGTGAGAGGAAGATGGGTGGAGGGAGGGAGGAGAGAAAGGCTAAATCAGTTGGCGGAGGAGAGGAAGCTCTGTCATATCCAGGAGGAAGTGTGAGTCAGTGCTCGTACATTCTTGGAGGCTGATTCAGCGCTGCACAGGAAATGGGAAACGCTTACTGCTGAGCTTTAACACCAGGAGGGAAAGAACTTCGTCTGGAGCGGTGTAACCGTAAAAAGAGTCCCCCATTAAAAAAAAAAGAAAGAAAAAAAAGAAGAAGAAGCGGCCGAACAAAAACACACATTTGGCTCAGGTGCTCGGGTGCAACCTGGTGCATGAAAAGGACTCGGAGGACCTCCGACAGGGCGGCTGCAACTCAGCGAAATGCTCAGAAAACAGAAAAAAGGACGAGCGAGCTGAGCTACTGGTGGGGAAGGCAAAGAGCTGTCAGAGAGGAGGAGGAGCAGTGCAAAGGGGAGCGCTCTGGGTCTTCCTCTTTTTCTTTGGTCCCCCAGAAATCTCCCTCTTCCTTCTCCCTCTTCCGTCACTTCTCAGATTTCACAGCTCCAGCTATGCCCGATTAACCCTTTCCTTTCCAGTTTGAAAAAAAAAAAAGCCTCCTGTCTGTTTCAGCTGCACGTGAGAGAGCCGAGCAGAGGAAAGAGGAAGTGATTACAGTGAGGTCCGACCCAAAAATAAGTTAAGAGACTTTACATATTGTCATTTATACTTCGGGTCGAGTTTAAATTTGGGGTCACTGTGGGAGGTTTTCCAGGTTGTGACCTACATTTTTAACTAAACGCCAGGCTTGGTGACATCATGGTGGCCATGTGGGTGGTGTTGGTGGGCGTAGGGGGGGGTAGTTGTTTAGAGGATGTTGCCCCCCTGTTTATACACCCACGGACAGCGTGTCCCACCCAGACTCTCATGGTCACTGCCTCCGTCCTCGTGATAAAACACCAGCTTATCACCAGTTTCCATTCAGCTTCTTAGCTCTTATGTAACGTCAACCCGGGGAGGAAGTGCTGTCCGCTGTGAATGAAGAATGTATCTGTGTGTGTGTGTGTGTGTGTGCGTGTTGAAGGACGGAGGAAGACGGGAGAGACAATGCGTGGAGTGGAACAGGTTTCCACATGAGAGTAAACCCACCAAACATGTACGACAGTGGAAAAAGTGTGCTCAGCTGATTAATGCATGGGCACACACACACACACACACACACACACACACACACACACACACACACGGATGGACGTGCACATGCAGATCAACCCGTTCCCAAAGTCTCTCACACTTCTTACACACACATCACTCTCACACTGTGTCTCTGTCTCACACAAAAACCATGTTGTATTGTACGGGTTGTTGCTAGGAGACAAACAGTGAAACAGTGGGACTTACTCCTCATTTCTAAGCCAGTATGTCGGGAGAGAAAAAGGGAGAGTGAAGGAGAGGGGAGAGGAAGGGACGGGGGTGAGGAGGAAAAAAAAAAAAAAAAGAGACAAGAAAGCAACTCTCCCACGCAGAAAAGCTTTCACTCTCAGCAGGAACGAGTCCACAGACTCATCAGTCCCTTGGTTCGACGTCAACTATGAAAAAAAAAAAAAAGGAAAAAAAAGAAGAGACGATACGCATCATCAAAGCGTTTTCGTACAGCAAAATGGCCACGTCTCTTCACCTTTGCAGCTATTTCAGATGAGGAACATGAGAGTGACGGCCGCGGCCAAAAAGACTTTTAGGATTCATGCAGGAAAATTAAATTGTGATCTGTTATGTTTTGGAAGCAACAGCTTATAGAGGCATTGTGCGCTCTCCAACTCAAACCTAAAGGAGTGCATTAAATCTGGACATCCTGCTGTATAGCTGGAGGGCTTTTACAAGGTTTACATACTGTGGAAGAAGAAGAAGAAGCTGTATTTTCTTTATCCCGAGACAGACGTGATGCAGCGCAACAATTCTTTAACTGTTTTCTTTGCTGAAAACATGAAGCACAGACAACCTTCATTTAATCGTTTAAATCCCTTTGAGGATCTCGATTTGAAGGTAAACCTGAGAGCACAAAGAGTATTTTAACTACATAATGTATAAAACCAGACTAACAGTCTGTGCTGCTGAACTTAATCACCGCGCTGCTTTCAGCTAAATTCAAACAAACGAACATGCTCAGACTGTGATGATCAGCAGGTACAATCATTTCCAAGGTCAATATTCACTGATCACTAAACATAAATTACCAGCTGATGCAAATGTCATCAGGTTTACAGGTGTTGAGTATGAGACAAATTAAAAGATCACCAAAGGATCAATAAAGTTATTACAGCTCATCCTGAGGAGAGCATGAGTGTTAATTATAATGGAAACCCATCCTTTGGTTGTTGGGATATTTCACGTTAAATCAAACATGTCAGCCTCGTGAGTGACGGCAGGATTCATCCTCAGAGGACCACGAGTGTCTGCAGACTCTCATTTTTAGTCCATCCAGACAAATTCATGTTTTAGACAAATTAATCTGAAAGTAGTACTGACATTTCTCTCTCCAGAGTCAGACTTTTCACTGGTTTTTATTTCATATAATTTCATTACATTAATGTCTGTACTTCTGGAAATCCTACACTGAGAATAAGAAACTTTTATTTTGCAGTCTCAGTTTGTAGATTGTTTTTATATTTTCTTCTATTTGAATGGGTTTATTATTTAATACATAAAAAATCTGATCTAAACTATCAGGAACATGCGTCATAATGTCCAGAGAGCCTTGAAACATAAAGACAAAAGTGACGTGAAGACAAATTAATTTTGAAGTTTAAAGAAGTGTGAAAAGTAGAGGATTTCATTCAGGAGATAATGTATAAGAAAAATAATTGGAAAGTATCAATATTTCCTCCTATATGATCAGCTCAGAGGTCGTAATCACACTCAAACTTCCCACTTTAAATAAAAAAATAAAAATATGAAGTCTATTGTTTGTGCAGGAAGAATCAATTTGCTTTAAGGAGTTTGAGGAGGATTGATGCTGTAGAGACTCCCCCCCGACCCCCCCCCCCCCTTCTCTCAGGCTAAAGTCTGTGACTATGCATCAATCATCAGCAGTCAGGTGCTCACAATGTCATTACCAAGGTAAATGGGGGCATCTGCATTCTTCAACACACACACACACATGAACACACACAGAACAAATGACACTTCCAGCCTCCTGTCATGTGCTCCTCGTTTCCATCACGCCATCTCTGCTGTTCTCTGCAGACTCGCCCCCCCCCCATTTTAACCCTGCATCATCTCAGCTGCTTCATCTCTCTCTGCCTCAACACTGAAGCTAAAGGGGGGAGGTGGGGGAGGAGGAGAGGCCCTCGACGGGGTCCATCGGCCGGCCTGTCACATGCCGCCGTGGCGTGAGGTCAGCCGCCTGTCCGTCCATCCGTCTGACAGGACCGGGAGCGCGCCGGCTTTCTGCCTCGTCAGGGTTTTTGTCACAGATTGGCTTCAGCTGGGATGGAGTCCAACCTGAATGCTTGTCTCAGTGTTTTTTGTTTTTTTTTCTCGCGGACGTCGAGCTAAACTTAGGAGCTGACGTGAGAGCGGATATAAAGGCTTCACCTCTGACTCCTCGTCGGGACAGAAATACTCGGGAGGTCACCTGTTTGCCACCTGCACAATGAAGGCCGATGAAGAGGCGCCATTTTTAGGACGGCATGAGTGAACCAACATTGACACACGGGCGACTTCTTCCATTCAGGCTGTCGAGGAGTGAACAATGATTAAAGTAGAAACCTGAATACCTGCGCGGCCAGCGGCTAACTGATAGAAACCTTCTTGATAATGGTTTATTTTGGTCATAAAGAGACATTTGTATTAAACTGTCTCCATACAGTGTGCAGTAATATGATGGATGAAATCTACAAAAACAAACACTGATTTGGTTTGCAGATCATATTAACAGACTTCTGTCCTGAGATATTTAAACGTGGTCATGGCATTAAAGCACGTTTGACTTCAGCTCTGTGGATGATGCTTGCATTTGCTTCCTAAATCTGAATAAAAGCATACAATCGTATTAGAGGATCATCTAGTCACTTACAGTAAATAATAAGGCGATAACATTACGACCACAGAACGTGCTCGTGTCTGTGTGAGCGTTGATCTAAATCAGTATGTCAGGTATATAAGTGAACAGTACCCCTGGTTTGTGGTTTGGGGTGTGTGTTTTAACTGAGAGGCTTACTCTCGAAATGTGTGAACACGTCCCTGAACTGCAGGAAAACCACAACAATAAAACTGATGCTTTACTGTGAGCTCACTGTTTAAACTAACGAAGCAACAATTTGCACCGACAATGAGAAAACTTTAAAAAACAGACAACAGTAACTACAACTTCCTTTTCCTTCGGTGAACAGAATAAGCACATTAATAAAATCCTGTGTGTCAAAAAACTGAAAAACTCTTTTTACCTCAAACTTTTCTATCATATTTTTATTTTCAAATACCTTATAATGCTTCTTGTTTTATCTTCTTCATCAGGAGTCTACTGTTATTCTTGTACAGAGGGCACTTTCCACGATTAAAGAGAGAATAACTTCCCTCTGATTTCCCACTGATTTAAAATGACCGTTTAATACCACCTGCCAGCCGCACGATTTAACGTTCGACACGCAGACGTTCAAAACACGAGCTTTCTCAGAACCAGTTCACGCCCGTTCAGTGAAGACACACCCGCTCTGACATCTGCAGCTCGGTGTTGGAGGCGTGTGAATGAACTCCACCCGTTAACATCCAGGTCAGCAGAGGTCAAAGCCCCACGTTGTTATTGAAGGGGACGAAGACGCCCCGTCTCACCTGCCCCGTTGATGAGGTGAATCTCTGCTGACTGCTGCTGTGTCGTGACCTTCGACCTCTCACCGACCTGGAGAAAACAAACAAAGAAAGCTCTTACAAAATGTCACATAACAGAAAACTTTAAAACGCCTTTATAAAACTTTGACTCTAAGTGAGTCAAATCAGACGGTTCTTTTAGTATACTTGTGGGAAAAGTGCTTTATAGAGAAACTAAAAAAAACAATCACATCATTTTTTACCTTCCCTACGGACGCATTTAATGAACTGCACAATATTTTCTTGAGCGAGGTTATTAGTTTTGTAATCTGCATTATTATAAGAAACTGTCATTTTGAAATCTGTTTTCTCACTTCTGAAACCTTAGAGTTTTGGTTTCACCTTTGCTCTTCATGTGTCCGGCACTTCTTCTTCTTCTTCTTCTTCATTTTGCACATTTATTGTATTTTATTTATACTTTATACTGAGTTTATACGTTTCTTCTACTTACTGTGTTTGTTTTTTTGCACCAGCTTGTTGCAAATGTAAAAAACCAAGCCGGCAACCTGATCATGGTTTTGGTTTTGATTCCTCCGACACCCCCATGCTTGTTTTTCAGTTTCGGGCCGAGTCATATAAAGTGTCTCGTCCACTTTGCCTTCCAGTCGGGTCCGGCTGCCGGGACGCCTCCGCGTCAAACTCTGTGGTAGGTTCCTCCTCTGCCCGGTGAGTCAGCAGGTTTGGTATGAGATAATGGAGCGGTGAACATGCTGTGATCTGCCTCGCTCACCAACAGTTTGAGTTTTCTGGTGAAGTGTGGTCAAACCAAAGTACAGACAGGCGCAGTACGTGAAGCCTACATTGCGCTGCAGTAATTACTGGTCTCCTCACGGTCCACGATCTGGGATATCATCTTCCAAGAGATGTTTAGTCACCAGTTTTGTCTTAAAGGTTTTTACGTAACTGTTGTGATTCAGCGTGCGTCACCCAGTATCACGTCCATTCACATTCAGCCTGGTAGCGGTCGTCTGTAGAGATGGTTATCTTGACGCGGATGTGGTCAACCATGTTTGTTTATCTCCAATCCTCTTTTTTTTTTTTTATGCTGAATCATCATCTTTGTCTCTGGAGCAAAGACACAGGAGGAATAAATGATCAGGAATATCAATCCTCTGCTTCTTCAGAGGCGATCTTCTCAAAATGAAACTCAAACCTGAAGTTTCTGTATCTCACAGCTCTTCATCTTCTTTATCTTCATGTTTTTCATTCCTTCCTCCTGTTTCATTCTCATAGTTTTATATTTTGTTTGTGAGATTCATCATGATATCATGACACACACCCAAAACACTCAAAACAGATGAAAATAAAAGTACAGATACTAGAAATACTGTGTGAAAAGAAAAAGTCCTGCATTAACAAAAAGTAAAATGTTTTAACATAGAAAGTATAAAATATACTCAAAGAATCAGAAGTAAAAGCTGGAAAGCTTTTGAATTTCTCCCTTATTTTAACCTATATTGATTATATATCATACTTTATTTGTTGATTATATGTTGTAGTAATAATCAGAATCTGCAAAGTACCAAGTTATTAAATACATGCAGTAAAGTTCAAAGTACAGTACAGTAAAGTACAACAGATAAATGTTGTTCTTAAGATAAAAAAACAACACCAGAATTTTTTTTACTTGAAAGCACAAAAAAACTTGATTTAGGAAAATAAAAGAAAATCAAAAGAAATCAAATATCAAAAGAGAAATATCTGTTTTTACAAATTAACTCTTAATTTCCTTGTAAAGGAGTGGAAGCATGAAGTCAGAAGATAGTACAAGTGCTGCAAAATTGTACGGTACTTGAGTAAATGTATTTACTTTCTTAGTTATTTTACTAAGTGCCTAATACTAAACAGTCCATTAAACATTTATGCCACGTATCATTTATAATCAGCACCTTAAACAGTAGATTAATTATGTCTGATTGACTAAAACAGTTTAGTTTTTCTACATTGTTCATGTCTCATCTTCTCCTTTGAACGAGAGAAATCACAGGAAATGATGATGAACTTGGGAGAGTCACAGTCGCGGCTTTTATATTAACTCTGTGGGAGTTTTTTTTTCTTTTATTTAAGTGCGTTTTCTGTAGTTGTAATATACTTTTATGACAAAAACGAATTTTTCTGATCGTGTTTATGAATAATTCCCAACAAGTTTCCTACTAAAGACGTAATTTGGTGCTCGTTATAGAAAAAACACAGACAGGTTCAAGTAGTGACTTTACAGTAAATTAAATCCAATTAAAAGCTTTGAAAAGTGTGAAATTTGTTTACAGACGAGCACAGTTCAACATATACGGAGGACCAAGTTTCCGAAACTAATGAATAATGAATGAATATCCAAAACCTCCACATACAGCATTAACAGTTTTTATTTTAGTGTTTCTAACATCTAATAAAACATACACATATAAAGAGAATTAACCTGTGAACTCACGTCTCTTTCTTCATCACATCATCGTCGTTGGTGCAGTTTCTACCTGGACATAAAAAAACCATCTTGTTCCTCGTTTAGTTTGATCAGCAGAGACGATCTGCTTGTTAAAGCATCCGAACTTCAGCCAGGAATGAAATATCTGAGAGCCTTGCTTTTATAACTGACAGTGAAATCTGTGTTTCTTTCATCTTCTAACCCCACCTTTAATCCTGTTCTCCTCAGACGTAGAAAAGCCTGAATGAGCCTCTGTGACACTGGAAAGTTCTTTCTGCGCAGTAAGAAATGTTTCTGGAGTTATTCCTGCTTCCACCTCGACACCGCTCTTGGTTCAGTATGACTCACATACCTTCAGGGATGTGACACAAACTCAGAGCGAGGACTTTTGCAGAGACGCGTTCAGGGGGGTTGTGAGTTCATACCTCAAACTGGGACCACCTGAGGAAACTCAGACTCGCCGTTCTTCTTTATTTCTTTCTCATCCTGACGTCGTAAACCAGCTTCCTGAATCATGGTCGACCATCATGATGAACAAGAACAAAACCGAACTTTTAAATCTCAAATGCAGCAGATTAAACTTTTTTTTTTTTTTTAAGTTGGACTCCAAAATACATCAAGAGAAGGTGTTTAATTCACAATGCTGCTAATGTTAGTGAAAAATCCAGATTTGGTCAGGTTTAGAAAAAGATTGTGGTTTGGGTTCAAATAGGTCCTTTGTAAATGTCAGAGAAACATGGTGGTTTATGTTAAAGTGACTTTTTTAAGGTTAAGAGACATTTGTCATCATGGTCGCTATAATTACATCCTGATAAAGGTCAGGTAACGGTTGGACGATGTGAACTGAACAAATGAACGACAGTCTCCGCTGTCAAAGTGCCACATTCAGCTGACCCATCCCTCCATCCCGACCTCCTCCCTCTGCGGCCTCCTCCTCCTCCTCCTTCGCTCCTGACAGACAGGAGTCGTAACTTGTCTGGTCGCTAGAGGGCTTTGTAACTTGAAAGTAAACAAATGTTGTTTTGAGACAGTCTGCTTATGATCCCACAAACACAGACAGTCTGAATTTTGAATAAATGTTTGTGGCGAGTGGCTAAACAAACCCGTCATAGTTACAGAGACATTTTTCCATTTTCTGTCTCCGTATATCAGAGATGGAAGCGTTAACTCTCCCCTGGTGACCTCTGTAAAGTGCAGAGCATGTAAAGCCCCTGCCCGGCCTTTTTGCATGTGTCGGCTTGCTGATGGGTCATTACGCGACACCCAGAGGCCTCTGCGATCATTTATCACGGCGGTGACGCAGACGCGACAGGCGCCATGTGTTCGTAGCAATGAGGGGATGGATGATGCCACCTTCAAATGACAGCACCTTCACCTTCCACCCCGTCCTCCTTGAAAGCGTTTATTCACGCTGTGATGGAGGACGACAGATGGCTCGCTCTCTCTTTTATCTTCTTTTTTTTTCCACAGTTTTTTTCCATCTCCTCATCACTTCTTTTTCTCAGCATTCTGTTGTTTTGCACTCTGACTGTGCACCGAGTCCTCGCACCGCGCACGTCATCAGCAGCTTATCAAAGCAACAATAACGCGCCCACACACCCCTCCCATTACGGGCCATTAGCAAACACGTGCATTGTTGAGATTCTCATAGTGGGTCCTGATGGATTTGTTAAGCTCACGTAATATTTTCACAAAAACAGGGTCTGTGTGGCTCAACCTGAGGGACAGAGCGGTAAGACAGGCAGGACCTGTACTGATGAGCGCATTGAGTGTTGGAGAAAAAGAGCAAATTCATAATAAAAACCTGTAATATCATGCACCAAAGATCCTACAGTTTTATCCTACAAAGTCACATTTACGAGCTGATCTTTTGTATTAAAAGGCTTTTGATCAGGTTCCAGTAGATCTAACATGTTTTATCACCGAGATCTTTTTCAAAACATACATTAAACTGTATCTGAAAAGTGTCATCTGCACAGCAATATATGATCAATATTCACTGTTAGAAAAGCCTCACATCCTTTATTTACATGCAAAACCTTTATGCAAATATTTTTTTCTTGAGCTGACGTGTGAAAGGCAGAACGATTCGCTTTGTGCGTCAGCGTTGGTGTAGCTTGTGAGTGTTTCGGTGGCCATTACAGTAAAAAAATGTCTTATCCAAAGTTTGGTTCATGTTTCCAAATCTGTGTGTGCAGTGAAAGAAATATTGGAGGGTGATCATGTATTCAAACTCAAAGGATATCATGCAAAAAATATGCAAAACAATGTGTTTTTTAAATCTCTTTGTGTTTCTGAGAGGCACATTTCCCAAAAGTGATTTGCAAGCTTTGCTTACATGCAAATCACAGCTCACGTGTCATAAATTTGGTGTAACAGTCACCTGAAGAGACGAACACAAAGACTTTATCTGTGTGTTGATTTGATTTGACTGAAACCTTTACAGGACTGCAGTTATAGATTAATTTCATCACCGATTCATTGTGTAATCTGCAATATCTGATAGATTTCTGATATTGTTTTGATCAATTAATCAACTGATTCTTTCTCCTGATTTAAAAGCACGTTTTACAGTAAAGAGGACCTTTAAAATTGTCACCTGTTTCCTCTTTTTAAGCTGGTATGGAGAGAATAACTGCAGTGACCAATAACTCATTCACGTCTTTCATTTGCTGATGAAAGAAAAAAATCTTAGCTATTCAAAAGGCCAGCTGGGAGCTTTGCCTCTGTGTCTTTTCTTGTCTGCGTTGTGGACACTCATTAAATTTTCACCTGTATCTCCACACTGCTGCCGTTGCAGGGCAGTGACAAGACCTGGACGTGACGCTGAATCCCTGCAGGATTCACACTCATTTCCTTCATCTTTTGGTGTCGAATCATGTCTTTTTTTTCAGTTTCTCCTGCGTCTCAGCGCTCACCTGCCTCTGCTCGACTGCTGTTTTATTTATGTACATATCTGCCTGGTTTGCAGTGTGTGTGTGTGTGTGTGTGTGTGAATGTGTGTGTGTTAAAATGTGTGTGTGTTAAAAGACGACTCCCCTGAGAGACGCCACCAACAGAAATAATCAGACAGAGACAAACCTAATTACAGTTTAATTGTGTGTATCTGAGCAAACACCTGATTTTCCTCAAATGCTTCGTGAAGTCAAAACAAACTTGCAGATGCAGAAGTTGCTTTTTGGGGTCTGTCAAAGTGTGTTACTTCTACACCAAGGCAGGAGTGGAGAGTGTCTTCTTACAGCATTGTTGGTTTGTGTGAAGTTTTGGTATAATCCCAGGTGTGTGTGTGTTGGCTGCAGGGAAGACAGTGCTGTCCCGCTAATAAGGAGCCAGTCTGACAGCAGTCTGACAACCTCCTGACAGACAACGACCCGGCTTTGTGCTGAGTTACTAGAATATTCTTGGCATCTCTTGCTCGGGGTTAACTCCTGGGACGCAGAACCGACACTGAATCAATTTAGATTTTGCAGATTCTGGATTCTGCTAAATCTTTTTCTCCCCCTTCAAATGTGAAATTCAGCCTGACAAACGACAGCAGGAGTCACTCAGTGGTATTCATGTGAAATATTTCTCTTTTATTGAATTGTCAAGGTCGGGAATGTGAAGGCACTTTGACAGAATGGATGAATACTCACCTTTTAGAGCGTGCACAGTTATAATACCGCCGCTTATATTGCTAGCCAGAAACCCAGCAGACAATGTAGCTGTAGAATTGAACCACACAGAAATCTACATTGTATGCCAGGTTCAGGACAAAGCAAAGGTACGTCTCCTCTCAAACAGACATCAATTCATGCATTTTATAAGCAAAATCACTTGTTAAATTAGCTTTTAACGAAGGACATTTCACACAAAGAGGACCTCACAGAGCATGAGGGGAGAGCAAGCGAGAGAGAATTAAAAGAAGAATGGCGGAAGAGGAAGGAGTGAAAAAAAACACAAAAAGCCTTGACAAGGGCCCCTTGTGGAGTTGTGACACAGAGAACATCCTGTCTGTGGGGTCACAGGATGGAGCCCCCTTCACGTCGCAGCCAATCAGAGGATTGGAATGCGGCCGCCAGCCAATGAGGAGCGGGGACGGGCGAGCGGGACCGGGAAGTAGGCCGAGCCGTCGGAGACCCAGTAGCCAGATGTAGCTGCTGATTGCTACACAGGATCTACACTGCCTACTGAGCAACTGACGGCGGCCACAGAGCCGTGAACCGTGGAAAAAAAGGCCTCCAAGAGTCCGCATGAGACACGACTGAGTCCATCTGAAGACAAAAAGAACAAATAGGTCCGTTATAAACACTTTCAGAGAGGTCAGGGGAGGAGGAAGTGAAAAAAAAGAGCAGAGAAGTGAAGGTGGGATGATGCAGGTTTAGAGGAGAGCGGTGTGGTTGGCGGCGGCAAACCGAATGGAGGAGATGAAGAAGAAGAAGAAGAAGAAGAAGGAGCAGAGGAGCCTGAGGGAGGGGAAGGATATGGGAGATTATCTGCTGACGAACATCTCCAAGCATGGCATTATCAGTTGCAGATTCCTGTCATTCTTTCCCATTAGCCCCGAGGCACGACAGGCAGTGGCCACCTCCCATGCGGGCTCCGACGCTCAGTCTGACACATAATGGGAGCACTGACCCAGCGTTAATAAATTACGACCTAGATACAGGTGACTGCAGGACAGGAGGGAGAGGAGGGGGAGTGGAGGAAGGGGCTCTCTCTGTCTCTCCTCTCTGCATACCTGAGGCCTCATGACCATACTGATCAAACATACTCTGACCAGCTGATTATCACTTGACTCCAATTTCTTTTTATTAAGGGAAATGTGCTGGCGACTCTCCCCCTTATCCCCCCTCCCTCCCTCACATTCCAGCTCTCCGTCACCGCTCTCTTTCTGTTTCTTCGCCTCTGCTCTTTACTCTTTTTGTCTCACGTTGGCGACAAACGTTGAGGAGAAGTTGCAGTCGTCCCTCACGGCTCTTTTCTCCTCACAGTCGATCTCTGTGACAGGTTTATGATCGACTCTCTCTGCTGCAGCTTTACATTTGGGGCATTTGAGGAGGTCTAAAGGGACGTGGCCTCGGGCGCTGCTCTCTGCTGGAGGGAGTACAGTTTCTAGAAAAAGGTAGCGTTGAGGTGGGTGACAGAAGAAAGAGAAGAAGATAATGCTCTATGAATCTAAAAATGGCTTTCTTACCTTTCCTTCAAACAGCTTTGGGAACACCTCCTTGTTCGATGGTCTTTCAGCCGCCCCTGAAAAATATAAAACAACAGAATTCAGACGTCAGACGCTCAGAAAGACACACAGAAAGAATTTAATACAAGTTAGATCAATTAAATAGGATGTGGCTTTGCAGAGAAATAAGCACAGCTGTATGTTGAAGCTGTCAACAGCACTATAAGTACGAGTGTGATATTAACAGGTCCAGACTGGCGAGCCTGAGTAATCTCGCAGGGCTGGAGATAAGCACTTCAGTCTTATCTCTGTCTTTTTTCCATGCTTTGGTGATGCTGCCACCGCCGCTGGGCAAAGAGGTCAAACGTACGTAAACGCGATTTTCCTTTTTTTTTTTTCCACAGAGGAAAGCCTTCGTGTTGTGTGTGTGTGTGTGTGTGTGTGTGTAAAAGCAGTAAAGCGAGCAGGACGAGGTCAGAGGCCGAGGCAGACGGAGACGCTGAGAGGAACTGAAACTCTCTCACAACTTTTTTTTTCAATGAAGTGATACCAACTCACAGGATTTTTTTTAAATATACGTATTGTAACAGAACAATTGTAGCTGCGTTTGAGGAACAAAGTTCCCCAACATGAATACATGACAGAGAATACAGACTGCGAGCGGCCATGTTGGGGAATATTCTCATCACGTTACTACAGACTTATGGAGAGATAGCACGAACATCTTGAATGGTACGCTCCCCCAATAACGTTCATCAAAACCCCTAAATACTTTGTGCCAGTCTGAGAGGAGAGTTAGCAGTGATGCATGACGAACTGGAGAGTAAAGGGAGGAAATAACACCAAGAAAATGAATGAATTATGTGAGATTGTTTGAGGGGTTTGGAGGAAGGGGTGCAGTAGACTTGAGGAAGGTGGATCTGTGAAGGGGTGAGCGAGAGGAGGCCTGAGGATGGGTGAGGCAGTGTGAGGAGGGGTGAGGAGGGGTGAGGCCAGGCGTGCCATTCCATTCCTGCTTGCACTGGGCAAGTCTATTCCTAGAGTGTGGTATATGGCAGTTGATGTGGGTTTCCTCTTAGCTGCCTGGAAGATGACTGGGCCTGACCACATCCACATTCACACACACACACACACACAACACATTCACAAAGTGACAACTGTGCACACATATATGGCAAATATACACCGACATGTACGCACACAGAAATGTACAAGCGCACCACATGCACTAACACACACACACACACACTGAGGGAAGCAAAGAGGAACTGAATCATTACCCTGCCTTAGCCTCAAAGTAGGGGGTGACCACTGTACAAGTATGTGTGTATTTGTGCAAAGATAAGTTGCACTTCTGCAGTGAGCGACATCGGTTCATTGGCTCTGCGTATGCGCTGTTTGTTGCTCTCTCAAGTATGTGTGGGCATGTGTGCGTGGGTGGGTGTGTAGGATGTGTGAGCTGGGTGTGGATGCATTCCCTCTCTCCGACGTCTCAGTGTGTACAGTATGTGCCTCGCTCCATCTTTAAAAGTCCCCCACTGTTCCAGCTCTGGGCGTCTTATCGACAGCTCTCCTTCCAAAACCAACCTGCGAATGTCTCAGAGTTTATTTTCAATCCTGGAAATTGGATGCAAAAAAATCAATCAGTGAGAAAATTGGTTCTTAAAAATACTTTTCACGAAAGCGAACACATTTTTCTCTTCACTCTCTTATGAAAGACTTTCTCAGCTGCGCTCGTTGCTTGTTACTGGCAACAATGGTGGTCAAAAGCTGACGGTAAGTTTGAATATTCAAGCTTATTTCCACGCGGTCTATTATTTCGTTGGTTTCACGAAATGAAAATGGACAATGAGACATTGCCCCAATCAGTGTGGTTTTACTGACTGAAAGAGATGCAGGACAAGCCAAGCCCACAGCGCAGCGCTCACCAGCAGCTTGCCACCAATTAAGCCGTCGTTCCACGAGGCCAGCGGCCAATCAGATATCAGTTCTCAGCTCCCCGGGTTCCATTAGAGCCCAGCCTGAGAGTCTGATTGGTTGTGATGGGTGTGCAAAAGCGTCCAACCAAAGAGAGGACGCCAACAGCTCCGATTCTGCGGAGACAGAGGTTATGGAGGCTCCGTCTTCCCTGCCACCTCTGTTCACCATCCAAAGTCATTCCCCGTCCCAGAACGACTCTCCTGCTATCCAACCGGCCGCCACTGCCAGACAGACTGCTGAAGTCACTTTCTCCCCCTCCTCTCACTCTCTCTTTCTCTTTCTCCCCCTCTCAATTTCTATCCTTATTATAAACTGAGGAGATGAAACAGGCTTTACATGTAAAGCGATCCCAAATGGTTCCTTTGGGTGCTGCTAGGTGGCTGTCTGTCGAGGTGAAGACTGAATCCAGGTCCGCGGACGGGGACAGCCAAAGAACCTCTCCGGAGGGAGCCCCAGCCTCCGAACACACGGCCCGTACCCCAGGCCCAGGCTCAGCCCCGGGCCTGCAGAGAGAGAGGGGTGTCTGCAGGCTCTTCCAGGGGGCTGGACTGATGGGAAAGAGCTGGCAAGATGACCAAGGAAAGCTAACTCCCTCCTCGAGCTGCTTTATGAAGGCCTGGCAAACGTGCAAAGAGCAAAGAAAGGAGGCGGCAGAAGAGGGGAAAACAGAAGTATACAGTGAGAGGAGGATAAAAAGCGTCCCGGCCTCCAAAGTCCGCGTAAGGCCATTCCTGTGTCCCCGTCTCCCCCTCCTGGTCTTTATGGGGTCACCGGGTTTAAGCAGGACTAGCGTTGCACCCCACCATAAATCTGCTTCATTAGTCCCAACACAAGGCAAAGCAGAGGGTATAATGTTATAATACAAGCTCTGTTTGAGAGCGCTACGACCTGGCTGCTGATACCTGAACTGCCTCCACCCTAAATACTAACACGCTCATTGATAAACAGCCCAGAGAGATGTGAGGAGGATCAGTGACGGGGCTGCAGGAGCTTTAATATACCACATGTCAAAATGGCTGAATACTGCTGCTGGTTAAACTATCAGACCTGGACTGTGTCATCTTTTAATCAAGCCTGATTCTTGATTTAATAATCCCTCTGATCCACAGGAATTACAGCCTGTTTTAAAGCTTGTTCAGCTCGTATGAAAGCTTCATGGCTGCAGTTCCTTATTGACGTCGTCCTCGCTGCAGCCACTTTGAATAATCAGCCAGGCTGAGTCATTGTGTTAACTGATTACCTTTGGAAAACAAAAGGAACACCTTAAAAACGCGGCTCTGTGGGCCTTGCCCATTGATCCTGGTTTTCCATGACGTGCATCCGTCTCTACAGCCTCTTCCTCGCACACACATATCGCAAACACACACACACACACTCGCACATACTGCCACTTATTGGAATTCAGAGTGGGGCCCAGGTAGGGGAAGCTCTGCCCATATATGAGCAAAGGAGGAAACGGGCCAGGTGTGTGTGGTTAGTCCACCGTTGGAACGAGCGTTCTTGAGTACACAAAAAAAAAAAAAAAAAACATACGCACATACATTATACGAGACGCACGCAGACACACAATCGCAGTAACGGGCTTCTTGTGTTGTATGTACACACACACACACACACAAACCAAACTGCATTTAGCCACTGTGACGTCTGAGTGGTGCCGCTAAGCTCTTAACTGTACGATCTGCCAGTGAATGACAGACCTGAGAGTGACTTGTTGTTGTATAAACAAAGACGAGTCATGTGAAAAAAAGGAAAGCAGAGAGAAGAAAGGAAGGAATGAGATTTTTCTTGCACTTAACCCAGTTTTAGTGACATAACTCGATAATGTCGGTGTCGGAGTAACTGTGGTATTTCACGACATCTTACCTCCTGACACCGGCCTGTACGTGTGTGTCAATTACAGCAAAGAATGTGGTTCAGACTAGACCCTGCCAACGGTGACTTATGGCTCAACTCCCTCCAGCCTTTCCCACCTCACTGAATCATCTGCATCTGCCACCTTTCATTATGTAGACCTCCATGTGATGACTCAATAACGCATGATGATCGGTGGTGTCCTGCACACCTCCATCTCCATTTTCAAGTGTAAAAACGACACACCTGTAACTATACCTACAGGTGAAGTTTATGTTTTTAAATCAGTATATCTTTACGCATATGACTTTTTCACCACACACCAATAACAATAACAATCTTTACTGTGATAAAAGTTTGCGGAAAATTACTGGCTGCAGCTTTAATTAAACTTTTTTATAAGACCTTCTCTTCTCCAGTGATGACTTGAGTATTTTCTAAACTTCCAGCAGGCAAATGCTTCAGTAAAGTTAAGTTAATGAACTGCTCTTGCTCATTTGTACTGGTAATTTCCATTCATCCATCCGTTATCTGCACCTGAATGAGAGGCTCATCACAAATATACTGAACACAGATCAACAGACTCAGCGTTGTCTTGTCTGTGTGTTATAGTCGTGTTTCACCCTCAAATTCATTCATTCTTAAAGACAAATGCATTTCAACTTCAGCCCCCGTTGCAAGCATTTTATAAGAATAATCACATAATAATCAGTGACTGCAAATAATAATTAAAGCTTTTTTTTTTTGCACCAGAAGTTTTTCAATTGGTTGACCTGCTCAGCTGCTTCCTGCCAAGTGGGACAGGGCAAGGTCCGTTTGTGTCGGCAGGGTGATAAAACAGAGGGCAGATTCCATGCTAATCTCCACCAGGAATTTAATCTTCCTCATCAAGATACCTGCGTTGCATCTCACCGCCAATCTCCACGCTATCACACGCTCATGCCGGAAACGCTGCCTCGATAAGCGCCGACAGATCCTTGCGCTCCAACGCGACAGTTTATGGCCGCCTCCTTATCGCCGCTCCTCCTCACACTCGCTCCCTCTATCTCCCTCTCTATCACACACCCACACACATACACATGTGCACACACACACACCTACTGGTGCCATAAACTACGGAGCGACACCGGGGCAGACAGGGTGGAGGGGTTGGGTGGGGAGGAGTGAAGGAGCTGCAGTAAACTTTGGTGGAGATCAAGAGAGGAGGAGGAAGGTGTGCATGCAAGTGTGTCTACAGGATGGGCTGCTGACATGGTGATGGTGGGCTATAACACACACACACACACACACACACACACAGAGAGCCCTGCTGTGACTGCAATCACCTGTATTTTCTGTCATTGAGCCCTCAGAGATAATTTTAGATGCCACTTTTTCCGGTTTGTTTTTTTGTTAAGGGGGTGTGTCAGTATCTCAGTATCTCGATGAGATCTGCACTTTCCTTAAACGTTTTACAGAAATCCCAGAAAGTTTAAATGGCACGCAGGCAGGAGAAATCTTGCTTCTCAAGTTCATCCGAGTGATTCAGCGAGGAGCATTATTACGTATTTTACCGCTGGAGACCTGCCCTCTTATTACATGACAAGTGAGTAAGAGTAATGATAGCTGGAGAGAGCGTCGTCTTAGTCAGAGAGAGTGGGAGATCATTTGAAGAACAACATCTGGGCAGAGAGCCACGACTTTTAAAAGTCCAAAGCTTTAACACACACACACACACACACACACATCACTGTTCAGCTTGTGACTAAGCCCCCTTAGACAAACACATGTAACCCAGAACCACTAGCACTGATTCACACAGCCTCCCAAACACTCTCTCTCTCTGTCTCTGTCTCACACTCATTTTCTGCAACACACACACACACACACACACACACACACACACACACAGCGGTGCTTTAAGAGGTGGTAACCCGGAGAGACAGCAAAGATCAGAATGAATCTAAACATCAAGCGCCCGGATCTGCAGTCATCAGTCGTCACTCTCCTCGCAGCCAATCACATCAGCCGGCTGCCATGTCCATTCATAAAGAAGCCACCCCGAGCTGTCCTGCTGTATGATACTGTATCACCCCCCCCCGCCCCATCCCACCCCCCCATACGCTCAGTTCATTCATGCCCTCTGCCGCTGAGCAGAAGGAGTGGACTGTGCTATCTGTGTCAAAGGAAGGGGGGGGCAGCGTGACTGAAGCAGAAAGAGGAAGTGGTGCCTTTTCTGTATGAAAAAAATGTCTATTAACCACAAAGACCTATTTTTATCTCGGCTGCACCTCGCGTCGTTGTTAAGGCACTGACAGGTATATCATTACAGGCGCTGACGACAGCACATACCAAACATCATGCTCCCGTCTAATCCCGGCCTAACAGCACTTTAAAGACAAAGTCGACCATGTAACCGTGAATCAGCTCTTCTGTAACGTGATCACAGTGAGGTGACGCTCCCCTCCACCATCAACGACCATTCACACTCAGAGAGCCGCTCAGGACCTGGCGAGCCGGCTCCTAAAAGCAGGGACAGGTCATGTGACGCCGAGGTTCACATTCATTAGACGTTTCCTCTATTTTTTCACACTTTAGTTTTTTAAAGAAACTTAAAAAACTGACAGTCTCTGAAAGCCTCCTGCTCCTTCCTCTCAGGCTGCTCAGCCTGTGGAGGATCTGGGAGCAGTTTCTAAACCTTAACCTGTAACATATGATATCCATCAACAGCAGCTCGACTTTCTGGGGAGTATTTTCCCTTTCTCTCCTTTTTTCACTTACCCGTCTGGGTGAGAGCAGTGTTTCCTCCCGGCGTTGAGCTTGGAAAGAGGGAACCCCCCCACACACAACCTCCCTCCAGTTTCTCTTTCTCTGCTGTCTCTAAGTTTTTTCCTCCGCTCCTCTGTGGATGTCCTTTGCTCAGTCCTGAGCTTCAGAGAGGGATTCCGGGTTCCCCTTCACTTTAACTCTGCTTGGTCCAACAGAGAGAGAGACAGAGAGAGAGAGAGAGAGAGAGAGAGAGAGAGACAGAGAGAGAGAGACAGAGAGAGAGAGACAGAGAGAGAGACAGAGAAAGAGAGAGAGACAGAGAGAGACAGAGAGACAGAGAGAGACAGAGAGAGAGAGACAGAGAGAGAGAGAGAGAGAGAGAGAGAGAGAGAGAGAGAGAGAGACAGAGAGAGAGAGACAGAGAGAGAGACAGAGAAAGAGAGAGAGAGACAGAGAGAGAGAGAGAGAGAGAGAGAGAGAGAGAGAGAGACAGAGAGAGAGAGACAGAGAGAGACAGAGAAAGAGAGAGAGAGACAGAGAAAGAGAGAGAGAGAGAGAGAGACAGAGAGAGAGAGACAGAGAGAAAGAGAGACAGAGAGAGAGAGAGAGAGAGAGACAGAGAGAGAGAGACAGAGAGAGAGAGAGAGAGAGAGAGAGACGCTATTGGGTAACAACTTCTCACCCACGTCACTGTCCACAAGTCAACACAAGACTCGCCGGAGCTCAACTCTTAAAAGATTTCATCCTTACATGTCTCCTCATCTCTCTTTTTTCTTTTTTCTTTTCCTCCTCCCGTTGCATTCTTCTGAGTGTAATCAGTAACAGGGCTTAAAGTGACAGCAGCAGCCCTACACAGCCTGGCTCTCACACACACACACACAGAGACAGTGTGTGAGGCTCCCTCTGGGCTAAAGGTGCTTTCCCAGAGCTCTGGAGACACCACAGCCGTTAAACTCCCTATAAGCCCCGCCAAAGTTGAGCTATCACATGTTTCACAGCAGCCTCTCTACTCTCCCTTTATCTCTCACCCTCCCTCCTCTTCTTCCTCACCCCCCCTTCCTGACTGACTGACACTGTCGGACATACTCTCTCTCACACACACTCAGGAGCGCCGCTGCAGTCTCTTATAGCGTGGCTCTTAAAGAGGGGGCCGAGCCTGCCGCAGAGGGCAGTGTCCTGTTACACAGCTCTCAATTGAGGTTAGGGAGAGGACATCCATTCAGAAAAAAGAGAGGAGGGAAGAAGGGAGGGGGAGAGGGAGGAGGAAAAAAAAAGAAAAGTAAGGGCAGCCTCTCAGTCTCCCTGTGTGTCTGTGTAAGTGTGTGTGTCTGTAAATGTGTGTGGGGGTCTTCAAAAAGCAGGAAACTCCCCTTGGAGAGAGAGCTGGGGCGTCTGTAAGAGAGGGACCCAGCTCTAAATAAGGTAAAGGAGGCAGGGACATAAGCCGCGGACCCCCCCCCCACTGAAAACACACACAGCAGCCACAGTAGAGGGGGTCTTTATGACTTCCAGCCTCACTGGCAGCACTTCACTCTGCACACACACACATAAACAAACACTGTGTGTGCATCTTGTCTCTCCACAGATTTTTATCTGTCTCGCGACACTTTGGAAAATATAAAAAAAAAGGGTATGTGTGAGAAAAACTTTCTAAGGGGGGGGTTGTGATGGGAAAGACAGACGGGCAGCTGATTGTGACCACAAAGAGAAAGTACCAGAGTTTACAAGACTGGCAGGCCAATAAACAAGCGAGTAACCCTGCGGTGACCACAGCTGCTGAGAAGAAAGTACCTGAATGCACAGAGGTAAAAAAACACACCAGCGTACGATACAGGATGAACTGAGATGTGCAGCTCATCACCATCAGTTCACCCCCCCATCATGGAGCTCCTTACCTCCAGTAATGACCTGACCCTGCCCCCGTCCTCGGGTCACCGCCCTGTTCTCCACCTCGCATCCCGGTTCTCACCTACATCCTGCTATTTTACCAGACTTCTATTCTCTGCCACGCCATCTCTGCCAACCACACCTATCAACAGCCCCGGTCTGCCCCACCCTGCCCTGCCCCTACCCTGCCCCCCCCCTTCGCCCCCCCCCGTTTGGGCGTGGTGTTTGGGGCGAGGGTGGGCTGGGGTTTTTAATGGGAGTCTCAAACTTCAGGAATTGCATAGTTGGTTTGTTACTCACAGGAGGCCATGTGACTCATCAAAGGCGATGCTGCACCCATGCTACGCTCCACGTATTACATATTGTGGTGTGCAAGACACACACACACACACACACACACCCACCCACACACAGGAGAACCGCCTTTGTCAGGCCCCATTCATAACTATTTAAATAACCTCAGTGAGTCACATAAGGAGTCGGGTTAAGTAATATTTGACCTATATACACACACAAATCTCTGTTCTGCGTTGTCCCCCCCAACAATCTGTCAGGTCAGAGGTTACGGACCTTTCCATCCCATGACTCCTTAATATGAAGAAACTTCACGTCTGTGAGAAGTGAGAGGAGTGACTTTCGCCCGTCAGATTGTTTCATTTGAATATCTTCGCAGTGGATTCCCATGGAGGTTCGGTTATCTTGCATTTCACAAGAAAGACGGATGAGAAAAAGTTCAAAAAGATTCTGCAGAAGTTTTTTTTTCCTGTTTCGCACCTTTGAGGTTGATCTCAGTCTCATAACAGCCAAGCTGGGTTCAGATCGCCTTGATGGGCAGCTGCTTCAACACCTAAAGACTTCATCTTATATGTGTGTATGGTCGGTTATGTGTGCACAGAGAGTGAGTGGGTGTGTGTGAATCACAGCCCGTCGTGTGTCGGATCTCTGAATGGGTTTCTGTGTGTTTCTCATTGTGTTCAGTGGGTGCTGCTGGGCTGAAGCAGGGCGATGACTCAGGGCCGGAGCGGGTAACTGACTCCAGACCTGCCGACAAAACGGCAGTGCTAACCTGCAGGAGCCACAGAGATGAGAGGATTCATAAAAGGGCTCTGTCCTCTTACTGTCACCTCTCAAAAGTCTTTTAATTTACTTTCAGGTTCTCCTGAAAACAAATCATATTTTTTTACGCTGAGCTTTTTCGGCTGCTCGCTGCCAAAAGCAGCAATCTGTCAGATTATTCTTGATCTTGTTATTCAGCTGCTCTGCAAGCCAGGGACAATGAGTCACTGGGAATTATATATTTTCTTTTCTTAACAAGGGGGTAATTTAAAGTTAAAATGAAAATTGTGCTGCAGTATAACCTTTACGAATTAGCAATCTAAAATCATTTAACCAGAAAACAATTTCAAAAATCATAATGACAGGAAAAATCAAATTGATAGCGGAACTATTTATTATTTATTCAGTAGAACTGAGAGAGCTATAAACTGCTCACAATCATGTTATTATGTTTTAAATTTCACCACAATTATATAAATTCTCATGATTTAATGTGATTGTTTTAGACGTAAATGATGATGATCCAGTTTGAGTGCGCGCCGCTGAGATTTAAAAAAATTGTGATTTTCATAAATCACGTGAGCCCCTCGGTGCGATGTTAAAATCTCCACTTGAGCTTGTGTTAAAGAGAAAAGTTTCACAGTAACTGAGAGGTTTGCCATTTTAGAAAGTGACTCAGTCTATTGTGGGCGCAAACTGAACACCGCCTGCTCGCTTTCTCTGGGTGGATACAAGGGCGGAGATGTGTTTCAACACACATGCACGGCACAGGCGGGGGCCTTTCCTTCATGTAGTCTCACACACACACACACACACACACACAATGGAGATTGCGGTGGAAAGGAAGCTGGGGATTCCTGAGATTCCTGTGGACAAAAAGGTGTGAACTCAGGCAGCCGAGCAGCCTGGGAATTTTGCTGGGTCGGCTTGAGAGGCAGTTTAATGGCTGACCAGAGCTGCTAGTGACACAGAGCGAGAGATAAAAAAGAGCCAGAGAGATAAAGTCAAAGAATTTAAACAACAGGAAAGAAACGGGAACAGAGTGAGACTGTGTGTAAATGTGAAAGATGGCTGAGTGTTTGAATATAAGTAACACCAACACTTATTTACAGTAATCGATCTGTAAAACAACACAACTGCTCATAAGAATAATAAGAAATAAAAAAAACTTAATAAACACAGCTGCATATGCTAAATTATACAGCCAATAATATAATCAGATTATTGTCTTTCAGTTGCATTTTTTTTTATGTGGTCAGAGAGGCAAAGACTGTGACAGAAAGACGAGACAGGAGCTTCAGTGTGTTTCCATCCAATGTTCAAAGAGTTTGAAATGTCACGGTGCAGAAACAGCAGGTTTTCCACCCAGCTGGGCGAGAAAAATAAACTGTCTTTATGAATCTAAAATATATAAATATATATTAAAAAATAAAGACGTTTTTCTGCATTACTTTAAATAAATGCATTTCCATCAGCAAGCAAGAGAAAGTTTTCCAGTTTTTAGAAATGACGTCACACATTTTTAAAGAGCATTTTCACTTGTGAATCAGGCAGTGATGATAAGAATCCCATGATGACACACACACACACACACACACACACAGAGGCAGCGTTGCGTGTTGGTCATAGATGCACCTGTCTCTGCCATGATTGAAACTCTCAGCCAGTGATGGACAAGAACAGACGTAACAGCGACGTCATTTCATTCACTAAAATGGCACACACACACACACACCTCTGAAGAAGAAACACGTGCTTGCAACCAACCAAGGACAGTTGATGGAAATATGGCAGGCAGACCCCCTTCACCCCCTGGCCCTGTGAGGAAGTGTGTGTGTGTGTGTGTGTGTGTGTGTGTGCATGGTCTGCACTGACTATATTAGGCCAGCCTGTTTCGGGGGGAGGCAGCGAGCATGCAGATACAACTATGATGTCACAGTCACGCTGGGCAGGCATGACTCTATTACGTCTTATCTCTCGCCACTGCCCGGCGGTAATATGTGTGCACCCTGTGTGTGTGTGTGTGTGTGTGTGTGTGAGATAACCCTGGACTCTCGGTGACACACACACAGGGATACCTCCGCAGCTCTGATGACACCTCTGAGCCGGACAGAAACATCCAGAGCAGCCCGAGTTGTGGCGTTTTGGTGTTGCGTGAATTTTCCATTACTTAAGCAAGTGTCTCTAATTACAATCACACATGAATGCTTCTATTGTGACGCAACAGTTGACTACTGGGTTAAGCTATATAAAGAAATAGATGTCATAACAGTAGAATTAGCAACAGAAGAAGTATTAAAGAATAATTCCTGTTTATTACCACTCAGCTCTTATTTTCATTGTTAATCGATTCATGGCTTTGTTTTATGAGTACGTTTGTTTGCGACCTGTCACTTGTGTTTCTTTACTTTTTTATATTTTATTATAATGTCAGTATCACCAGTGGCAAAAAGAAATATTTAGATTCTTTACTTCAGCAAAAGCACTCATTAAACAGTAAAATAAAATGTTTTAATGAAGTAAAATTACAAACATATGGAGCAAAAAGCACTTAAAGTAGAAAAAAGGTGCACATTTGGCAGATTTGCCTCTTTGATATTGTTTTATTATTTATATGATTTAATCTTTATCACACACTTACTTAAAGCTCTTTTCTTTTACTAAAAGCGTGCAGGTATGTTGAACTCTTCACCTTTTTAAAGACTCATTAAGAAAAAAGTGATGTCACAGATTTACCAGCAGAATTTATTGGACTCTGAAATCAAAGTGCGATGACATTTGAAGGGCGGATTTGTCCGTCAATCACACCCACACAGTCCTGACGAGGCAGCTTACTGTAAAACTCTTAATAATTAACAAGTAAGCGATTTTACTCTTAAACTGTAACTTAAATGGCTGCTAGTTTAGTCATCGAAAAAATATTCCAGACTCGTGAAAGTTTTTAGGAGTTTTAATATGCAAGTGACATTTTAATGTTATAAGCTACTTTTTCACAAGTTATATTTTCTAAGATCTTCATATGTACAAATACTTTTGAATTATATCTTAGTTTAATTTTTGCGTAAGTGTGCAGCTATGTTAAGAAAAGAAATGATCACCTAACTTAGAATAAAAGCACCAACGTTTAGTCAGAATCATTCCTTAACTGATTTTTATAAAACAATACAGCAAAACATCTTTTTGAGAAATTCATTGTCTTACTTAAAATCAAATCTAATCTGATTTTATGATAATCCTCCTATGCAAATAAAATAAAATGTAAAATGTGATTGTGAAATCAACGTCAGTGATTCTGTTGGTGTAAACACTTTTTACTGACGTGTGCACGCATGCTGTTTGTTGCATGACAGCGTGGTGACTCCTTTAAAAGGAAGCCCACCGGTGTAATGCCCCACCTCGTCGTCCCCGCCCTGTACATCCCTCTCTTCTCTGCTGTACCTTTCCTCCCCCCTTTTTTCCTCTTCCTCTTCCCTTCAGAGGTGTCAGAGGAAAAACAGCCACAGTATGAGCCTCCCTCCCTTTCTCTCTTCCACAACCACACAACGTAGGCAATGTGAAGGTAGTGACTGCGCTGGCTGGCCCACTCACAGGATATAAGAGCTGTGAGCCGTGCCAAGGCGGTGAGGGGTCACGCTCTAGAAAAAAGTGTGTTTGTGAGGATGACTGTGTCACACATGAGCTCCCCTGCTGGCTGGTGGCTGTCTGAGCAGCACGCCCTCGTTCTGACGCTACAGGGCGGAGAAACATTCCTCCCCCCACCAACCCCGCCACCACCTCCGCTCCGACCGGCGTTTCCTGCTCTCACTTCCCCGTCCTCCCCTCGCTTGCCTTCCTTTTTCTCGCCCGACACACCTCCACCTCGCCTCCGCGTGCCAGCGTTATCCTCCAGTGTTTTCCCACCGCCCCATCTACTCGTGCTCCACACCCCTGGCTCCATTCAGACCCCCCACGCCCCAGACTGGTGGACTCCCTCTGTGTTTCCTGGAGAACCACCTTCCATTATCAGAGCGAGCCCAGCCCAGAAACAACTGCTGAGCTCACCGGGATGCCGTCACGCCGGACCTCCACCTCCGAGGACGAACTGAAATCTGCTGAAGTGGAACTAAAGTCACGTCAGGTTTGTGTGGCTGAAGCCTTGTTAGTCAGATATTGATCTTTCAATAAAAATCTGATCGCCTTTATTCATTATCAACATGATGACACCTGCTTTAATGTTTCTTATGAACCTTAAACTTATGTTGATGTGAATTAATTACAGTTATTTTGTTCTGTCGTCATCTAAACTCTACAATATGAGTTGAGCTGATCCAAAAGAAATTGATAAAGACTTTTCCGCGACTTTTCAAGGACCAGTGATGAATGTTTGTCTGCCTTGATTCAGCCGTTTTATTGTGACAATTTGCTGTTTTCCTTTGTTTTATTTGACAGCAAACTGAGTATTTGAGGTTTTGTTCAGACAAAATAAACAAATTCAAAATGTCATCCTAACCTTCAGGAAGCTGCTGCGCACGTTTCCCTTTCACAGAGCAAACAATCAGTCACATTAATCGATAATGAAAATAATCATCAGATGCAGCCTCGCTCTAAATTGTAAAGGACACACTGAGTATTTTCCTTGGAGTTGTTTGACAAGAAGTTGGCCTATTTTCAACATACAGAAGATAATATATGTCAGAAGCTTCAAACTCTGTCAGTGCTGATTTTAGCTTAAATAACCGGAGACAGTAAAAAGCTAATAAGCAGTAAATAATAATTATCAGCCTGTTCGTACAGCAGCTGTCACGTGTGGTGACCCGGCCCCGCCCACAGAGCGTGTCCACATCAGGTCACACCTTTTTAACAGCAGCTCCACTAATGAACTCGCTTAACTGAGAATCATTTTGCTTCCATTCGAGCGAATTAACCCTCCCCGTTCACACAGAGCTTGATGAAAGCCACATTTGTGGCCAGAAACATGTTTACCAACCCGGCACAATCACCGATGACGAATGCTCCCTATCACTTATGACTAATGGACCATGCATATGTATGTGCATGCACAAGGGAGGAATGCGAGCGTGTCATTCACAGAAGATTAAATGGACATGCAGCATGGAGCTCTGTTTTCTCAGAGCAGACAGAGTGAGAACGAGCGAGCGTTTCCAGCAGATGGGGCTGGGTATGATACGGCCATCTGTCTCAGAAGTGCAAGAAAACGAGGAGCTGGGCTGAGCCTCGCTTCAGATACATGTCAAGATTTAAGCTGAAAATATATGAGAGCCATGTGGAAAAAGTTGCAGAGCTGCTTTCAAAGTCACTTATTAGTCTTATTCCAATGACATTAAATAATAATTATAAACCTGCATCACTAAAACACAAAAGATGCAAACTCCATCCTCATGTCCTCTGCCGTCGGCTGCTAACCACGTCTGCAGTCTCAGCAGCCATCAGCTCGTCTGCAAGTGTGTTTTTCTCCACAATCCTGACACTTTCGGAAGCTGTTTCCATCACTGTCTCTGCTATCTGCAATTTCAGCAGTTACTCTTCCCAACACGAGCACGCACACACACACACACACACACACACACACACACACCTCATAATAAAGTTTAATGTTTCTTCGAATGCTGGCAGGAAAGAGGACTCTGAAAGTGTGTTTCTTCCCTCAGCGGTCTCTTGTCTGGGGGCTCTGCGGCGGGCTGACTCACAGCCCCGGCCCACTCTTTCCCTCCCACTCCTCCCTCCCACTCAGCCCCAGCCGTACCCCAGCGTGGGAGGCAGCGCAGCCCAGGACCAGAGCCTCCGGCTGGGCACACACATGCAGCCAGCACGGGCCCACGGCTCTGGAGCTTTTGGCTTTCATTCCCCTCACCCACACACAGAAACAAAAACACACACACACACACTGCCTGCCCACATGCAGTACCCACACTGATTTTTTAGAGCACCTCTTTAATGATGTCATGTGCCTTACATCTGAAGGGAGCAGAGGCAGGGGAAACACGTGGGAGTGTGTGTGGGCTGTGTTTGTGTGTGAATCATGCTGCCAGATTTTTTTTTTTTATTTTGGTTTACATTAAGTACACAAAAATGTTTTATGTACACATGCACTGTTGGCCACTGTGAGCTAAGAGCCTCGAACACAGCTGAGCTCAGGAGGTTATTTTTAAATCACAGCTACAGGGGAGGATTTTTGATCTGATGAAAAGACACTGACGAGCGAGATGTGATGGATGTTTTTTTTTTAAATGTAGTAGATGCATTAGGAGGTGCAGTATTTTGTGAGAAGAGATCTAAAACTCTTGCCTCCTCATGCAAAAGTACATTAACAAAGTCTCAGATTAACTTAATTTGAGAGCTTGGTTTCCACTGCCAGAGCTGCCTTTTCTTTTTTTATGTTTGAAAATTGAATTCACACTATTTCTGTGTCGGGTTTAAAATCGTAGAGAACGTGTGATTCTTACCAGCAGGACTCGAGCCCTCGATCTCCAGCCTTTTTGCCTCCTTTTCACTGATGTGCATCACGACGAGTTCGGGCTGTGAAAAACAGGTGGCAGAGGAGCACGTCACTCACATCATATTGAGCCTTGTCAGATATTCTCATCTCTCACACCTTTATCCAACTGAAAAATCTCAACAACAACAACAAAAAAATTTTTTTGTTTTTTTTTGCACACGTTGTCACACGTTGTAGGATGCCTGCTCCGCGAAGTACGAATAATTTTCAGAAGGGCCAGATTGCTCATTAGAATATCTCACATTTGTGTGTGGGCGAGCTTTTAGCAGTCCTTCTCCCTCTAGTCCCCAACGCTGTTCCAGAAACACTGTTCTCCGTCCAATACCAACCGGGATGCTAACCCCAGTCTGTCCGCTAAAAATGTAAATCCAAGCACCAACTTCTGTCCAAGTTTCGAGCACAGCACATGTCATGTCAGCTTTTTAAAGACACACCTCCACTGCAGCTTAACAAAAAGCCCTGAAACACTCGACTTGCTCCCACATTTCCCACTGTGAATCCTCCTATCATTTCACCTGCATGTTGAAGGTACGTTCATGATCAGGTTATTGATCAGATAAAGTTTCTTTCTAACAGCACACGTATGAAGTGACGGCTGCACTGAGCTTTACAACGAGGAGCATCATGAGGCTGCAGCAAAACAATCCAGTGAAAACCAAGAGTCTACAAATGTAATGTAAATTTTCAGATACACTGAAGAAGATAAACCTGCTTCCTGCTCCTGCTTTATATGCTAAATAATCCATCAAAACCCCGTCTGGTTATCTGAAGAACGCATTATCACAGAGCTCATGAAAAGTTGACATTTTGGAGATAAAGGACAGTGATGACACGTAAATATATTTTAAAATTTCACTGTTTAAAAGCATCAAATGATTTTAAAATCCTGAAAAAGCTACAGGGCAAAGAAATCTTTTCTGCAGCAGTGATGCCATATTTTAGTAAATCAAACCAACAAAAGACATTTCATTAGTAACAGCACACACACACACACACACACACACACACACACACACACACACACACACACACACATATATATATATATATACACGTGTAACATTTTGCAGCTGACATCAGTGGCACATTAATAACCACCGAGATCCAACTACATGTGTCACAACTGCCCCCTGTTGGAAACACAGTCTGTAAAGTGAGAGCGCATGGTTTTAATTACAGCCCTCTGAGGGGAAAAATAATAATAATAAAAATATATAAAACAACAACAGAAAAAATATCTGTAGTTTATAATGATGCAGCCACTTCTTTTTTTTTATTTGCAACCAGCATGAAAACTGAATTAAACAGCACCGATTCAGATATTTACTAGAAAGCAGATGAAATCTCAATAAGTCAAAGTATTTTACTCTCTCTCTCTCTTGTCTCTCTCGGAGTCACGGGGTCTCCCCCGGGGTAAACGCATTCCAAAACACAAGAATTTCCTCCAGCCCAACTCACATACCACCTCTCCCTCTCTCCTCCCTCTAACTCTCTCTCTCACACACACACACACACATACACACACACACACACACGTGCACACACACACACACTCACCGGGGGCGCGCATGTGAGGAGCGCACAATGGTCTTGCCAGAGCCGGAGAGGAGACCACACACTGTTGCAATGCCATGTTCAACAGTCTCAGCAGCTCACACACACCAAAACACACCGAAACGACAAAGTTAAGCTCGAGAGGAAGCCTGTGCACGGACGGATCTGCATTTCTGCAGTTTTTAGGAACAATATTAATCACAATAACATAAAAACCCGATAAATTCCTGATGCGCATCACAGTTTCAAATGTTAAATAGCATACTACCTTTTATTCTGAGGTGCTGCACAGCAGATGCAGTTTGAAGTTGCAGAGGAAGAAGAAGAAGGAAAAAAAAAAACATTTGCAGACACCTTCCTCGAGCGCAGCGCTGCTGGATCCATCCACACACACACACACACACACACACTCAGACAGCAAACATGACCGAGAGCTGCGCGCAGAGTGTCCGCCAGCAGAGCCTCACAGCGCCGCACATACACGGAGGAGAGGAGGAGGATCGATGATCTGATATTCTGCTCGATTACTCATCTGATGTGACTCCCTCCCTCCTCCCTCCCTCTCCTCTCTCTCTCTCTCTCTCTCTATCTTTGCGGGGCTTTCTCCACCGGATCGCTCGGAAATGCCACCGACCGGCTCTGCAGCCCCGGAGCTGGAGGCTGCCTGCCGAGACTCGACCTCAGTCCGCAAGAAAGACAGAAATCCCCCCCCCGGCCGCCCCCTCGGGCTCCGGGGACCGTCCCCGGTGCGCCGTGCGCCACCGCGGTGATGGTGATGGCACCGCCGGGGAGAGCGGCTGAAGGTGCGTGGAGAGGGGGAAAAAAAGAAGGGGAAGAAGAAAGAGCTGTAGCTGTAGTAGAGCTGGGACTAATAACAAAATTACATTAATAACAAAAAAATATTCAAAATCAAACACAACAAATTCATATTTTTGCGCTTAAAGAGCAGAAACAGATTAATTTAACCGAGCAGCCTCATGAGGAGAATTAAAGAGGCAATTAGAAGATATTTAATCTGAATTCTCCTCCAAAAAACAGCAAAAAAAAAACTGAAGAAATTTCTCATCTTCAAAGCAAATAAATCTTTCATCCCTCAATCATTTTCCTTTTATGAAAAATTAAAATAAGTCTCTTAAATTAACATTTCTATCTCCTTTGCTCTCTCACATATAAAGCAACAATGGTTCCCAAAGTGGAGCCTCTCAGGGGTCCTTTAGAAATTTACAGGAGACCCCCCCCCCCCATAATTAAAAAAAAAAAAATGCTGAGCCTCATTTGAATTTCACTTAAAATCAACAGGTGAGTTTGGACAGAGGCTGAGAGAAATTTAACTCTCCATATATTAAAGACATCGTCCTCACATTTGCTGCATCCTTTTTCTTTGCAGGGGGGTTCATGAAATGCATATTTTTTTTGGGAACCCCTCTGTTATCTCACCAGGTTTAAATATCTCCTCACAGACATTTTTTTAAAGCTCTTAAGGAAGTAAGAAATGTCACAATTTGGCATTAACATAAAACCTTTCAAACAGCAGCTCCATTTTCTGTACTTTAACTAAATCATAATTGCTCACAGAAATCAGGTAGAAAAAGTGAGAAACTGCACCCGACAAAGCATCTTTACAAATGACCTAAAAAGTATAAAAACACAGATTTTGCACAAGCATTTAATTTATCAAATCTCTCCTGCATGTGCCTTTTTTAACGCTAAATGTGAAAGGTTTTAAAATCATACCTTGCCTGAGAACTGTCTCTCTCTCATGCCTCTGGGGAAATACACCTGCAGCGGGATTGTACCTGCTCGGTTAAACATATGCGTCTGCATTTGTGTAAATTTCCTTTGAAATGAGCGAGATGATCAGATATTGCTCACCTGCTTCTTCTTCTTCTCCTCCCCCCCTCCTCCCCTTTGTTCGCTCTTGCAGGCTGCTTCATCACTCTCAGTATGAGCGTGAGAGCAATCTGGGAAATTAACAAATGTTTTCACTGCTTGTTGTCTCGCCGCGCTGGCACAGGTTCGAGGAGGTATGAGGTCTCTAAACCACACCGACAATATTACCAGCAAGATGACTAGAGTTCATATTGTGAAATTCCCTGAATAAATTACTGTGCCCACTCTTTCTCTTATTTGGTTATGAGTGCAGTTATGACCTTAGTTTCTGGTATTTGGGATGGGTATTTCTTCTATGTAAACTTCCCAGAATTATTTTGTATTAGCAGCTTTTTCTGAAAGCCTCAAAACAAAAATAATTTAACCCTTTACACTGAAAACTGTGAAGAAGCTTTAACATTGGATTTCGCCTCAACAGACGCTCACGTAAAGATGTCAGACATGAAACGGTGACAGGTTTCTGAGCTTTTCATGAGCTGCGATTGATGAAGTTGGCGATGATTCGCTGACGTGAATTGTAAACTGGATTGAGACGAATCAAATTCGCCCGCAAACTTCACAATTTAAATTTCACTGTTAAATGGTTGTCGTCATGATCGAGGCAGATGAGCAGGAAATCAGACAGACAGTGTTGGATGTTTCTGCTGCGTCACCCTGAAGCCAACGGTTCATTCAATAAACGAGCTGGAAGGAAGAGAAGCATTTAATGCAAAAAAAAAAAAAAAAAAAAGGTATACCTGTGTTTTATTTTTCCTCAAACACACACACACACACACACACACACACACACACACACACACACCAGTTTAGAGCTCAATCTGGTGAAGCGATTGGGGATAATCCCACACTTTCCCCTTCAGCAGAGGGGCTGTGTTCTGATTCACTGTCTGTATTGATCTGACTGTGAGTGAGCAATATTGGTTCCAGGTCAACACAAGTCCCTGCCTCTCCCCACCCCCCCCCACATCACAGCGAGCCCTCAGCAGGACATCAGAGGTCGACCTGTAACGTCCACTGAACTCCAGCCTCTCTTTCTCGAGCACAGATGACAAACACCTGACGAAATCGCGACTTCGAGATACCGCCACCGCTTTGAAGTCAGAGATAATGAAGGCGTCCGAGAGGGCATGTTTTCAGCGCCGCCACTGTGTTAGATAGTAAATTGTTATGCGACAGCAGCGGAGGAGACGAAACCGCTCCGAGAGAAGAAGTTTTGATCTAAATTGCTGGAAAAATCGTAAAGCTCGTGGAAATCTTAGCGTTCTTTCCAGACAGACATCATAAGACAGACATCATAAAGTGGCACTTCAGAGTGTTTTTTTTTAGCCGAAGCTCTTTATCTCAAATGTTATAACGGCAATCCTCCTCTCAAGACCGCCAATTGCTATTTTACAAGCCTATTTGACAACTCGGTCCTGGTTGATCTTTTACACGTGACAAAAAAAAAAGCCACGGCACTCAATTTGTCACTCAAGAAGTCCCCTTAAGTTCTTGGCGGTTTCGAAAATTCAAGTCAGTGGCGTGCTGTAGAAGTCAATGGTTTACCATTGAAGTCCCTGGTGCACCACAGTGGTAGTGTGAGGCTTCAGTACCTCCAGCAGTGTATGTGAGCGCTGGTATGTCGGCTCCTAGGCCCATTGTGTATATGAAGGCAGAGGTGTAGTGTATGTTTTCACTGTCTCCTCCCTGGGAATTCCCCTCTGCTCCAGCCTCGAACAGCCCGTTGGAGCCGCAGCTGTACATATGCGCGTGTGTGCGCGTGTGCATGTGTGTCGGGATGTATACACAGTTCAGTTATTTCGGGGGACATGTAGGCATGCGTTAATGTAAGCGCGTGTGTGTGTGTGTGCGTTTCCTCTCTGATTCCCAGGGTTCTGCGGAGTTAAACCCTCTTAAATGTCCCCCTGGCTTTTGTCCTCACGTTTCAGCTGAATTTCCCCGCATTCATCCCACCATTCAGACTCTGTGTGTTCGAGCGCTCAGGAATGCACTGGGTTTGACAGGCGCCTGAACTGTGTGTGTGTGTGTGCGCATGTACATGCGTGTAAATGAGCATACAACAGAAAGAAAGACGGAGAGGTTTGGAAAGGGGAGTGGATTTTTTTCCTTTTTTTTTTCCTTTTTTTTTTCCTCCTCCTCCTCCTCCTCCTCCTTTTGATGCAAAGGTGCTCGGTTGGAGTCGGAAAACACACAATCAACCTTACCTTTGCACACACATACTTTTCACCTTTTCTATACACACACACACGCACACTCAACACCCACACACACTTCGAGTCACATGTGCTCTCACTCAAAGAGAGCTCTGCACCCACTCACCCTGACACCCACACAGCCACCCACACACTCACGTGCACTGCCAAATAGCTCTCACTCTTTACCCTCCCACCCTATTCCCTCCCCATCCACCCACTCACCCACCACCACTGAGCACACACATGTCAACACACACACACACACACACAGTTTCACACTAAGTGCCGAGCATGCGCCTGATCTGGTTTCCTCTTTGCTTTGTGAACGACCCGCAGTGATAAAATAAACACAAATACGTGATAATCACATTCCAGACATTTCTCTCCTGCCGGTGGGAAGTTTCAACTGGTTTTCTGCAAGAGTTGGTTTGACTGCATGTGTGTGTGTGTGTGTGTGTGTGTGTGTGTGTGTGTGTGTGTAAAAGCGAAAGTGTGTGTGTGGTGTGTTCAACCCCTGGAGAGAAAAAAGAAGAAAGAAAATGAGAGAGAGAGAGAGAGGGAACAAAGAGATCTGGGGCGAAGTCTCACACATTCCTCAGTCCTGCCAATATCCTACCAGTATACTAGACCATCACAGCCCAACACACACACACACACACACACATATACTCACACACTCACGGCAAGAGACAGCCAGCCAGCTCTGAATAAAATCTCCTCATTTGCACTACATCTGTGGCATCAATCGTGAACAATTTTCTTTTTGCAAATCACATCATGCAACATTTAAAGAAAACAGAAACTTCTACTGACGATGGCATCACCAAACACCCCCCGCCCCCACCACCAAAGAAGAAGAAGGAAAACAAAAAAAAACAGCACTGCATGAAAAACTGGAGGTGAGTGAAAAAGAAGCAAGAAAAAAAAACCACAACATATTGCAACTTCTTGTGAACACCAAGCCTCTGCACAGCAACGAGGGAAGCCAGTCCTACCTTCTGTTATTACTGATTGTTTGTTTGTTTGTGTGGAGGAGGGGAAAAAAGAAAGAAGAAGAAGAAGAAGAAGAAGAAGAGGCAGGAGCGGTTGAGAAAGAGGCTGAGAATCGGAGGCTCGTGCTGAAAGAGTAGATGGGACCTACCTGAGCACATGGCCCGCATGGCATGGCATGCACACTTCCTCAGTCAACACGCTTTGTTTCTCCTCCTCTCTCTCTGCTGCATGCTTCTCCTCAATCTGTCTGTCTCTCTGCGTCTCTCTTCTTGTCTTTTCCCCCTTCCTTCTCTCTCTCTCTCTCTCTCTCCTCCTCTCATGCTCTACAAGCACTCTGCTGCTCTCTTCAAACTTCTTAGTTTTTCTCTTTTTTTTCAATTTGGAAAAAATAATAATAAAAAAAAAATCTCGTCCCTCTTTTTGCACCTCGCTCTTCTTCTCCTGCTGCGCTCAATAAAGTTGTCCCCTCTTTATGCAAGTGAGAGTGATCCATGAAGGCTGTCTTAACTAGATTGTCTCTCTCTCCTCCCCCCTACGCCGCATGGTGTGTGTGTGTGTGTGTGTGCACATGTGTGTTGCTAACTTGCCAGTCATTCACCTCCACACACACATCTTTCAACATTTTTTCTCGCTTTCTTTATTAGTCTACCTTTCCTTTCTCGAACTTTCTTCTCCTTTTTTTTTGTTCTCCTGCTCGCTCATGCACGAAATGCTGAATTGTTGTGCTGTTTCTTACCTTTTCCTTCGATGCACTGTGCATCTTTACAATGACGTCCAACCTCTGGTTCACTTCTCCTATATGTTTGAGTCAATAGACAATAGACGTACAGTACATTCAAGCAGGCTAATGCACAGGTGTTTATGGTGAGGAGAGAAACAGAGCGAGAGAGATGGAGAATGTGAAAGAAGGACAAACGGAGGAACGGCGGCAGAAAATTGGTCGTACAGGCTGAGAACAGCCTTGTAGCTCATCGAGCATCATATGGTAGGAAAAAAAATACTGGTGAGGAAACCCGTGCACACATGATGCTGAACCATGCAGTCAGTAAAGCAATCCATGTGCTGCAAAAAAAACAAACAGTACACACAGGTTCATTTTGAAGCATTATGCATATGGAATTCAAAATAAAAGCTTTAATTTGAAGTTTTTAAGAAATGTAATGTCATACCAGCTAAATCAAAGGACATACAAATAGTAGTACTACCATAACATCCAACCTTAAAGAGTCTGTGGCTATGCAGAATAAGACTGCACAGTTGATGCATGGTCTTATTTGGTGTCAAGGTTTTCTTCCAGTTCAGGAAGTCCTGTGTCATCTTAGCACCCAGAGATATCACAGGTGATGGTCTTCATACAAAGCACAGCACCAGAGATCAAAGTTCATGTCACATTGTCAGATTGGTTAAGAAAAAATAAAGGTTTTAGATCAATATAGAAAATAAAATCATAACCTGTTTCTATAGTTAACAAGATCAAAACCGCAAGCTTCAGCTTCCACGAGTGAATGTTGTGAGGAAAAACAAATGACTCCTATTTTTAGTGAACATTTTGAGACTTTGCACGCTCATTAAAGGTGTTTCCCGATTACAACCGAAAGCTAACAGGGTGCAGAGTCAGATCGGGATCAATGCTGCAGCAGCATTAGCAAAAAAAATCTCAGCCGTCTTTATTTATGAGCTCAGCCCTCAATAATTACAAGCTGTTGATCAAGTGACAAGTTTGACCAATCACAAGAAGTTTTTAAAGCATCCACCTGTTTCTAACGGAGGATTCGTAATTTTGCGCGTACAAAATGAAGACAACCTGGACAGTCCTGGATTCTCTACAGTCATCTGATTTTCTTCATTCTGTTGATAAAGACGTTTGATTCAGGCCAGAAATCACGTTTCTGTCACATTAGTGGTTTGTGAACTTCTTCAGACATGGTTGTAGTATCCACTGTTCTTACGTAACAACCTGAAAATAAGCCACAGCACACTTCCATTTTGATTTGTTAAAGCACACGTTACTTGACATGAGGATGAAGTTCATCTGGCCTGAACTTCATCCTCACATTTAAAATTGTCCATTAAAAAAATCGAGCAGAACTTGCACAGTGTCGGATTTAAATGAGCATAATTACACACGACTCTGAGTGGCTGATTGTCACTCGATTATCTGCAGCACACTGGACCAGTTACAGCATCATCAGCTATTTTTTTTTTTTATTACACTGACTATTCATTTTATTTCTCAGTTAACTCATTCAGCCCTTTTATTCTGAACGCCATCTTTACTGAGAGGTTATCCGAATTGTTTCTTTACAGTTTATTAATCTGTAAATACGGACTTCGTACTGTATGATCTGCAGCTGGCTCCGTAGCCTTGAAAACCACCTGGTCAGGGAAGCTTTGTTATCACATAAAAAATCTGTGAGTGATATAGTCATGCACTGATCATATGGTAGGAAAAACACTCAGGTGTGGACATTGCACAAATTCATTTTGAAGCACGCCATCAAGAATATGCATCTTGAATTTTAATTGAATTTTTTTTTTTTTATTTTAGTCCTTTTTATTCTGAAGGTCAGAGGTCCACACTTTTCACTTTTCCTGTGGAGCCTTCAAGGTCATATTTGCACACAGATTTTCTTCCATGTGACCAGCTCAGGAAAGCTTTGTTATTGCATCAAAAAAAAAAAAGAGCTGCTGTGTGAGTGATGGTCACACACTCTTTCCTCCCTGGGATCCAGCACTTTCCCTGCGCTGGACGCAGAGAAAGCGAGAAAACACACACGCGTGTTGATGTTGCAATCAGAAATTCCAAACGTGGTTTCGTAAACCCAAACACGGCTCGGGGCGCTGCCAGAGGCGATGAATGTTGTCCATAATCTGCCGTTGTCTTTTCCATTCCCCCTCCAAATATTATCCCATGTTTCCACCGGCTCCATAATATTATGGAAAGGAAGTGGACGGGGCATCTGGGTGCTTTTGCATGTTGAAGGGACGGCAGTCACAGTGCAGTGCGAATGTGTGCTGCTTTTTTTTTTTTTTTGTTGTTGTTTTTTGGACGAATGAGCTGAGTGTCTTGTTGAACGTGCCTCCTTGTGTTTTTTTTCCAGCCTTTCGTCTTTGACACAAATTATGGCCGATCTGACGTCTCAACAGAACGAACTTCCTCCAGCGCGCTCCCTAATGTCGCTTAATAACACAGACACACCAGTCTGCTGTCTGCCACCGCGCTACGCATTTTCCCCATCGGCGATGAGAAATTAGACACGACGACTTGAAACTGAGAAAAAGAGCAGGCAGGTTGATTCCTAACGCTTAATTTACCCACGCTGCCTACTGCTGGAGCCCACGCCCGCCAACAATCAAGGCGAGATAAGTGATTTCATTTCGCTTTCTACTGTTGTGCGGCAGATTAGAAACTCTTCGGGATCAGCCTTTCTGCTGAATGACCATCCTGCATGCCCACATCCTCTTCGCATCCGCCCTTCTTCCCCTGGCCAGCTGTGTGCATATATGTGTGTGTGTGTGTGTGTGTGTGTGTGGGAGTGTGAGGGTGAGGGTGAAGGAGGACCACTCTGCGTGGGTTGAACAGTGCCCAGGCTTTCTCTGCTGTAGTGTTAATAGGCCTTTTCTCCCCTCAGCGGGACACAGAGAGCTGTCATTTACATGGAGGTAATGGAGTGATGTAGAAGTGGATGGAATATGTGTGGGCGAACGATGATGAGGGCCTCGCACCTCTCTCCTCTCTCTCTCTGTCTCCCTTGCGTTTTTTCTCTTCTCTTGCTTTTCTTTTGAGTCTTCCTCTCATTCGATGTAAGCCTGGTTCTCTCCTTTTCTTACATTGCTCATCGAAAGGTTTTCGCGATCGCTGCTGATCAGAATAAATCGCCCAAAGGTAAACATGCAAAGTCCTTGACGGCGCTCTGACTTTTTTTTTTGTCTGATCCTGCACAAGCCAAAGAATAAAGAGAGCTAACGAGCGCAAGTCAATAGAATTAAATGCCTCTGCATATTAATTGGATATTCTTTAATAATGTATTAACAATCATTTGGTTATCAAAGATTTTTTGTCTTGCTTGGCAGCGGCGCCATGTCAGTGGCTGAGCTTGAGCGCCATCCAAACACATGGCAGAATGAATTCGCTCTGTGGGAGAGTAAAATAGCCTGCGCGGAAGGGAAGGCAATCATCCAGCCAAGCTGCTACCATGAATTTTAGTTGTTCGGTTAAATGACATGAACGTCATTGAAAAGGCTTTAATCGTTTTGTTGCCAGTTGTGTCAGCAGTTACACTGAAACTGAACAATCAAGATGAAGATTTGATGAAATATTTCACCATGTTCCCTCTGTCTGCTTTGTCCAAACACAAGATTTTTTTGCACAGGGATGAATTCTTAAGAAAATTCATTAACAGTTAGAAACCAGAGTAATAAATCGAAACCATCAGAATTATTAGGAATAATAAAAGAAAACTCTTTCAGTAGCTCTTTGAATTTTTTTTTTTTTTTACAAAACATCACAAAGTCACGTTCGTCCGTCGCTGTCGATCAGTCCAGTTATAACGGCACTGCAGATATTGATCACCCTCCCTCTCCTTCGCCTTAGTAATATTTATGACGGATTTGAAAGTAGTGATCGTTTTTGCTGAAGTCATATATGTTGAGTATGTTATGCAACCAAACCTCACAGAAGAGCGAGGGGACCCGAGTAAACAGCCAATCTGCACCATCAAAGATGATTTGCAGTTTCTTTTCACGTCGACAAAAGAAAATAAAAAAGACCTCCAGTGTTTCGAATTGTGGAGCTGAAGACGCTCAAACATCTGAGAGGAAACAAACATGTCTTTTTTTTTTTTTTTCAGAGAAATCAGATATTGTTTGCGCACGTCGTGTTCTGAAAGTGGGGGTTTGTGTGCCAAGAAAGGTACTTTTGCTTTTCTCAGTCGAGCTCTTTGATGAAGGGATTGTCCGTGGGAAAGTTTGGGATGGTTGTGGTGACAGTAAATGACACAGAGTGTGTGAACGGCATTTCCTCGGGTTGACTGTGTTCATTTTGAATCCTGAATGGACAGAGTAAACACAAACAAGGGAGAATTTCCAAAACTGTGCGAACAAGTAAAACCTGCATGATAAGTAGCATAAATCTAATTAAATAGAACATTTTCCATTGAAACTTACTGCTCTGTTGGTTGAAACTTTCCTACATATCATATCAGATCAGATCATTCACTGTTTGTTGTACTTCTGCTTGTTTCAGCTCAGTTCAGGCTGTCTGATGTTTAAATGTTTTTGTATCTTCACGACAGATGAAATATTCACGTGTCTTATGCATCATTATTTAAAACATTTACATATTTGATATATTTGAAAACTTTGAGCCTTTTCTCGAATTTAAAATAAAAGTGCGTGGCTTTGAGCAGCGTTTGGCTGTGCAACACGCAGCGACGGCGCATCGACTTACTGTTTCTGAATAAACAAGCCATCAGCTTAAATGCACCACATGATTGTACCAGCCATCAATCTTACACTTATTCATGGGCTATAACAGCTCATATTGCAGTGACAGTGAAGGGGAAATACAAAAACGAATGTGACTGATGTGAAAAAATAACACATGCATGTACGCATGTGTGTGTGTGTGATTTCCCTTCACCTTGAACAGGGATTTCCCCTCTGTTTTTTCTCTGCAGAGGGACTCTCTGCTCGTGTCCCGGCAAGGAACACACCTCTCACTCTGAGTGCTGGAAACTTTTCTCATCCTCTGCCCTCCACCTTTTTTCAAGCCTCCTTCTCATCCAGATCTTTGATGTTTTGTTTTAATGACGACAGTTACAGCTCCGTCAGCCGTGCCCCCTACGAAAAAAACTTTTCAGCTTGTTGTTACATAAGCAACAATGACCTCACCCAGCCAAGGTTCACTCACTTCCTCATACTGATAAAGTAAAGTTCCTGTATGTTACACGCACAAAGAGACATGTTGATTTATTGGCTGTTTTACGTTAAAGGACCATGTGTGATCTGCATGAGCGGCTCTTTTACGACAGCTAATTCCTACTTTATATATCTTGTTTCTCATATCACGTCATGATGTTTCAATCCATGCTGCTGAGTTTTATATGTGTATGTGAATCAATTGGTTCCCATTCCTCTCTGAAGATTATGATTTTGTATTTTTAGACCTTTTATACTGCACAGAAATGAATCTATCAGAAAATGTTCAGACAAATTGAAGTGGTGCTGTACTGTTCATGCGTTGGAAAATTGTTAGAAATTATATTTAAATCAAAATAAATGTAAAGCAGTTATTTTCCTTAGCAGGTCATTTTCAATAAGAATTCAGGAGACAAGCAGGTTTTTTCCTTAAACTGATTAATTTCCTAAATATAAATATGTGAGATGAATTCATCTGTGAACCTGTTGGTGAAGTTCAAAGTGCTTCACAGTTGACTCACAAACAACGACAGCATAAATATGTACTCGGTTTCTCGTCATGATGAGATCCCTTTCACGCTAGAATTTTTCGCGTTATGATGAAATATGATATTGTTCAGTTTTTCTTAACAAACGCATCATCTAATCTTTCCTGTCGATGTCTCATTAAAAACCAGAAACTTTTCATCTTTTAACACGATTGTTTTGTTCTTATAGCAAGAAGCTCTCATGTGTGTTAATAATGTCTAAGAGAAGATATTAAGATATTACATCCCACATCAACTAGAATATTTTCATTAATGGTTTACATGGTTTTTAAGTTTTATTTCAGTAATTTGCACTGACTGGTGGGTGAGAAATGTTTAGGATGAGAAATAATTTCACCAGTTAACCAACACAAAGATGTCAGAAAGGCTTTAATGTACTTGTGGACAGTTTTACACGAGTTGAGACTTGTTTTTGGAAGGGGGTCAGACCAGCTGGGAGAGTTGTGTGTTTGTGTGTGTGTGACGGAGGCTCGAGTGTCCTTGTCGCCGTTCATCCATAAGCACGTTATGATGCAGCTAATTGAACCTTCACCGCTCCGATGGGGGGGGGGCACTCGAGAAAAGTCAATGGGCTGTTCTCCCATTTTAGGGCAGGACACGGAGGGGCATCAGAGAGCTGAGTGACCTTTAGAGTCAGCTAAGTTTAGCTTTGGATGGGGCAGCGGAGAGCACTAACACAGCCTCTGTGTCAAACCGGCTTTTTATTTGTTTTTGAGAGATCGGACACGCCGACAGAGGGAAGGTGGAGGACGTGTAGTTTTTATTATTCTCTCTTTTTATATACTATAAAAGGTGGGAGAAGGAGGAAGACGCGATGTCTGATGTTTGAGTCCTGATCGTTAGAGAGGCACCCCACCTGCCTCATTACCTTATCCATCGCGGGCGCGTGAGTGTTGTTCATTTCTGCACGTGTGTGTGAGGGGGGAGTCTAACAAATAAGTAAATAAATAAATGCATGTGTGGACAGGTGGACAGGTGTGTGTGTGTGGCAGTTGTTGGAAATCCCCGACCTGAGTCCCGTCAGCTGTCGGTAAAAGTGTTCTTCATCACAACAGTTCCTTTAATCGGTTGATGATAATCAAAGCTCCACTTCAGCCTCATGTAGAAAAAACATCATGTAACACAAATCTGAGAGGGAGTACTGATGGTAGAGAAGCAAATCCAAAGAAAGTGGCCTTTTTTAAAGTCTGTCTCTTAAAATAAATGGATCAACAGTGTGTTTTCCTTATTATGACTAGTTTGACCAACCCCGTGCAGAATGACGTGTGTGCAGAGACTGTTTGCACATTCACCTGCTGAAGGGTGAAAGCTGGTAGTTTAAGGTGTGTTCAGATGATTTTTGTGATGTCACAACAAGTGTAGAGCAAATCAACTTACACAAGAGCGACGTGGAAACAAGAAACCTGACGATGGACTTAGAAAGAGTCCAGAAGTGAAACTTTTGAAATGAAAAAAATATTTGCGTATTCATAAATTCTGAAAGAAGGAGTAGATGTCAGTTCAGTTTCAGTGAGGTGATTGGGGAGGAAACATAATTTATTATCCAATTATTATTTAAATCAGAGTATTTTTATATGTCTTAAATGTTTGGAGAAGGATCTTTAAAATATGCAGTCAAACAACAAAGATGCTGCTTTGTGAATGTGAAAAAGATTAATGATAATTAACATTAAATTAATAATCAACTATTTCATTTGTTGATAACTTGTGTTAAAATTTAAATGGCTTAACTAGTTTTTTTGCTTTTATCTTATATGACCTCTCTAAAGTCTGTGAAGCAGGAGAAAGAATGCTTTGCTAATAAAAGCTGTTAAAAGTATTCGAATACAAACTGAAGAAGAAATAATGTGCAGTGTGACAAACAGACTGTTGCTTGAAAATGCTTCTGAAACATTTCTGAACTGTGACGGAGACGCAACAGTGGCCACGAGGGGTCAACATTTAAATATCTAAAGAAGTGAGGTGGCTGAAGAGAGACCGGCGGGTTGTTTTATTAAGTATTTATCGGCTGTGCTCAACAATCGAGTAATCTGCTGCTCATTACTTAAATACTGTGGGCAGTTACAAGAAGCGTTACGTGATGACTGATCAGCTAAAGAGAGCGGCGCGTAAGGATGACACAGCTCATGAGGGAGAGGTTTAATTCCTGAAAGCTGCATGATTACGATTGTTTTGAGTTTGTAATAATTATGATAATTCAGCTCCTTGAACAAAGCGGTGCATCGCAGTGAGCTGTTGTTAGGAATGCATCACCACCTTGTGATTACTTCACTTTTTTCTGTCCCTTCGAGTAGAAAATCCCCCCCACGACTATCTACTGAGCTATAATTGGGAAATCACCATTAGCTCATCAGTGACTCGAGCTGAAGACAGATCTTAAACATTTTCATTTCTAATAAATTTCATCTGTATGTCAGGTTGTTAATCTGCACAACCACACAACATGCGACGCTGTCAGCTAAATAAAATAAAATAAATCTGAAAAAGTATGTCTGTGAGGAGGCTTGTTCCACATTTTACCAGCTCATTAAAACAAGAAGACAATACCCAGCAGTTAGTCAGACAGTTTCTCATGTAGCTTAATATCATTTTTAATCATAGGCGTGAATATTCATGTAAATATGCTCTGGATAAAGTGGGTTTTTTGGGGGGGAATTTCTTGATTTTCAGAATTCGTTTAAGGGCTGAATTTCTTTGTTAATGTCAGGAAGATGCATGAGGACTCAGTTTCAGATTCAAAGACAGAAGATGATCATTAGATATGCAGAAAAGACACACCTCAGTTTTAATCAATAGAGCTGTCCACGCTGACGCCTCACATGCATATCTGTGATCTTCTTAAGCTTCAGGTCAGTCTTTTTGTGCACTGGTTTGTCAAATGATGATGAGTGTGGACTGACGGACTGCAGCTGCTTTCGTCACATGATTGGGAGAAACGAGGGCTGTGTCCACAATCGCAGCTTATTTATTACATGATGCACCTTATTCACTCTCTGCTGTTTTATTAGGTCTCTCAGTTTTTAATGTATAATCTACGTGGTGCCTTCAAATGTCCAACAGTAGAAGAGAAAAGCAGCATCCATGATGTGCTGCAGTCTGAGATGTGAAAATGATAGTTAGGGATGATGCACTATGACTCAATGCTTCGCAGGAAATCTCAACTTATGCTAACTACAGAGAAAATTAGTGAGTGTCAGTTATTTATATAAGGAGTGGTGAATGAGTGAATTGTGGGTATGGGATTTTGTCTCACTATGAGCACTGCGTTGTCAGTTTTTTTCAGCCTTCCCTTTTTTTTTTCTCCGTGTAAGTAATGATGTGATTGGACTAGCTGATTGCTTACACCTGCTGGAAGCTATAAATGCACAATTAGCACCATGCCATTTACTATTACTAATTACTAAGTGAGGAATATTGTGTATTGTGAGCACGGAGGTCTGCTGTGTAAAGATGTCAGCATGCTTCAGATAAAGTGCTTGTTCGATCGTCGAACGCTGCCCTCCCTCCCTCCTTTCCACACTTGAGAATCGTCCCAGAAGCTCTTTATTTCTGTCACAAAACAGGAACAACACCATAAACGCCTTTGAGGAAACACCGTCATTTTGCATCTTGTCCTCCTTTACGTACGCAGGCTTCTTCACTCATTTCAGATTTTGCTCGTTCACAACAGCTATGAACATTTCTGCCTTCAAATGTGGGGGCCTGTTGCACAAACTAGTCCGTTTCAGGCGTTACACTGGCCTTTACAGTAACAATATCTGTTGGGAAAGCGTGTTTTTTTTTTTCCACATCAGATATTTTGGCATGTCATAGCAAGAGAAGAGCATAAAGTGACTCATTAATAACGGCTCCAGTGTATGTAGGTGTGCCAGTTTCAGGGTCTTTGGTATTAAGAACGCTGCCTATCTGGCACGGCTTCACTGGAACAGAGCGATCAGTCATCTTATTTACGACACACGTGTGCCAGGACATGACGAGTCAAAATGTCTGCTGGAGAAGAAGTTCAGAGTCGGAAAGAAGATAACTAACATGAATTTTAATCCTCAGTTTAAATGGGCATTTAGGCTGGGCATTTAACTGGTGCATTTAAATTTGCTAAAGTTGCTGTAAATATTCATCAAAGTTCATCAGATATTACAGTATAGAGCTGCAACTCAAAGCATCTTTTTAGGCTTTTAAGGCTACGTCCATTTCTTCCACTCTCCCGTATGACTAAGATTGTGTTGTAATATACTGAGATGTGCTGTAAACTTTGTGAAAAAGCTTCCAAATGCACAATTCATTCTCAGTTTGTACCTTTATGAGGCTGATGTGCTGATTTTTCTACACAAACAGTGCTGAAATGTGTTATTAGAAACCCTGAGGTGACGGTTTAGGCACATAAAAACAGCAGCATGTTTGTCGTGTTATGTGACATTTAATTTCCCACAATTGTTGAAAAAAAAAAGAAAAACAAACACAGAAACACAGGTAAGATTATGGGAGTTTCAGGGACACACCTGTGCTATTGTTCCCACGCGAAGGAAACAAACACCTCCCGCTGTCAAACTGATGTGTAGAATCTGTTAAAGAGTTAGAAATCAACATGCACCACATCACCACCGTCACATCTACCTCGCTCACACCTGCTCCCCAGGGTCACATATTACCCAGCATAATGTCAGATTCTTCTCCTCCTCCCCCGTGTACTTAACCTTGTGTCTCACCTGTGTGTTTTCACAGTAACAGCCAGAGAAATCCCATGATTCAGTGGCTGGATGCTGCAGGGTTCGGCCGTTCTTTGGATGTATATATACGGAGGAGGCAGAGGACTCATGGGAAGACTTCTCCCTGGAAATGAAGCACCGTCCACCTTTTGTGTCAGCTCTGCCTCCTCTCCCCAGCTGCTTTTACACCTACATCGTCCTCCACCCTCGTCCTTCCCCATCGCTCTCTTCCTCCTCCTCCTTCTTCTTCTCCATCCTCCTCCCTCTTATCCGCTTCGCATCAAAGTACAAAAACAGACACGGTGGATGTGTCTTTTAGATGTGGTGCAGATTTTAACAGAGCGGAGAGCTGAAGCTATCGTAGGGTTGTCGTTTCAAATCCCCTTTCGATTTTTGGATTACGTAACATTACGTAATTTCATCTGTAACTGTGAGAGCGTTTGGGAGGCGCTTTGACCTGCAACATCCCTCAACAAAACTTTGATTTCAGCTCCCCTGATATTTTAACAATAAAAACAGCATTAACCATGACACACACCATCGAGCTGAAAACACCGGCTGCTTTCGGAGATAAGAGACCGACACAAAGTGAAGCTCCTTTAAGGTAAAAAAAAAAACAGAATAATACATATTAGGATGTTTAGACAGGCTTAGAAATATCTGATTGAATGTGTAGTTTATGGACAAAGAGCAGCGATGGCTGCACTGACACGACTATTGACTGATTTATGTTGTTTCTCCGTGTTAGCTGTTGAAAGCTTTTCGAGAAAGAAAGGAAACTCAAGCTTTATAAAGGAGGAATCCTCTTCATCAGTCTCACACATCTTCGCTTTATCTTTTTTTCAACCATATCTTTATCTACTGCCACACATACACAAAACACCGTCCTTTGCCAACCACACCCAATATTTTAGTCCAGTAATTCGTAAAGCAAGTGTTTGCCACAATCAGAACACAATTGTTGGAGTGCCCGCGGTCGCACCTGAATATCAGTAGACCAATTCACCTCAAGAGTTCAACACTGCTTCTCTTAACAGCAAATCATAATGAAAATTGTAGGGTTTAGGAGCCAGACAGAAAAGAAGGGAGGAAAAAAGTGAGGAGCGCTGTTTGGTTTCCAAGCAACAGTTAACGCTGGGTGCAGCGAGAGCTGCAGGGTGGGTTCCTGAGTTCCCATGTTTCTGCCTTCGTCTCCACATTCTCTTCCTGAGGAATTTGACCCGCCTGACCTCTCTGAATATGTCTGGATTTACCCTCCCCTCCGACACACAATCACAGTGCACTGTAATCGAAAGCCTTTATGAGAGAAAATCTCACTCCCTCTTTTTTTTTTTTTTCGGCTCTTCATCGCAGACGTAGCCTTGGCCACAAAGTCGTGTTTGCTGTAGCCGACATGCAGGTTGATTTTAACGGCTCTTATGATCAGATTTTGTGTCCAGTGTTTCCTGCTGTGAGCTGGCCTGGATCCATCCATGTAAACCTGCAGTTTAAAGCGGCAAGACAACGCGCTGAATCCAAAGCCGACTCATCAGCAGAGATCCTGCAGCCAAGAAATGTTTGCTCTGCTGAAACTCAACACACTTACAGAGAGAGAGAAGCCGTCACTGTGCGTTTAAAGAGAGAGATAGTAATTGAGGGGAGAGGTATTCACAATGTGCAGAGAACTATAATTAAATAACAAAAAACAGAAAGAAACTCAAAGGAAAAAAAAACAGTGCTAATTTTAAGACTTGTTTGCACATCGTAGCAGCGGTCCTGAAAACTTGAAATGCAAATGATCAGTCATCGATTGCATTGAGCAGAACAAGAATTAACACGCAGTAAACTCCTGTATCCACACACACACACACACACACACACACACTGCTGCTGTAATTCTGAAAGACGCGGTGACAGGCAGTGACTGATGGAAAGGAAGGAAAAAAAAAAAAAAAAAAGTGAGTGGTGTGTGTGTCAGAGATGGAAGAGATGGTGTGTGTTTGCTCATGCGCATGCCTGCAGTGAGGTGAAACATGGAGGTGTATGGAGGATGATCAGACAGAAGGCCATCTGAGAGCAGGGTACACACTCCATCTGGACACACATTCACTGTGAAAAGGAGTGTGAAAGAAGAAGAAAGAGACACTCGCAGGGAGAAGGTGAGATTATAATCTTGAATTTTAAAAAGCAACCTGTAAAATGTCCGCCAGTGTCTCACTTCTCCTTCTGACTGATGTTTTTCATTTTATTAGTAGTTTCCATAACGTCCTTTTACACACATTACAAGGCGAAGCATCTATCTCCTTTATTTCTTTGCAGGTTTGTGTTCATTTTAACATTTTTGTATAATGCAAAGTATTTTTTTCAGCAGACATTTGTGATGGTTAGTCTGAGCCGCTTTGAGATTTGTAGAAATGTGCCAACATTTCAGACATTTATTATCTTTAGTTGAGCACATTTCACCAATTTGAGGGTGCTTCTGATTTTTATGTTTCAGTTTAATATTTCTGAAAAAGATTCGACTGTAGATAGATTGATAACTAATAAACAATCATCAACATTTTGGAACATTTTGATTGGTCGGGGGCTTCCAGATGTAGAAAATGTGAAGAGGGAAAGACTGAGAGGATCTCCTTGTGTGCTCCTGCATGTTGAAGAAGTGTGACGTCACTCCGTTTGGTCTTCCTGCTTGTTCAGAGTCGGAGTCAGTTAGTCATTAATCAAGTCATTAATGAAATATTTCTCCTGACCTCTTCTCCTGTGAATGAAACATTTCTCACTACAGATCAAGATTCACTTCTGACTTATAAAGCTGATTAAAACGTGTAGAAGTACCTTGTTAATGTTGCTTATCAACAATTTATCATTTTCAACAGCTGCTTTCTCCAGGTAGGAGCTTAAAAGGTCCATACTCTGCTGTTTTATTTGAAAATTTGCACATTTGTTTCAGTAGTAGGTCATTATGTGAATCTCATGTTTTTTGTTCTAATTCTTTAAATTGAGATTATCCTGGAGTAATAATATGAGAACACAGCTAGAAAAAGCAGTTTTATCAAAATCTCTGTTTAAAATGTGATTTAAATCTCCTCCAGTAATTCCTGTAATTCATTTATTTAACTTGAGGAAGAAGTTTGTTTTCTTCTGTTTGTCTATATGTCTTCTTTTAAGGCATTCATTTTGCCTTTTAAACATATTCTCCCCTCTTCATCATTTTGTGCTTTTATATTTGTGATTTTTAGCTTCTTATGCACCAAATTAGTCACTCCATGATTTATACTAGTACATGAGCTATGACATATCAACCCAGTCGCTTCTTTTTTTTATTTTCCATCATCTGAATCGCTCATTAGCCTCCTTAATTTCTGTCACATCTGCCTGCAAAGATGCAAAAAGCTTTCTCACTGCCTTTTCCGGGGACGGTTGAATGGCAGACAAAACACTTCCTTTGTTCGTCTCTGCCTTCGATGTTCGCTTTGTCGTTCGCTCTGCTGACTGTGATAGCATGGTATACTGCTCGGCCGCTGCTTTTGTTGCTGTAATGAATAAAATCCATAAAATTATCTAACAGACAAGTAAAACTTCTCATACAAACAATCAAGTTTGACCAACAAATTCGGTCAAACTTCAGCAGGACGTCTGTCGGCTGCGTCGTGTGACACCAGCACTTCAAAGAGAGTTCAGTATGTCATAAATGAACATTTAAATGCTTGAGAAATACAGTGTTTTCTGATTTTTGGCCTCCTTTTTTCCCCAGTGATGAGGAACCTGAAACAATACCTGTTAATTGCAGTTAAACTGTTGAGTGGAAACAGTGAAATGATGACGCATCTGAGGGCGAAACCTTTCCACAAAATAGACTCTTATGAAATGAACTGTTTTAAAAGTCTTTGAGTTAGTTAACTAAAACTCAGACAGATTTTATGTAGAATTATTCTTGCAATTTGTATTTCCATATGTTTTTTTAACTTTATTTATCAGTCAGCTTTACTGTCCAGTATGAACTGAAAAACATCCTTTTACAAGCACAACAGTGAAGCACTATTGTATTTTACTGTCTTTCGTTATCTTCTTGTCATTTGTTTGTTTTGTGTGGACGGAGACAATCAGCAGCACCTTGACCTTCTCATGAAAAGACATTTCACTGAATCATCAGTTATAGTGGATTAACAGTTAATGTTTTGTCTGCGAGGACCGACGGACAGAACCAACCGTCCATAAAGCGAGAAGCTAGCGAGGTTAAACTCACCGAGCAACACCGAAGACTGAACTTATAAAAGTGTCTTTACTGTGCATGAACAACAGTCAGTATCAGCACATGGGTGTGGAGGATCGCTTCCTGTTTTCACTCCTCTCTCTATCCTTTTTTCTTGAGATTTCCCAGAGGTGTTACGGATACTCTGTGTTCACGAGGAGGGAGCAGAAGTCTTGAACTCAACACAAGTGCAGAAGGAGGGGGCGATGGATTTTCTGCCTTTTGCTGCCTCACTGTTGAGACCTGTTTTGGTTCCAGATATTTCACACTGTACGTGGTCAGTATCTTCAGTTTAACACCTTTAACCTCTCCTCTTGCAGCTCATATGTCACATGTATTCATTGTTTTCGGGGTGCATGTTGTGTCATGCACTGCGGTAAGTCGTCTTGCAGGATTTTGTTCATCAGAATCTGATAAGCCTGAAAAATAGCTGACGTAAGAAAAGTGAAGTAATGCTTGTCCAAAAAAAAAAACAAAAACAAAAAAAGCCTTTAAAGTTCAGAAAAAAATAACAGAAAATGACAAACATTGGCTCTTTAATCATTTTAGTTTCACTCTCATTTTGTGGGTCAGCGCGCTCATCCGTATACACAGCCCATCCATGCAACAGTTAGCTAACCACACCCACATCCAAACGGTGTCATCTTAAATCTTCTCACACACACGCACACACATTATTGCAGAGGTGTTGAGAGAGTTGACCTGTGGCCTTATAATCAGTGCTCAGTGTGCTCCAGTGTGTTATATAAGGGAGCAGCGAGTGCTAGTCAGATCCTCCTACAGATGCCTGAACAGTCACGACTAACGCGGACGTCCTCCATCCATCCATCCATCCATCCATCCATCCAGCTCAGCCTGGCTAACGCAGACTTCACCTTAGCCTCTGCTCCTCAGTCCCACACACACACACACACAATTTGAATGCACACGTGTAACAAAAAAACAAATAATCCCACACACATTTATAGGGGTGCATATGTTCAATCCCACAAGTATGCTAGGAAAAAAAAGTATTTACGATATTGAATTTATGAGTTTGGGATGGAGAAGAATGGAGGTTCAGAGAGGAGGCAGATCTAAAATCAGATCCTCCCAAACGTTAGAGGACAAACACCCACAGCGCTAAATGTTTCTGCTTTATGCTCTACGTGATGGGATCGACTCTGGCTCATTCTACAAATCCCACAGGCCTCACTTCCTTTTTAGATGTATTTTTCCGGTCTCAAGGAAAAAGGGTTATTTCACCGCAGACCTGAGGCAGCCTCTGGGACCTCGGCACCTCGGGCTCCGAGAAGCCTGTAGCTGAGAATAGCAGGCAGATCCTACCCACCATCTGATGTTCTTATGCAGCGCTGTCTGCAGGGAGAGAGATGAACCCTGATGAATAAATATGAAGATAACCTGCACCTCTGCTGCACTTTTTCTCTTCCCATTTCCCATATGGTTCTACTGAAGAGAAGGATAGAGGAGGAAAAAAAACAGCAGATTTTCAAAAGAAGCCTCTGGGCCATTGTATTTGTCTGTGTGCTCGTGCATGTTTGTTTGTGTGTGCATCTAACTCTCTCTCTTTGTGTGCCACCATCTGAATGTGTGCATACGCATTAGTGTGTAGTTTTCTGTGTGTGTGTGGGCGGCACTGTGTAGGAGTGTGCAGTAGCTTTTTGACAGAGCCTCCAGTAGCGTGTGTTTGTGAAAATCTTTTGTTTTATTCTCCATCTCCCGTTCAGCTCTGCAGTAATCACACCTAGCTGTGCTGCCCTTGAACGACGAGAAGTAACAAGAGCTCTTTAAAGGCTCGTTATTCGCGGGTCAGCCGGCCGCGCTCGTCGGACTGCAACGATGAGTCTGTATGTTAAAACAACAACAACAATCATTTAGTAACAAACATCTCCCGTCTTTGCCTTTTTCCATCATAAATCAGTGCAACAAACATGACCAGCTCTGAAACCAGCAACCACAAATATTACGCCGGAAGCTGCTGCGCATGTGAAATCTGTTTCTGAATATGTAAATACGTTGATATCGGCGGCGGCTGGTGCACTTCCTGGGCACGGCCTGTGTTCCGGTTGAGTAGGAAAGAGGTGTGGGTGGGGGATTGATCCATTCATGGCCAAATTGCACCTTGTTTTGACTATCAGCAGGTTGACAGAGACAAAGGGAGCAAAGTCCTGCAAAGTGCTTTACAGGAAGACGCTGAAGAGGGAATAAAAGAGAGTGTATGTGAAAATAAAGACACTCAAAAGTAAAATGCTGCTTTGTTTAAACATTTCATTACATCAGAAAGATTCAGGAACAGCAAGTCTGCAGATGGCATTACATGGCTTTAGTTTAATGTCTGCAGACGACTGTACCATTTAGTCTCACGTCTTCATTTTCAGTTTGCTTTACAAATATGACACATGTCCCAAATATATACTCAGTGTATTTAGTAAGTGAAATTACCGTGCAGTCACACTTATTAGGTGTTAGACATTGTTGTTCCATAATTCAACTGAAATGTAGGAGCAGATTCACAGAAATACACTATTTACTGGCTTTGTTTGTGGTTTCCATAATTGAAACTGAGTGGGGGTGGGGGTGGGGGGGTTTAGTGCTCTAATGTCACCGCATGATTCCCGTCCATTTGCATCATTTCCTGTCAGAACAAAATGTTGTAAACTCACATTAAACTGATAAAATCCCTTCAGATGTTTAAGATGTGGCTGAAACTCGACCTATCAGAGGCTGCTGCGGCACAAAGAGCACGGACGCTGCCATGCATGTCTCTCATGTCTTTAACTGGAGGTTTCCTCTCTCTTTTTTGATGGATTTTATTTCCTCCTCTAAATGGGTCTCCATGCTGGGATCCTTGAATGCTTGATGAACGTGTTAGATGAGCCCCCCTAAATGTACATCCAAACTTTCATTAAAGGAACTAAAGCACAAAAATACAAAATCTCTTTTTTTTTGTGGGGAAACAAAATAAAACATCAGATCAGAGTTACTGAGATGCCGAAATTTATATAAGAGGGATTTAAGACTTATAGCTCCTGTTAAAGTAAAAGCAGGTAACTTATTTAAAAAAAAAAAAAAAACATCAGACTCCTCCTCCACCTGTTGCCTTGCCATGCTGAGGTCAAAAACAACCAATCAGAACAGAGTATCTGCAGCTCACCATAGTAAAAGGAGCAGGAAGCTGGAAACATATGTCTAAAATATATATGTGTTCTGATTTTCAAAATAAGAGGAATAATCAGTGGTGGTCAAATGTGCAAATCTCTTTACAAATGCAAATAAATACAAATCATTTTGTTCAGTTCAAAGATTTTTTTGTCACTATGCACTTTGTTTATGATTTGTAGGTAACCACATTATTGTTAAAATGCACATCAGTGAGTTCAACTTTAAGGTGATGAACATCGTTGTTTTCAGTCTCAGATAGACAGACAAGATTTAGTGCAAAATGAGGCATAAAAGAAATGTTTAAAAGCTCAGACACTGATCTGTGTCATAGTTAAGGTGTCATAACTAACGTCATTGATTCTGTGGCGTTAATTGTTGAGTGTTAATTTTGGAACCTTTTTTGGTTTTAGTCTTTTGATGAAAATGTTTATTACTTTTAGTCACGTTTGATTTTTATAACTGACTAACTTTTTTTTAATCACTAAAACTTCTCTCGTCTCCATGCAGAGCAGCTGATCATTAAAACACTGTCCACTGTCTGTCCACCGTCTCTTGAGAGGAGAAGCTAAAATATTAAATAACGTAGTGACACTTCTCTAACAAACACCTAGAGGAAGATTTAGATTGACTGTCGACATTAATCCAGAAACGTGCTCATTCTTATTGACAGCAACACAAAATTAAGCGTTAATATTAAATTCACAACACTTGAGATGTTGTCTTTTAAAAATGTCAGCGTGCTGCCTGAGAGTTTTCATAGTTTGTACCAGCTGGTTTTTGTCCACTTTCTTGTCTTAGTGGTGAATCGAAGATGAATTTAGTTTAATTAACAAACCTCAGATCACATTATTGATAGAGGCAGAGCGTTTGCAATGCAAGATGCCTCAGTAATGAATCATCAGCTAAAACTTCTTAAATAGAGATATTTTAATATTTACCGATCAGGAGCTACGATGCATGACTGCACAGATGCCTGCTGGTTGTTGAATGAAAACAGTAACGTTAAATTTAATTTGTCCACCTGTCTGTGTTTTGTGACATTATAATTTAATTTTAATTGTTGATAAAAGAAAAAACAAAGAGCTGAGAAAGGTGTTTTCAGTCACAGAGTTCCTGATAAAGTTCATGACTCTGATGATTCACTGCAGTCGGTTGAGCTTCGGAGGATTTGGTGGTAAACTTTTGTTTGTTCTCCACAGATCAGTAACCTCGCCCAAAGCACACATGGCTGATTTTTCTCACTCAACACAATAATAATTGTAGTTTGTGGGCAAAGAGCTGTGTTTCCTGTGTTTAAAAGGGTTTACCCCAGATCGTGGCGCATAATGAAAAAAAATTAATCAGAAACTATTTTAATAATTTATCCATCATCAAAGTTATTTTTGGTGACAGCTATTGTGATGGGCATCTTTTTTTCTTTTCTTTTTTTTTTTTACTGCTCTTTGATGTTTTATAGACAATTAATTAATTAATCGGTAATGAAAATAAGTTACAGCCCTGTTGACATGACCTTTGTCTTTGGAGGAAAGTGGTTGGTAATTTGCAGGGAATACTTACATGACTAATACAGATGCAGTTATTACAAATCACACGAGGACTCGAGGTAAACTGAATATCATTAAAAGACATTTATCATCCACCAAAGTTCATTTTTTTCTCTGTTTTGAATACATTAACATCATTTATGCTAAGGTGTTAGCATGAAGAACTACTGAATATTCTGCAGAGGAAGACATGAAAAACTGTGGTATGAAGCGTGTAATATCATGACTTCTGTCTTCACTGAATACTGTGTAAAAGGCAGGTCTGTCATCTCCATGTTCAGCTGTGTGCGTCAACAATTTTGCTCGATAATTGGCAGGAGACTGCAAGTACAGCATCTGACGGGAGACTGACAACCGTGGAAATGAGACAGAGCATATTCTGATCCTATATTAACGCTGTGAGCTATGCATCACATTATGCATTATGCAGATGCATAATGGTCTGTGCGTTACATCAGGGGCTTTAGAAGACACAGTGACTGTCAGTAAAACTGCTAACAGGCAATGTTACGTCCAACACAAACACAAAACATGTCCTTCAGTGGCAACAGAGCATTAAATCAGTCATATTTAAAATAGTTAAGGTGCATTGGGGCTCACAGTTAATTGTTCCATTAAAGCAAACAGCACTCGAAGCAATGAGAGCTTTTAGCGTGTATCATCGTAAAACCGTTCACACTGTGCAAAAAAAAAAAAAAGTTTAAAATGACCTGTCTACATGTTTGTATTACGACACCTTTTATGTCTCAGTTTTGTGGCTTTGGGGAGATGTAGAGTACATGAAGACATAATGAATCATGTGTCTGACTGTGTGTGGCAGTGAACGCTGCAAAAAAAAGCAGTTTATGAATGCCGGCGAGATCTGAGGAACAGAGAGAGACATACATCGCCCCATGTAGAGAGATGTGAAGTCAATGAAGTGTAATAATGGAGGCATATTTCTGCCTCATTTGTGCTGCCAAAAAAACTCCGAGCATCTCACAGCTTCTCCCGGCTTCCACGCTTAATGCAATCCGATCTGCACATCACCTTGCAGCAGCGACAGCATCGAAAACAATCATTTACAGGCAAATAAATGTGTGTTTGTGTGTGTGTGCGGTCAGCTTTGTGCCTATGAGGCCTGTTGCATGTATCTGGGATGTTTCACGGAGAGGAGTGATCGAGAGGTCAAAGAAATATAAGGCTCCTGACAAGATGTGGAAAAAGGGAAAATAAAGATTGAAGCCTCGGAGAAGCTGTGAAAACATGCTCTTTTTAAAGGCAGAAAACGCAGCATTGGTGAGCTCAAGGCCTTCGATACAGCGCGGCCTTATGACTGCGTAGGTGGCCGGGCCAAGCAGCGCCGCGTTAGCAGGCTGGGGAGGGATATATTAACAGCAGAAATGCTGTAGATCGTCAATTACCAGGACCTGTGCACTGACAATTCTTCTTCTAGCGCTTAGCCAAAGGTCTCTGACTTCATTTCACCTGCCTCTGTCACCTCGTCCTCTGCCCCCACACATCCCATAATAATCCTCCTCATGGTGGGGGGGATGTGTTAACATGGGGAGGGGGGTAAGTTATTTAGTGTAGTGTGCTGTCAGCGGCTGATTTCTCAGAGCCGGGCCGGTTGTGAATAATGGCCACACACGATGATTTGTCGAGGTTCGAGGTGGGATGAGACGAGACGATGAAAGTTAACTGACCTGCGATGACACAACAGCCACGACGGTTCTTAAAGATATTCTGGGCTCTTTAAACATGTTTGTTTTTTTCTGCTTGAGAGGTTATTAAGTGTTATCGCAGACACAGACAGTGACTCCAGACATCTTATTTCATTTAACAAAGGTTTTTCTTTAGCTGTGTGGTTGATGCCTTGGTGAGCAAGTTGCATCATGACTTCTCCCTCCTGTAGGTAAAGATGTTGAGGATGTGGAAATATCAGTTACTAATATGGAGGGAATCTTGTGTCACTGTAAACAATATTATAAAGAGTTTATGTGAAGTGTCATGAGAGGACTTTTGTTGTTGATTTGGTGCTATGAAAGTAAAACTGAACTGCAGTTTTCTCTGCTCATTTTCTCTCTTGTCGCACAGAAACGCAGCCCTGGTGGAGGTGGTGGATTGCATATTTTTTTGGAAAGAGCCAGGCGTTGGTTTGCTACCGCTTATTTTTTCTCATTCCTCCAAAACCCACTTGTTTTCTACCAGGAAGCAACTTGGATGATGAGGCAAGGGAAGAAAGAGACGAAATAAGAGAGGAGACAGATGTGAACTTAACTAGGAAGGTTGTTTTTTTTCTGTTTATTTTTATAAAATTTAAAATTCTACTCGCAAAACACTGCAATAAAAGTGACACGTTCACTCTTTATAGACCTGACAGGTGGATTTTGCAGATTACAGAAATTGTAGTTTGCTTGCAGAACTTCTTAAAGCATTGTTTTGCAGAAGGATCCACGCAAGGTTCAGCATTTTCCAAAAACTCTGTTTGACTCAGGACTTGGCTCTGTTAGCAGTTCGTCCCTCTATAGGTCTAATCTAAAATAAAAAAGGTCTCTGTATACTTCAAGTGTACAACCTTCATCCCTGTTTGTGATTCATCACTTTAAATCATCAGAGACACAGAGCTTTTAGAGGCCTGGAGATGGATATGACAGACCTCACTCACATGGCCTCTTAATAAACACCAGAAAGTGATCAAAAGTCAGATTTGTGGTAGAGTGCGAGTCTTACATGGTCCTTAAATCATTTCCTTTTCATATGAAACAAGTGAATGACGGCACAGACGAAAGGAAAACTGGTGAATGGAAATTTTAAGGGTAACTGAAAAAAAAAAAACCCACTGTAGGAGGATTTCACAGAGCGGGCCGAGCAGAAAGGGTTAAAACAGTAAGATGGAGACGGAGGTATGAGTCTGGACTTGAGGTAGCGGAGCCGTTTGCCGCGCTTGTTGTTGTTTGGTGCGAGGTGATGATATCTCCAATTCATTTGTGGTATGTCAGGTATATCTGTGGGTGAGCAGCTTTGGCCATAGGGTATGTCCCATTCTTTTGCCATGTGTCAGGAGCCTCAGTGTGTGTGTGTGTGTGTGTGTGTGCATACTGTGGATTCCTGGTGTGCAGGTTGCATGTGGGAGCAGAGAGAAAGCACCTGGCTGAGAGGTGAGTCACAGACGCAGGTAATCGCTCTGACATTTAATTCTAATGAAGTACTGGGTAGATAATGGTACCTATTGGCATTAGCACACACACACACACACACACACACACACACACAACTGCATGCAAAATACAAGCAGACAAACACACACACACGCGCATAAAAAGCCCTCCTCAACACTTACCACTGTAAAACCTGTGCTTAAGACCCTGACTCATACGCATTAAGGAAGAGTGCGGAGGAGGGAAAAGTGTATTGAGGCCCCTAGACAAGATGACAGTCAAAAGGACACTTACACAGCCAAACAGTGCCGCCGTTAACAGGAGGCAGACGGCGGGGATGAAGGGAGAGGGATGGAGAGAGTAAAGAGGTGACTAATGCAGGAGATGCTGATTAGCTTACTTGAAAACACAAGTCTGAGAGTTAGAGAGAAACGGAAAGTGAGTTCATAGTTTTCTGCAGCTGAGTGCATTGAAAAAATAAAACTCTCAAATAAACTATTTTGGCTCCAGAGGGAGAAAAAAAAAAGAAAAAAAAAAGGGGAGGGGGGGTATTCTCACAAGTAATATCGCAGTCAAACAAAGAGTAGGCAGCTTCTTCACGAGGGGGAAACATTTCCAGTTGCTCTCTGATTGCAACTGCATTTATCCGAAAAAGGTGAAGGCTAAGATGCAGTAAATTAAAGTGGGGTTTTCTCAGTTGCCAGTCTGTGTATTTGCATGTACAATAATAATACAGTCATGCATGCGTGTGTGTGTGCGTGTGTGTGTGCAGAGCTCATCAGCATGTTTAAGGTCACATCTGATGTCACCGTGCTTCCCCACAGTGAAAGGGTTGACTGCCGATTGTGGTTTTTGTCTCTGACTCACTGTGGTTTCCCTCCATCTCTCTCGGATGTATCCATGTGTGTCTCTGCGAACGTGTGTGACAGAGAGAGAAAGAGAGCGACAGCAAGAAATTAAAAAAAAGAAAGAGATGACCGAAAGGAGCGAGAGACTTTTCGGTTGTGAGTCAGATGTGTTGCACGTCGGCCTCTTCCTCCCTCATAAATGGCGGGGTAAATGTTGGGACACCGGGTCACCCTCCACCACGCTGCAGAGATCACAGCTCCGACTGTCTCTCTTATTTATTTTTTTGCTTCTGAGATTTTTTTACTTCTTCTTCTTCTTCTTCTTGCGCCCACACACCAAATAATGCAAAGTACAAAAGCCCTCATTTATTTAACCTCGCTCACAGTTTTGATGTTTTTGACACACTGTAAAACGCCCATGTGGTTTTGGGAAATTCTGCCTTTGAATTTCTTGCTCTTTTGTTCTGTCACCCTCCCTCCACCCCCCAAGAACAGTCACTATTTGCTGATTGTCAGCTTGTGCAAGGACTACAATGGCTTTATGAGTGACTGTGATTGTGTATTAAAGACACTGTAACTGTGTTAGAGAGAGAGAGAGAGGGAGAAAAAAAAAGCATGTTTGATAAAGAAATCAACTGCAGGCTACCGGTGCAGCATGAGAGCCCTTGAAATTTCGCTTGTTGCTCTGGTAACAGCAAGGACAGATTCAGGTGAGTATCAAAGTAAAAAGTGCACACAAACTGAGTGTAATTTATGGACGCTTGTAGTTTAAACGCGGCCACGAATAACACATGCTCCATTTTTTTACAAGATGCAACAGATCCCAATCCTCGCCTCCCGTCAGCCGTTGCGGTATATCACTCGCCGACGTTCTGTTTCCGTGCATCACTCTGCAGATCCTTTTCATGACTTGTAAGCTCAGCCTCGCTCCTTTCATCCGTTTAATAGTGGTTTGCCCTCACTAATGCACAACTTTCATTTTCATCATAATTTTCTATGGCGGTGCAGCATTAGTGGCCTTTGCTGTCAACACATCTTTTTTTTTTTCCTTTATTTATTTGGGGATGGAGGGGGACTTTCTCTGGATTGTGACACCCCCTCTTTTTTTTCCACACAAGCACATCCTTGTATCTCCATTAAACATGATGCTTTTCATGGATTCAAAACCGACAGTCTCTTTCACCAGGTTGTCACGCCCTCGTCATTGTGCTGCTATTTAACGATGAATCCCGCGGCTGGAAAAAAAAAAATCTTAAAAACTGCCAGTCACTTCTTTTTTAAACAATGTTTCAATTTTACTTTCAAATGAATATGTTTTTTTGTGTGTGTGTGTGTGTGTTTTGTTGCAGAAGCCCGTGTTGAGTGAGTGGTGGAGGTGAAACCCATTATAAGATGTGTCGGCGGAAAGAGGAGAGAGAGAATGAGTGAGAGGGAGAGAGTGGCTCTGTGGTGTTCGATGAGTGGGCTGCCTGCATTCTTTCAGCCTTATTCACTGAGTGAATCGTGGGCGGCTAATTCGTGTTTGCATTCACCAGGTTTACCTAAGGGGAAAATGTTTTATTATATGCTGTCTTTGAAATCGATGACTAATTGTACTACTCTTTCTCTCTCCGAACGCTCGTCTCACGTCCGTCCATCTCCCTCGGCTCCATTTTTCCTCCGATCTCACGGCACCGTCCCCTTCTGGACTTGGATCTGAGGGTTGTGGCGTTTCGAGGGAACAGTCTCGCCTCGTTACAGTCTGTCGAGAAAGCACTACACTGCTGCGACATACAGTACAGTAAGGTGTCAAATTCTCCTTTTTTTTCCTCCATCAGCTGAATCTCTCACAGAGAAAACACAAAGACCGCAGGACAGTAATACAGACACGGCCTTGGAAAACGAAGGAAAATAAAAAGAATACACCGAGACCTGAAGAAATGGAGGGAGAGTGTGATTGAAAGGCAATAAGACAGTTGAAAAAAAAAAAAGAAAGAGAAAGAGAGAGAAAGAAATGCATTCTCTTGGGAGCTCTTCTGAGTGAAAGCTTTGTAATTTAAGCCACACACGGTGAAGGAGAACGAGGGTAAGAGGGAATAGGTGGAGAGATACGGAGGGAAAAGCAGACAGATGCAAACGTTATCCATCACAAAAATCACCAGCTTTAACCACCAGCGCCGCAGGTGGGTTCAATTAAGTCGGTGGGTGTACTGACCTGGCTACCCGACGTGGCCACGCCGATCTGTGTTGATTCCAGCTCGCGATAATTACACACTAAAGAGCTGAAAACAAGAAAAGGTGAAAACAACATACTGAACTTTGTGTTGGCATTGTTGTCAAGTGTTTGTGATCCAGAGGGTCACTTAAACACTTTGAATTGTAAACACACACGTCGCCACATCCTTATCATTCACTATATTTCTTCTTTATCCCACAATGTGAAAATCTACAAAAAAAAAAATTTTATGAATGCAGAGACGATGAAATGAGTTTCCTCTGACAACCATGATATGAACTATGAGACTTCACCAATCCATCTTTGCAATCGATGCATACAACTAAGATGTGGACATGATGACATCCCAAAGTGTTGGTGGGTCTTTATGCAATTGCATTGAGCAAACTAGCGCATGTTATGAGATGTATAAAGTCACCTGAGGGTATAAAATCATTTATACCTTATGAGGCATTAGAAAAAAATCATGTCATGCAAGTGTGAAGTTTAAAATTTATTACTTATGTTGATTAAATACGGGTGATTTCCATTAAAGCCAGTAAAACAAATGGCGTCAGATTACTTCTTCACTCGCAGGATGTGCAGCTGTTCGGCAGCAGTGCGCTCAGTGCTGCCTCTGGTGGCTGGAAATGGTATTACACCATCATGATATTCTTCATCAGGTTAAGTCAGGTTTTTTTTTGTTATTTTAAATGTGCCTGACATTGATTTATCTCACCTGATAAGTTATCACCTGTATTACAATCATAGATCAGGATGGGATAAAAGCAGCCAGCCTGTCTGAAAATGAAAAAATGAAAAAAATACATCTTCCAGTGACTCATGCACCCTGCACATGAGTCTTCACACTCGAAGCCTTGATATCAAACCATCCAACCCACCTCAGCAGCTGAAGATGAACCCAATTTAGACTCCGGTTGCCTGACTAATGCTGCATTTACTACTCGGCTGGATTTCTCTTCTCAATTACCTGTAAGAGCAACAGGTGATATTGATTAAAGACCGGTTTTATTTTCAGCACTTTTACTACTACTTCGGCTTCATCAGCATGTTTTTTTTTTTTTTTATACTTTTACTGACAAATAACTGCATTTCTGTGCATATTCATTCATTGATCCTCAGGATAAGGGCTTATCCTTTTTGCCATCCATGTTAAATGCAAAAGATAAAATGTAAATAGCTGTCTTAAAGAAACGCTGGTGGAGCAGGTGATAAGCTCTATCAGTTTCCCCCTGCTTCTGATCTGACTGCTAAGCTAGGCTAAACACAACTCAGACTTTTCTCAGACATGAAGGATGATACTGATCTTCACATTTTACTCTGGGTGAGATGAGTGTTCCTTTATATTCATGTCCACTAAGGATTCATATTCTGTATATGCTGGAAAGGTGTAACTACAGCAGGTACGTCCAGTATCTGCCTCTGAAGTAAAACTCCCTCCAATCTAAATCATCACTCTGTTATTTCCCTCGATGATACAGCAGAAATGTTTTCATCACCTGCTGTATATATGTATGTGCTCTATATATATATATATATATTATTAAATGTGAGGTGCTATCTGGTCATTTTCGCTGCTTTTGTTTCCTTAAACAACCCTACTTCCCTACTTAAACAACAAAGGTTTGAAAACTTACATTTGGCTGAACATGTCAAATCTGTTTGATCCACATGGCCAACTGTACATGAGTCATGTGGTATTCTCCCCGACCTGCCTCAAGTCTGACCTCCTCTCTGACCACCAGCTACTATTTAATTTACTGTGGTCTGGATGATGAAAGTGTCCTGGCTGCACACACACATGTACACACACGTGCACAAACCCACACGTGTTCTCAAATGCAGCCGCTCCACTTGACAGCTGGTGTTTTTTTTTTTTTTTTTTAAATGGTCAGTAGGCCTTTTGTGCTTTTTTCCCTACATCTTGAGGAACAAAAACAGAGACACATGTTATGAGTCACCCAAGTGTGTCATGATGATCCGTCAGAGAGGACGCTGTCCTGTGTTGGCGGTGATGTGGCCCCGCGAGCGGCGCTGTGCTGCCTACTGTTGGGGGCAGTGGGCAGAAGTAAGAGAGCATCTCTGTCGCTCAGAGACTTGAGTGAGGAGACTCCTGATCCAAATGACAGACAGCGCTGCCTCTGACCTGCACTGACAAATACAAAAATGTTTGCTTGTCACTTAAGGCATCATGCATGAAGTGCTGAAGAGATTTTTTCCACACCTTCTGCACCATATTCATCCATTCACACATCTAAAGTATCTGTCTGTCTGCAATGGTGGATGATGTACATATATCTTTTACTTAAAGCAGCAATAATCAATCATTTTATTATATTGTATCAAAAGAATAAAAACAAGTGAAAGTTTTTGATAATTTGGGAACAAATGTTCTAACAAATGGCACCGCAGCTGACGCCATGCTGTGGGTCTGCTTGTCAGCAGAATAGCAGCTGAAACCAATTAAAAACCTTCAGACTTATATAATGCAAAATTGCCATTTTATTTGACAGACTCATTAACTGTAATCACAGGTCTGAAGTTTTGGAGAATTAAGTGAAAGTCCTAATTTATTGTTTTATGGGATTCATAACGAGGTGTTTTAATTGTTTCTGGTGAGCTGGTCACTGTGCCTCATCGAGGAAACCACACGAGTGATGCTATAAAACATTTGTGTTTCTGTGACGTCTGTGACTGTCTGCTACGTAAAGCATGTTGATGTTACTCACATGCAAAGAATACAATGACACTGAGGATTAAGATGGATAGTCTAGGCTGTCAGAGGAATGGAAACAGTCATTGTCCCTGAGCTGAACCTCTTTTCCTATAAGTTCAACTGTTCATTGAAACCAATGCCTCTCAGGTATAGAGAGCAGTACAGTAATATAGTGAAATGCTAAACCTCAGCTGTGATGAAATCTGTCACTAACTTCCTGGAAAAGGTCTTAAGTTCTCTTTGAGGGGGTTCCCACTGAAATCAATAATGCAGCTCTTATAGACAGTGCATTAGAAAAAAAAAGGATTCGATTTCTAACCCCAATCCCGACCGACGGAGGAGGGAGGAGGAGTTCGCCTGACAGCAGAAGGACTCCGGCCTGGTTTTGAAACGGAGCTAGAAACGAGGGAAATCCCTAATATGGAAATCAGACACCTGCGCCAGAAAAGCTTCAGGAAGTAAGAAGAGTAATCTTTCAAAAAGGGCGCACACCCCACAGCCTGCCTGCAGCTCGCCCTGTGTGTGTGTGTGTGACTTACAGTCCAAACTCGTAACCAAACCGTTACGAGTCAGTCCAAGTCTGTGACAGGGCAGGAGTGCGAGCTTCTGGCTGAAGTCCACCATCCAGGGACAGCGCCGCTACTGTAGCGTGCCGGCGCGGTCCCTGGTGTCGGCAGGCAGCTTTGATCAGCCACCAGCGAAACTATATCAAAGGACACAGGTGATAAAGCGGCGCGCAGTAATGTTCCTCCCCTCCCAGACTTCTCCTTATCAGTGTGGCCTACATCACACAACTTTCAGGTCATGCACTGTGTGGACAAGCCCACGCACAGCGCTTTAAAACACTGCTCTCTGTAAGGAAACCTACTGTGAGTAAGTGCCTGGTTTTTCTGAGCTGAATGTCCTTGACTGTGATGTGTACAAAACAGCCCCTATAATCTCTCCACCATGAAACACCTGCTGTACCTTCAGTCAGTATAATTAAAATAACGCTCTTCTTCTATTTGTACAAGAATGTAAGTGACTCTTAAAAACATTTCCCACCCTTCATCTTTTTCTTCCTCTACATTAACGGATAATATCATGCGAGAGGCGCTTTCATGTGACGTAAGAACGAGCAGCTCTCATTTGCTGTACAGCATCCTATCGCTGATAAGGATCGAGACATCAAATGTTTTTCACAGTGTAACTTAGCAACCCGCGAACAGTAGGCTGAGATTTGAGGCCAGCTAAAAGTTCGACCGTCTAATTGCTGACATCAAAGAGGACTTTCACAAGCCATGTGACATCACCCGCGGTACACTTGTCACACGCAGATGGTATTGACCTAAGCTACATAACCTCCAAGTACTTGAGGCCAAAATAACAGAGCAGCCTGTGCTGAGCACGGTTAAGGCCGAAGTATGACACAGCACTCTGGTGTGAAACTAAAGAGGGAAAACAGCTTTTTGGGGAGCTGAAGAAACTTTCAGATGTGTCCTTACTTTTCCTCTGCAAACGACATATATCCTTTATAAGTACGACATGAAAATAACTATTATAATACATTACAGTTCGAAATGAGAAGAAAAACTCCAGTTTTATCTGGATGGTGATTTTTATGTGTATAAACCCACTGCCTTTCAAGGCAGGACCTTCAAAACAAGAGTGTCTTGAAAGACCTTTTTCAGAGGCACAAGGTCTCTCTCTGCTATGGTTTTGTGTTGTGGAGAAAAGCTGTGATGGGAGAGGGAATGCTTCAGCTTTCTCCTCTAACAGAAAGTCACATATTTCTAAATGAAAGGCCTTTCACAACAAGGCTGCAATCATGTTTCTCTGAAAAGGCTGTCTGCCCTTTGGCCTCAGATATCTCTTATAGGCAGGCAGAGGAAGGAAAGGAGAGGGAACAAATGAGAAAAGGCCTATTGACAACCTTTTCCTCACTCCTTTTTCTACATCTCACCTTTTCTTCCTAACATGGAACCTCTACGTCTCCGTGCTCCTTCCGTTTGAGGCCGTGTCAACGTTTATCAGTGTGTTCGTCCATTATCCATCCAGCCATCCATCCTTCTCAGGTATTTGAGCAGGAATTAGCTGGTAATGCCAAAGTATTGTTTCCCACGCCGAACACTGAGGGGTTAACAGAGTAGCGTAGGAGTAGTTTCGATCCGTCAGGTAGGTCAGGTTTCTCTTAACATGACTGCATACCTGTGTGAAACTGTGTGTATGTGTTTGTGTGTGTGCGCATGTGTGTGCATGCATTTGCATGCTTGTACTGAGACACATAAAAAAAGAGGTAAAGAATCCAATCATTCTTGATGCGGCCGGCCCAGACAGCAAACACAACCACACAGCCAATCAGACTTCTGCATTTACTCTCTGGCACCATGTTCAAAGATTCACCTCATACAGGAGGCTGAGAGTCCTCATAGAAACAAATATATCCCTAAATATCAAGAATTACTCACTCACCAGACTGGATATGAGAACATTTTAATATCAAACCTTTTAGGACGTTTCAGCCTTAATCTTTGAAATAGTTTGACTAAATTGACTCACTCACACACACACTAGCTTTTTCTCACAGTCTGCATTTACAGATGGAGGTCAAATCTTTTTGAAATCTCTGGAAAAAGCTTGTAGGTCAACCTTGAGTTTAGACTTTTATGTATTTATTTCCTTTATCATCAAAGAATAATGTAAGAGAAGAAATAAACACAGCACCTGATGTAGATAATCAACCTAGTGGTATATTATGATTTACTGCACACTATATCGGCAAAAGTATGTGGACACACCTAAACACATACTGTTTTGGGCTGTTTTTCAAGTTTTATCATCCTTTAGTTCCGGTTAAGTGAAATCTAAATGCTGCAGCGTACGTTGATATTTAAGACAATAACACACGTCCACCTTTCTTTTTTCTCTCTTGTTTCTACATGACAATGTCCACATGCAAATTATTGTGAAAAAGGCCTTCCTACAAAAGTGGAGGCTGTTACAGCAGCATATTAATGCGCATGTGGGTGTAATATTTTGGTGTCCACATATTTCTGGCCGTGTAGTGTACTTTAACTGCAGCCACTCGTAGTTAAAAGCATCCCATTTAGGTCAGATTTAGCTGCAAACAGAGAGGCACGGCTAAGTGGAGGAACAGCCTGTATGAACAGCATATATGTGTGGTGTAGGCAAGAGTGAGAGAAAGAGAGATACTTAAAAGAAAGATTTAAAAAACACTCAAACACACACACACACTGCAATGACAAGTGCTCATTCACACTGAGTCATCTTTTGTTTATGTTTTCAGCTCTTGCAGGGAAATGTAACAGACAGAATGTCGACGCTCTGAAAGGCACCATGCAAACTGAAGCATCCTTGCTCTGTCTCCATGCTTTGTGCAAGGACAGTTTGAGTACCTGCAATCAGCAAGACACACTTTCTGCTGAGCTCTCTCTTTGTCCTGACACACACACTGAGCAACACGCTAACAGGAAGGTAGTATCTCGAGTTTTTGTTCTAAAATCTGACTTTTCTTTAAGGTTAATGAGAAGCAAATACTGCATTCCCTCAGATACGTTTCCTTGTTTTACAGATTTCTTTAGTTAGCCACTGGACATGATGAATAATTCTCCATGCAAATCAGGAAATCTTGGAGGTAAATTCTTGAGTGATATGACGAAAAAAAAAGAGTTATTAACATTGACATTTTTTGCAGCGTGCATACATGTATAACTACGCTCATGCACACACACCTTGTTTAATCCCTTTCATGGCGGGTGGCTGTGCAGGCGGATGCTGTTTAAACAGAGCGGGCCCTTGATGTGGGGGCCTCTAGGGGCCAGGGTTTGTGTGTGTGTCTTTCACCCTGGATGTGTATGTGTGCCTCTCCCGAGTTTTCTGGCCATGGGAACAATGGTCCTTTAGAATGTGAGGTTACTGGTGCACTGACCCCTGGCAAATAAGAGCCATGTTCTGGCATTCCAGGCCTGATTGGCACTTTGAGCCTGCAGAGAGCTCAAAGGAGACACAGGAAATGTGACCAGTGTAATTGGTTATATATTAGCGGAGCATTCTCCCCCGTTTAAATGATGGAACATTCTTCAGTGACACTTAGGTGGATGGGGTTGGGATTCCTCCGGCTACGGTGGAGAGAGGAGAAAGGACAAACAAGGGGGTAAAGAGGGGGGAAGAGGACGGGAGGAATTAAAAAAAAAGAGAGGGGAGAAAGATGAGGGGAAGATTTTAAAAAAAGGGCTGCAAAAAGATGGAGTGATTTGTTCTTTGGGTTGTGACAAAATAGCGGGGGTGGAGTCATCGCATGTGCACCTTGTGTATTTACCCCCGTGGTGGTGAATGGGGCTGTCAGGTCATGATATGTTCAGCGCTCTCCCTCTGAAGCGTGGCGAGCAGGGAGGGCCGAATCAGTAGCTTGACCTTTGACTTGGGGTGCATGCTCGGAGTTCATGAAGGCTTCATCTAACACTTCTGTGTCTGTGTGATGTATTTCATGCAGGCGTTCCTGCTTTGAGCGCTATTATGTTCTGAATCTGAGCATCCCCGTCTGCAGAAAAAAACATTTGTGCATAGCAGGTATCTGTCAAAATAACAGCTCCTGTGTTGGCCTGTGAAAGTAGCTTGAAAGCCCATACATAGATCTGTAGCCCCTCGTCAGAGGAATGAGTTATTATCCCCTGAGGCTCAGCCGGGGGGAGGGGGAGCTTTAGAGGCAGCAGACCCACAGCACCACCCTGCATTCCTGCAGCATGCATTGAGAATAAAGATGGAATGGGTACAGATGGGTACTGATGTATTCACCGGGGCGATCTTATCTAGGCCTGGCCCACCCAAAACAAAATGCTTATTGGGGTAGTTTAGATAACATTAGTCCAGTAGCAGGAAGAAACCCCCACAGCACACACAGACACAGACACACACACACACACAGTTTTGACACACACACCTTGGTATGTGGCCTCAGGGTAAAAACGCAAAACACACAGATCTTGTTGTAAACTAACTGGAGGCTGTCAGTTTCTGTCTGTCAGCCCATTAAATCCTATGGGAACCATGGGAGTCCTGTCAAAATGAACCACCCACTCGCATCAACACGGAGACGATCTTTGGGTTTGCTGAAGTTCACGTGAAGCCGCTGACAGAAACAAAACAGCCGGCGAAAGTGGAGACCATTTGATGATTCAAATTCACTTTTATTCTGACGAGACGAAGCGGTCCAAAAAAACAGCTTTGAAATGTGGCCGAAATATGAACTACATCTTCTGCACAACAAAATATTGAGTCAGATTTGATTGCTAGTATCAAAAGATGTTTAAAACTTTGTGTATATTTTAATAACTCTACCAAAATAAAAGAGCAGTAACTGGACTACAGCTGTGATCAGCACCAGCATCCTCCTGCATCAACATCTCCAGTATCAAGATCTGTTACAGCATCTCAAATTCAAGCCCTCATCTCGACGTATTAGCCTAACGTACACAGTGTGCGTGTTCCTCGATTAGCACGGCCTGCACAAACAGGCTTATTTGAATTGTTCCACCACATATTTCTCCTGCACTATAAACACTGTCCTCATTCAAACCGTAACTCTCGCCCCAAACTATTTCCTATATATCTGCTCGGCGGCGTGCATGCTTCTCCCCGTCTCCTTATGTGTGAATGTAAGGAGGGCGAGTTGATTCACATCCTGGGTTGCTCGCCACGAGAACCGAAGAGCATTCCTTCGCATTCCACGCTGAGGTGAACACCGGGGCCGAGAGGAAGAGACAGGCATGTCTGTGGATGTCAGTGACTCACTGTCAGACCACTCTAGATCATCTGTCTTCGTTCAAAGCGTCCGCCACAGTTGGCACCGGCGCTAGAAGCTTGGACCGGGCTGAGAATTGTCATAATTTTTTTTATTGTGATTCTTCCTGTAAACCCCTCGAGTGCTGTATGTCAAATGTGGGGAAAAAAAAACATTGGATTGTTGGGAGTATTGATCTGGCTGAAGGAGGCCGCCCTTGAGCTTTAGGGAAAAAAGCTTGTTGGTAAGTGAGTTAAAGCTTTAGGCATGTGTGATCAATCAGGTTGATCTGATGGGCCAAGACAAGATGTCTCCTGAGCGGCCGACCTCAGGATTACATGCACACACACACACACACACACACACACACACTCGCAGAAAACAGTGAATAAAAACACACTCACAAACACAGACACGGGGATTACACAGGCATTTAACAAGCTCTTTGTGCAGGTCAAAGTTGACCGCAGGCCCCTCAGGAAAAAGGAGTGGGGGGGGGGGGCGGCTGGAGAGGCAACAAAAGGGGAGAGCCGGGGAATGCAGGGGTACAGGGGGAACAGAAACCGAGAGCAATAAATCTTAAACAGACATGATAGCTGAATTTCAGCCTCGCTTCTCCGACATCACTGTTTGGTTACTTCACTGCCATTCACACCGTTAATCTCAAAATACCCGAGCTGAGTCGAGGGCTGCTGCGTGTCTATATAATTTTATGTTGAGAGATGAAACAGATTTTCGTTGGTCTGAAGAAGCCAAAATTTCTGTTATCCGAAAACACATCCGAGAGGGATCACGTAAAAAATGCGGCAGTGTAATCTATCATGTTTCATCCTGTCAAAGCGGCTTTGAAGAGGCACAGATAAGACAAAGACAAGATCCATTTAATGCTCCTGAGCTGTGTAATAGATTGTCAGAGAGCAGCAGTGCTCAGTCCACCGTTTGGGACCACCCAGGAGCCCCCCGACCCCAACCCCACCAGGTCAAGAGATTATTTTAGGATGCTGCAAGAAAGATTTATCTTACAGAGACCAAAGCAAATCTACTTCAGAAATGTGTTATCATGTGTTTTGCTTCAATTTATCCTTGTAAAATATTTTGAAATGATTCATTTCCAGGCTCCTTCTGATCAGCTGGAAAGGAAATCAGTCTGTAATTGCTTTGGCGTTACTTGATTTTACAACAGAAAGAGAAGAAGCATTAATGTGGTGGTTTTTAAGTCATATGTGCTCAGTTATTAGCACCTGACAAAGGATTTCCACTTTTAGAAGAATGGACGTGCTCTCTCAAGGACGTGAAAAATTATAAAATGCAGTCCTCCAAATTGCTGAACAACATTTCATTGAGGCGAGAGTCATTTATTTCCTCCGCAGAGCAAAATTGCCTGTGGAGCAGGGGGCGACTGCATGATAAAAATCCTGCGTGCTCTTTAAAGCGGACATGCACCAACAAGGAACAGGCAGTTTCTGAAAAATGATCTGTAGTGGTTTTAAAATGCTTTCCCGGTCACAGCCACAAACTCAATAAAGCCCCTCCAATTAAGCAGACGGCTGTTTAATACGGCGACACGCGACAGAGAATATCTAGAAATCATCCTGAAAAGACTCACTTTGTATGGTAATTGCTCAGGTTAAGATTTAAGGAGGTCTTCCTGCCTTGCAGCTACTTAACGGGTCACTCCAGGTCAAGGAGGGATTACTGGACTGATGGCTCCCTCTTGTGTCTGTGCGTCATTAAAGGCAGCATCCGTTATTTTCCAGGAGTCTCATTCTTCGCGTCACTGAGAGGCGGCTCGCAGGCCGTCACACTCTGAAACAAAGAGTTTGGTCTGTCCGGAGAGCCGCTGAAACTCTGAGCAGACTGACGGCAGCCACGGTGTGTTTGCTCACTGTAGCCCATAGATGGTGGTGTTGTGTACTTTAGGTGCAGTAATACACACCTCTGCCTTAAAACACACACTCATAAATAAACAGAGACATGTACAATAAAAGATCTGCTGTAGGCTCAGATTACAGCTTAGTGCTCTGCAGGGTGAAGTTTCTGTGATCAGACCAAACTCTGCTGGATGATTTATGAACATACACAGTAAATGTAGTGGTTATATAAATCACATGTAATACTGTGTGTACTCTTTGTGTGGTACTGTACATGTAGTGCTATATACTGTAGATGTAGTACAGTATGTGTAGTAATGTGTGTACTGTATGTGTAGTATTGTGTGTACAATATGTGTACTTTATGTGTATACTGTACACATAGAACTGTATGTACTATGTGTGTAGTACTGTGTGTACTCTTTGTGTACATGTAACTAAGTGTGTCCTTGCTGTGAGGGAGTGTTTTTACCTGCAGGGATCAACAGTCTATATATTTCATTACTTATGCATGCATTCGTAGTGTTTGCATGTGTGTGTGTGTGCGCTGTGGGTACGTTTACTTGTGCATATTTACTTTATATGTGTGTATTTCTGTGTGCGTCCATACCTCCAAAGCTGTATTTTTTCTTTGCTCCGTGGCCCTCGCAGCTTTATTTCGAACACTTTCTGAACTCTGCGTCTCAGCGGTGCATTCCTGTGGCGATTGTGTCTGTGAAAAGAAAACAAGCTTCAAAAACCTGCAGCTCCCTGTCTTAGCCGGAGCCCAAACTTTTCAGCAGAAGTTCAGGTGTGTGTGGGTGTTATGCTTGCTCAACTATTTCGAGAAAACAAACAGCTGAGCAGATATTCCGGTAGGCAAATGTGAAAGGCCTCCATTATGCAGCGTCTCATTGTGCAGCATAAAGATGGATAAAAGGAGGGCTTTTGTGAATTTGGATTATTTGCTTTCTTATCAAGAGCTTAGTGAGAATCAAACAACACTACAGTAGGTCTGCCTTCATTCATGACTCAGACTAAAATCATCATTTGTGCTGCCACAAGAGGTTGGAGACACTTTTCTGTGAGAAAAGTCTCGGCTGAAGTATACAGGCTAAACATGTAGAGTCATCTCTGAGCTGAACGCAGAGAGAAAACTGATGTTGTTCTTCTCATCTAGCTCTCAAGAAGACAGACAAAATCCACATTTCCTGAAATGTTCCTGCAGCCTGTCTTGTAGGATGAAGAAATTAAATAAAAAACCATCAGCTAAATTTCAAAATAAAGTTGGCTGCACAAACCTACAGCACAGCCAACATCACCGACAGCTTCACAGAAACAGAAATATCTTCAACACAGTTCAGGTTTTCTTAAGATAAAAGCAAACACCATTTGCTTTCTTTGTATGTTCTTTTAGACGAACTTAATCAGAGTTTATAAAATGTACATTGGGTAACACCATGTTTGCTCTTTGCTCTGCTGGAAAGAGAAATCAGGATTCATCCTCGTGTGAATGAACAAACGTATCTACCCTCAAGATATCTAACTGTTGGTTTTGGATACGTGAAACAGTCAGTGTCTGAAAATGAGATCATTTCCTGCACAGCATTTCACAAATTCAAGATTTCATGCTGCCCACATGTGAGTCACACTGCTGATCTCAGAAACCAAAGATTCAAGACTTTATTGTCACATGCTCAACAAATCACATCGAGCAACTGCTAGAAATGAAATCCTTAAGTCTCAGACTCTTTAAAACAATACTCAAAAATATTTCAAACAAACTAATAATAGATATAGAACTAAAAACAAACAATAGTACTAATGTAATAATACAAGATATAGACCTAAAATATCAATTATACATCTAAAAAAAGAGATATACAATAGAATACAGGTAACACTGTTGATGGTGGATGTGCAAACATTAATAGGTGCAGGGGTGCAAAATAGTAAAAAGACTGCGGCGTGGAAGTGTTGGTGGGATTAGATTATATGTATATTTTGTGTATCTTTACTATTTGCAGTTAATGTCATACATGTTATGATTTATGTCTGATTTCTTAAACAGTATTTCCTCTTCTGATACACACTGCAGCGATCCAGGACAACAAATGAAGCTGTCAGAAGATGCAATAGCACTTCATTGCTCTGACAAGCTGTAATAGTTCTTTTCACCCCCCAAGTCTGTCCGTCTGTCTGTCTGTGAGTCCTGTGCATAAGGTGACGTCAGTGGAAACACTGCGAGGGAAGTGCCTGTCGACTCATTCAGCTCCGTCTCAGCTGGGGGGGGCGAAGGTTCGTCTCAGGGGACCGAAGACGGAGATTCCTCAGGTTCCAAGATGTCTGCGCCAACATAGGAAGCAGGAAACCTGTTACTCACATTAGCCGCTGACATCAGGGTGACGTCACTGCTGCAGGAAAAACCTCAACAGAAGTGGGGAAGGAGATTTTCTACACGAGACGAGCCTCTAAGGTGAAGTGAAGGGACACTCGCTGCTTCCCAGACGTGTGATTTTCTGCACAGTGTTCAGATGTTTCGGGTCAGAGGTTCTCCCTGATTCCTCCGTCACTTCCAAACAAGGAGGGCTTTTTGGAGGTACAGACTTTCTGTACACCGGCCTGTTTCAGCTCACAATAGGGAAAGACAGCCTGCTTCTATGTTTAGCTGTGAGTTTGTTTTAAACACACACAGTACATGCATGAACATGCTGTGTACCTGTTCCAGGTTTGTTTGCAGGTCTTACACATATAGTCCAGGCTCTGTTGACTCTGTTGGCTCTGGACATGTATATTTAGCTCACAGTCTCTAAAGACCTGGGTGTCCTGAGCTCAAACAGAAAAGCAAATGGTGCATGCTGCTGCGAACTTTAAAAATGTGAAGAGAGTGAAAGTTTCCAGTCTCCATCATCTTCAGACATGCTTGGACCTCTGTGAGGCTTTATGAAGGTGCTCTGAGCTAACAAACCTACAACACTTTTGGCAATGTCACAACATTTTGCAGATATTGTAGTCAAACACCAAATTATTAAACAAATTACAAACCTGATAAAGTAAGTGTGCATTTATGGTAACCACACATCCATGTTTGTCTGTCCAGAGTCCTGACAGATTGTTCTGGTTTTCACCACAATGAAAATAATAATTATAGTATTATACTTCTCTACAGTGCTTACACAGACATTTATCATGTTCATTCCCACTCATTATTACCTAATCCAGTATGAAAACATCAACACTTCACTACGTCAGACTTGAACACTGATTTGTCTTTGGTGATGAAAGCTGTTCCCAGTAGCTGTGCTAATGGTAGGAGTGGGGGAAATACTGATTCTACAATGCATCACGATGTTTTGCTGAATGATTCTGCATCAATCAGTAAAGTCTATAATCGATTATCAGATCAGTTTCCAACAGACTGTCATTTATGGAGTTTGGTGCTGCTGCTACGTAAAAATATGTCGCTGTGTTTCCATTTTAAAACAACTACAAGATGTCAGAGCAGCTGAAAGGGACAAAAGAAATCAAACCACCGCAACTTTTTTAAAAGACGATGTTTGGACAAACGTTTGTACTGATGCTGATGGAGAAAAATAAACCATGGAGAGAAATCTGAAACTGAGAGATCGAGAATCGTTTAATTATCAAATCGTGAGGTGACTAATATTTCTCACCCATAGTTTGTTGTCAGCGTTCGTAAGAGCATATGTACATGCTTGGTACACTAAAGGGTTCTGGTTATATAACCTACCGGTGTCCTAGAAGTTGTAACAGATCATCCTGAGGGGGACATAAATGTCTGAAGCAAAACCAGAGGTCAGAGGATCAACCATAAGTCATCCTGATCACACTGATTGTCATCCACAGAGTCTTAATCCAGCACCAAAACGTTCCTCTTTTCACACCGAATGTCTGAATGTTAGCGATCCTTGCTGTAACGTCACTGTTCTGAAACTTAATCAAAGGAAAGCAGAAAAAGCCACATCATCAGTCACTAAAGGCTTTCAGACGTATTTTTGAGATTATCTCTGAGCGTCTCCTCCTTCAGTTTCAGCGAGCGGCGGCCATCTGTGCCATTTATGGAGCAGAAAGCAAGCAGACTCAGCCAGAGCCTTTCTCCGCCTCTCCTCAATCTGTCGGTCCACAACGTGCAGCTGCGTTACCGAACATGACGCGAGGTTCGCGTTTGCCAAACCAGCTGTGGGGCTGGCGTACGACTCCACCAAGATTTGAGCTCCCTGGAAATGGCAAGATTCTTGGAAGTGATTTAAAAGGCCTGATTGATTTAAGGTGAATAGATTTATTAAATATCCCATGATCAAAACTAGGCTTTCATGTTTGTAGTGCACAGTTTGGATGGTTTTGGTGCCTTTTGAGGAAGATGGATCTCACTTCTCTCACAGTCTGATGTACTAAAGCTTCTGATTACTCCTCATCTCTGAGACTTAACTGGATAAAACACGTGTGCTCTGCTGCTTCCCCCGCCTCTCCGAGTGCTTCTGTGCAGAGCTCTCTCTCATCTCAACAGACCATCAGCTCCCCGTCTGCATTCCTCCAGAGGAAGGATGCCTGGGAGAGACGGATGAAAGGCCAGGAAATGACTGAATGGGAATAACCCACTCGCTGGTGCCACTCCGCGAAATCCACCCTCAACAATCTTGTCATTCAAGAGCTGCTGTGAAGTGCGAGGAGGACCTTGAAGGGGGAGCTGAACGGGATCCAGAGCGAAACACTTAGCACGGTGCATTAGCAAGCTCAGATGATTGACAGCTACTTAAACGGACCTTTGACTCTGGTGATTGTAGTTCACAGTGAGAAATGTGAGGAAATAAGCATGGGACAGAAATAGTTTCCCCATTGTGCATTTTATCTTTCTGTGTCTCAGAAATGCTCTTTAACTCTCTGAGAAAGTGAGAACAGTAGTTTAAATAATATGATAACTGTCTAATTTTATATATCACATAATTTATGAAAAACTCTTTGCATCATATTTGAGTATTTTCATGAATTCAGATGTTGAAATGATATGTGTGATGTTGTGATGTTTTTTTTTCACGCAGTGTCATTGTGTGAGAAAGTTGTGCGGTCTGCGTCGAGGAGGCTTTGTGATCATTGGATCTGTCACTGTAGCGGTAACACGGCTGTTGTCTCTGCGAAATGTCAACATTAGTCCAACACAGACTGTCTGCCTCTCCGCTCGCAGTGGGACTGTTGTGTCAGCGTCAAAGACACGACAAAGCGCTTAAAGTTGGGACACTTGGGAAAGCTTAGCTTGGCTCTGTTTTAGACTATGGGTGTGTTTTCTGCAGAAAAGCTCTGTTTATAACTCCGAGGCTCTTTCCACCAATAACAAGCCTCCATATGTATTTATTATGGCGTAATTAGAACCAGTTTCTCTGCTACGATGGCTGAAATGTTGAAATGAGAGACCAACATGAAAGATCGTTTTCAAGCCCTCAGCCAACTGACAATGATTATTCAGTTAAGCACACCCGTTTCTTCATCTGTCCCCTCTCTTCTTCTTCTCCTCTCACATCTACATCAGGATCTGATACTGGGCTTCTTTAAAAGCTTGTTAATGAATCCGAGCATCTTGTGTTGCCTCTGAGACTTTACGGATTTGAATGAAAAGATCAATGAGCGACCTAAAAAAAAAAAAAAAAGTTCGACCACATGTTTCAGATTAGGATTATGTTTTGCATATGCCCGCTCACATTTCACAGTGAGGTAGGATTCATCCAGTCCCTGTGGTGCTGCTTTTTAACGTATATGTTTCTTTTCACTGAGCGAGTGAGCACTCTTCCAAAGTTACAGTTAAAGTTAAGAGTCCCTTTTGTGGTGCTTTTGGCCAAAAAAGTCAAATGGTAACCATGAAAAACCATGAAAAACATAGTTTTTTTTATTCCAGATGAGAGAAGCTGACAGAAACGTTGATGAGCTTGTTTGAGTTGCTTTTAGTTAATACCAGACGCTCAGAGGAAGGAGTTTAATGAGAAACAGTGAGCGTTGTGCCCTGAGCTTTACCTCACAGGCTGCACCACCTTACTGATGGAGGTTATCGGGGCCTTATGAGGAGAGAAGTGAAGACACAACTCAGGGACAACAGAAGAGTTAAACAATGCTTTTCAGCTTGGTTTCCAGTCACTCCACAGACTGTTTGATATGATGCAATTTATGATCTGATTCATGCAAAATGATTCTGACATGAATTGAACGAATCCTGCAGGCTTTAGGACACACAGTGCTCTCTCAGGACAACATTTACCAGAACACACCCTGAACCTGCACACCAGATATCAATAAAACCTCAACATATTTTGCTTTTCCTTTTATAATCCACTCCACATGAGCTGGCTGCATGACTGCGTTGTGTTTAACTTCCCAGAAAAATATTGTACCTACAAAATATAGCTGTTTCTCGTCTTAAATATTACATAACTTTAAAATCACTGATTGGAAGAATTTATGGGCTCTGTTTCAAAGAGAAGGAACAAAAAAGTAGAAAACAATCTCCAATATTACAGCAGTTTAAATGATCGTGGACACACACAAAGAAAGGAAACGAGCAGTATTCATCTTGTTAATGTACTTTATACAACAATCTCTCCTTTGTTGTCTGGAAACATTCATTAAGAGTCAGAGAGTTAAAAGTCTGATCATTTACTTTTGCGGTTAAGGGAATGATTTCCTTTACATGTGGAACAATTTTCTAAAATATCTACTCATCATTACCGTTCTGGGAACAAAGACACAGCTTCTTTTTGAGCCTGTGCACTGCCAGTGTCTTAGGTCATTAAAAAAAGCTTTTTAACAGGTACAGTTTCTCTGTGGTCACTGGCTGAACATCTAGTTTTGACTGCTGACCTCTTTAAGTCCACTTGCGTGTGTGATCAAAAAGTGTGTATCTGTGTGTGTTTGTACAGGTGCGTCTCAAAGTCTGTGTGTGTGTGGTGTTGGCAGAGCACTCGCCAGTTTGGGTCTGATGTTTTATAAGACCTCCTCCTGGTATTAGGAGCTTCTATTCAGTCGACTCCAGACATCAGAGATGTTTTGGTGCCCGGCGTTCATCAGGGCTTTGGGCCGTGGGGGGACTTGGCACCGGGAGACGCCGGCCGGGCCGAGCGGAGACGCTGAAGGACTCCAGCCATGCTTAGCAAGAGAGCAAACATTCTCATCCTTAATCCTGCCCAAAGTAAACTTGACCACCAGATTAGCCCAAGCCTCGGGACGCTGTGCAGACAGGATGTTAATACCTCCTTCTCCCTCCTCAGATAAGTTAATGTGCTGTAATCTCTGACGTTCTGAGCTGAAAAGCTCACCCAAGACCTGGAATATGGAGTCATTTATTATTTATTTCCCCCTGTGTGGGAGCTGACATGGAGATATAGCAAGAGTTTATATGATATATGTCTATTTTTACCGTCTGTGGTGTAAAGTGTGTGTACATGTGGGTGTTCATGCAGACACACCTAAGACACACACAGCTGTGTTGTTTCTCCTCATATTCAGGTTTTTCAGTGCTGCAGCTGCACCGCAAAGTCGGCCATGAAGGAGCCACATAAACCACATAAGATGGGCAAACAGAGGAGAGCTTTGATTTAAGATCTCCTGCTACTGTCAAATAGATTCTGATTTTTTTTATATTTAATATTTGAAAAAGTTTCAATACTAAGTTTTCATACCGTCGATACTCAGGTACCAGCTGTGGTTTTCTCGCTTTCTCTTCTCTCTCACAGCGAGATTAGTTAATTAGATCATTAAGTGATTTTAAGGATCTGCTCTAAAGAGAAAATAACAAATGCTTATCTGTAAAAAAGGCTAAATATTTCTCTTATAGTACCAAAGAGAAGCTCAGAAGAATCAACCTGCAAAAAAAATGACACACTGACAGCCGACCGTACCAGCTGTATTTGAACAACTAAGAAAGTTTGATCAAAGTCAAATGAAGCTCAGAAGCTGAACAGAGCAGCAGAGTACATATGCATGGATCAGATCCCTTCTTCAACAGTTAAATAACAGGCAAGGTTGTCAGTTTTTCCTAGTGGTATCAAAATTGGTACCGAATATCGATATTTTTCAAGGTCTTGCATCAAAGTTAGAAATTCAAGTATCGTGACAAGACTAGTCTGCCATCAAGCTATACAAAGCTGTAAAAGACAGACAACAGATGATGGCACAATATTTCATTATATTCATCAAACATGTGACATGATGGAGCTAAAAATGACATTATCAACTATTAAAACAAAAAAGATGATTAACTTCACCTGGAACATCATCTGTACTTCTCTACCGAGCATCACTGATAAAAGTGAGGTTCTTGTGTAATCTAATAGATTTAAAATCTCATCCTTCTGCAATATAAAGTCTTATTGTTGCACATCAAAACATTACTGTATGTCTAAGGAGGAATAAATAAGGAATCTTCCACCATCAGAGAAAGAAAAAAAACTTTAGATTGCACAAGAGTGTACTGAGCTGCACAGCAAACCTTTATCATGTATCACAGTATGTAATGAGCTCGCTATGTCTTTACTGATCATATGACCTATACTGTACTGCACATAAAGTGTGGACACTCATGCATATACTACATGTGAGTGCACAGGTGCAGTGCAGTGTGTGTGTGTGAGAGAGCCTATAGGTCTGGATCATTAGCCGACGGGGCACTTGGAGTTATTTGTGCCAGTAGCTGTGCATGAAGGGAATGTTATTCTAAAGCCTGACTGTGGAATGCACTGTTCAAACAGTATAGACCTGCCCACGCACTGTACTGCGTCCCCTCCGCACGCTGATTGAAAACATCAGGTTGGCACCTCAGTCGTATAAAATGACGTCCTTTATTCGAGTTTGCTCAAACGTGTCACCCGCGCTGGTCTATACGGTGTACGAAAACATCACGCATGTCTGGCAGTGTTTATCTATCGGTGTGTCAAAGAACATACATGGACATACATAGTCATAAAATCAGTGTCAAAGACAGATCTGCACAGTCCGGCTGCCACATAAGGGAGGTCTGTGGTTGTGATAGACATATCTCAAGTGCTGAGGACTTCTGGAGTTTTTTAAATTCTTTGCTGTAATCGTATCCGTTTCAGCTCCCGTGAAGGTCAGCAGTGGTCAGTTCACACTTAAAGGCTGGATGAGAAAGATTTTACAGAGACAGGTGTAATGTGAGATCTTCTCCAGACTACAGAAAGGTTCTGATCAAGAGCAGCTTCGAGATCGGTAAAGCTACAAACTCTCTTTACATGAGAACAGAGGACAGACAGTGTGACTTAAAAAGAGCATAAATCATCTTAAAAAATTTTAATAATAGCTGACAACCATTTTACTTCATCACTTGAACATAAACGTGTCATTTAGGGCCATTTTCTGAGCTGAAGACTGGTGCAGTTGTTCCCCTGCAGAGACCTTCTTAACATCATGTTGTCTTTTACAACTTCTTTTTATTTTTGAGTTTGCATTTTGCTCACATCTTCACTGCTGAGTCCAGAGAAAGCTCTCACATCCCTGGAGTGGTCTTCAACAGCACCATCGAGACAAGCGATCACACAAGTTGTTGACACACCGTTTATCTAATAACATCATCTAAACAACTTAATGTGAAGGGAAAACTAATAAAGTCATTAACTAACTCTTATTAGATTTTGCAAGGTTACAGGGCTTCCTCTTGTAATTCTTGTAATTCCCTGCCAACAGATACTTATAAAGGGCATTTGGGTTTAATCCATTTCAGGTTTCACTCCGGGGGCTAATAACAACGTTTAAGATGCAATGAAAGTCTCAACAGCAACATTTTGGAGGGGCTCTGGAAAAATTACTTGTCACTTGCAATTGCCACTAAAAATAAAAGTCTTTTAAAAATGTCTTTTACAAGCTCACTGTGTCCAGTGTTCATTATTCAAATTGCAAATCATTTACAAACATGAAAGCAGAAAAATATTGTTGAGGTGTTTTCTTTTATTTCGCCACTAAATTTGTGGAAGTTTCAGTTCTTCCATAGGTGGCAATGTCACAGTCCAAATGTTCTGAAAATCTATTTTTTCTGCCTGAAAAGCAGTGGACTTTTCCTGCTTCGACATTGTGGTTGCACTCTGCTGAAAATACAAACTCAGTACACAACGAGAAGCAGCCGAGGCCTCTGTGGCCCGTTTCTTTTTAAGGTAAGATGGAATATTTGTCGATCTCTGGCCCACGTTTGCTGTGATTGAAATGTGACAGAGCTCCTGAGCACAAGGTGAGAAGTTTGTGCAAAGCGAGCTGATATGCTGGTTTCACTTCCAAAGAAATGGTTTACATGAAAAAAGGTAAAATGATTTTTCAGCTAACTGATCATCTGACTGCTCAAGTTGTTTGTCCTCCTCTTTGGTTATTATCATAACTGATTTTACATGATATTTCCCTTTAACGTCGATGTCATTCTCATCAGAAAGGTGGGAAAACAACTGATTATTTGCTGTATATGAATTTAGTCTTTATTTCATCAAGCAAATAAAAGATAAGATGTTTTGTTGGTTTCAAAACAGTGAAAGTTCATCAGTATTCGTCTCTTTACAACACATCAAGCCAAGTCTCTGATCGATTTTTGACAGGTTGGTAAATTTTGATCTTGCCAACTTGAAAGTGCCTCTAAAAGGTCTTCAGCCTCAGGTAAGCAATGACTTTGTGCAGGTGTGTGTTTGAGTTGGAGCAATATGACGACTGATGGTGAGTATTATTGAGTGACTAGATATATTTTCATGTTGGATTTCCTTTTTTGCAATCTGCAGGCTTTTCTTTTATCATGTTTTACATTCACACCCTGGATCTCTCCCAAATCTTCCCTGAGAGAAAACCAGACACTGCTTTTCCTTTTCAGCTCTTCTCAGTAAACTCACAGTGTGTTTAACATGCTGCTTTAACTGGGAGCTTGGTATTTCTCTCACACTGACTTTACTTCCGAGAGGCCTCGTCCTCTGACCCACGGCTTTCTCAGCTTGGCTGAGGGAGGTTTTCTCTCCGTTTGGTGACCTGCACCACAGTGTTTCTGACTCTTCTCCCACTCGGAATAAAAACACAGATTCGTGGTTTGGTTGTTGTTGAGCCCACAGACAGACGGTGACTCCAACATTACTCAAACATCCTCGTTCATTTGGTCAGTCCACATTAGACTAACAAACAGTAGCCCAATAAAAACCTGCAACTCAGCCATTAGTCATACAAGTAGCCCGATTGATCATTTCTATAGAGGAAAGTGGTTTTGTGAGTGTGTGTTCCCAGTTATATAAAATGACTGTGTGGAAAACTGCCCAATCTGGCAACATGGCTCATGGAGGTAATTAAGGTACTTTTAAACAATCAGCGTCTAATTGCCTCAATTTGCAACAAACAAACGAACACAGAGATAACATATTTTTAGATTCAGTAAGACTTACACGTCTTCTCTTCGATGTCCATGGCGAATAAACATCCATAAATCCTCATTGTGAAGGTTTTTAAAATGGTTGTCTTGTGAATGTTCCTTTGCCAAAATGTGCATGTGGACAAATGTGCCAAACTGAAGTCAGGTTGTAACCCAGACTTAACTAACTTCTTCTTCATCATCTTAATTTTTTGGACAGGTTGCAAATCAACATAAATGATGCGTGCTGCCACCTACTGTACTGGAGTGTGTAGAGTCATCACCTGAATACTGTTTAGTTTAAAAGGAAAATAACATTTTGCAAATTATTCTGCAGAGCTGTAATTTCAAACTGGAATGGAAAAATATCCCCATGAATGTCAAAACTTTGGCCCGTTTGGCAGACGCTGTCTTCAGATCAACAGGTGGTCAGATCCTCTCAGTAATCTGCTGGCCTCAGTGCAAGAAGAGAATTTATGAGCTGGACTTTAGCCAGTTCACTGAAATGATGTAAAAGTCAATATTTTTCTTTCCTCTCGGTAAAAAAAAAAAATCTGAACAGCCTTTTAAGTGCTTGTTACAGCAGATTAGAGATCCAACATGCAGCAGCAACGACGTGACTCATCACAGCAAGAATTTAAAAGACTGAGCTGGTTTCTGCCGACAGGAAAGCAACAAGCACGAGCAGAGACTCAAGGTGCTGGTCTGCATTTGAAGGTGGAGAAGGATCCTGCAGTCCTTTTCTGTACAGCTCAGGATCACATCACATGACAGTAAACTGCATTTTAACGAGACAGCAAAAATAATTCACATTTTAGTCAGGACGAAGCTTTAAAAGGGAGGAGTTTCTGAATTTCATTTGAGAGAGACACACGAGAGTTTAAATGTAGAAATGTGATGTTACATACCTGAGTTTAAAATGTTCTTTCTCAGGTAAGAGAGATGATGTGACAGACAGTCTGTGAATTTAAGGATGGATTATATGAATGTGAGGATGACATGAGTAATCACTGGTAGTGTTCATGCTATACCCATGTGCATTTCACATCAACACGCACAATCAGATCTTAAATATTAAGGGAATATATGTTAAAAAGGAGGCTGACACATTTTGTGTAATCAGCAAACAACCCTGTTCAAATCTGGTCAATGAAATCTTATCAAACTTCACAGTCCTGATGACGAAGATGAAAAACTAAACTCTTAAACTTGCTTAACAATGATTTTTCTTTTCAGACGCTTAAAATGCCAAAATGTCTATGTATATACTGTCTGTAATTACAAGTCATGCAGAAGTTGCATTTTCTTGAAGCTCAAACTCATTTATTGCAGGAGTTTTCCCATAAAAAGCGTTTTGCTCTGTATAACTGTAAGATGAAGATATTATGAATGTTTTAGAGTTCATGTGAAGACATTTTGTTGCTGGAGGACTTAAACATCAAAATGTGTTTCTGTAATGAAAAAAACAAACAGGATTAACAAGGAGAAGTATAAAGATATCTTTATCTCTTAAACAAACACTAATTTATCCAAATACAGGGGAATTATTAAATCATTCAATTTAAGGACATTTCCTCCTGAGTTATAATTAAATAATAATAATAAATAAATAAATAAGACTCAACAAGCTGAGAGGCCTCACACATTAACAGGCTTATTAAAGATGCCTATCGAGCATTGTCAACCTTAAGTTACAAGTAAAACATCCGCCGTCCATCCTGGATCTCTTTACGCTGCAGCGGAGCCAGATTTCATTATCATCCTCATCTGTGCTCCATTATATATCTACTGTTTCCTTCCTGCGAGGGGAGGGATCTCTGTTTTGATATGCGTTTGGATTTAGAAATGTGGAGCTGTATGTGCGAGTGTGTGTGAGTGTGTGTGTGTGTGTGTGTCGTTTCAAGGTTAATAGTCCCCGTGCTCCTCCAACATGGAAGTCTGCAAGTCATTATCCAATCTGTGCTGCAGTATAACTAAAATCAAAACTCCTGAGTGCAGACACACTAAGGACTGATTTGCACATATTTAATACTGCATGTATTTAATATTTATTGCACATTTTTTCTTCATTGCAGCAGATGTCTTTAGCTCTGCATGGTTATTTGAACCTTTATTCTATTTTGTTTGCTGCGTCTTGGTACAATTCACTTCTAGGATGACTCACTTTCCACACAGAAAGCAACAAATTCTTAAATTCACCATTTTTAAGGTCGTCTATACTTCTAATTAAGCTTTTCAGTGGTGAAGTATCTGAGGAATTTTAACCCTTTATTGTCACTGATGCATCAGATAGTAGCTTGAAAACGATGCTGATGTCTTCCTTTGTCTTCAGGGATGTTCTTCTTATTGTTCTGCAGCCTCCTTCACACATTCCCACGGTTTCACAGCACTAACATCACATCAACATACCAGCAACAAAAACTGCACATGGAATTGATTTGGGGTACAGTGTGGTCGCTCCGTACCCAAGATAAGTCAGGCTGAATTCTCCCCCCCTCTTTTTTTTTAATTCAAAACTAATGCGATGCAGGAATGTGCTTTGTCCCGCTGAGTTCGGGGATGCGGCTCATTGCAACTGGCTTTTGCTGCAGTGGTCACAACTCCACCCACATCCACCCACCCACCCACACACACACACACACACACAGTTCACACAGTTCAACTTAAAATGACAGTATATTCTGCTCCCTCCAGCTGTCCAGCTGATTTGGAGGTGAAAGTTTAATACTTTTGGAGTAATCATACCAATATGAGTCATTTATAAAGCTCCACTGATGGTCTCAGGCATGCTGGAAAGTTACTGAGTGTGTTCACTTTTGTTGATTCAGGTATCTACCCAAATATTTTCACTTTATGCTACTTTATTTTTCTCCTCCTGAGGGAAACTGTACTTTTTACTGCAATAAAGCAAAGCCAGCTCAGGAAGCCAATTCAAGTCCCTTATGGGGAAGTTATTATCAGCTTCTCCAAATGCTGCTGTGCTGAACTCTACACAAATGCAGCACAAATTTTAAATTTACACAACAATCTATTCCACAAGAGTTGGCTGATTGAACTACATTTAAAGACTACTACTACGCCTTAAAGACAAGTCCAAGTCAAGTGACAAGTCTTCAAGAGAAAAATTTAGTCAAATTTAGTTTTCATCCTTCATTGCTTACATTAAAATGCCCAGCATCACTGATAGCTGTGGTGGTCACATCTGTGCTTTTTTACACCTGTAACCCCCCCCCCAACAGTGACATCACCAGGTCCTGTAGTACACCTGTGCATCACTGCAGCAAAGTGATAAGCCTTCATGTTTATGTCTAAATCTCAACTAAACTAAGTCTCGAGTCTACATCTGTGATAATATTCTTTATATTTTACACCCCGAGAGGGCACAGAGTAATAAGTATTTTGATTTCTGATTGTAAGGTATGTTTTTCTAATAATGCTTTTGAAAAGATCTCAGTACTTCCTCCAACATTTGGGGTAGTAATACATCAAGTCAAGTCTATTTAATGTATTTAGCTCAAAATCCCAAATGACAAATTTGCATCAGAGAGCTGTATAATTGGTGACACACTCAACACCCATAACAGTAAGAAAAATGTAGAAAAACACACAAAAAAACTAAAACCTGGACATATATGTGAGACATAAATCATTTTCAGCTGGTAATTATCTCATCCATGCAGATAAATGTCCCCCTCTGGTTCTCTCCGGTCTCAAGTTCGCCCTTAAACAAGTCATTTCTATAATATATCCTTTGCTCCACAGAGCAAACACAACACGTAGGACCTGAACGCCCCACATGTTAAGGTCATTAGCTGGGACGGCATGGCCTGGGAAGCCCCACGCGGGGATTGACTCATAGTCTGTTCTCCTTCACCACATAGCCTCTGTGATGTTTCAGCGCTGTGAAAGGCTCCCTATTGACATGATGAATAGCCTCAGACTCACAGTGCAGCGGTCGGGGAAGTCGAGTCATGGCCGCGGGGTCATCGGTCCAAGCCTGGTTTACCACGAACATAATCATCGTGATATGCACCCAAAGGCATCGCTGGGTTAATACACTTGGAGGCTACTTAGCCGAGCAAACTTTACTGAAGAATCTATTTACACATGTCAATGGGGGGGTTGTCTGCCGTGTTGGTCGATATAACTAAAGGCTTTTCAGAAAGATGGAGACCTTGTGCCTGAATGTTGGTGCTGAGAATGATTTCATGCATTTTCTCTGTGCAGAGAGTGTTTTCATGTGTTTTAAAAGCTTTTAGATCCAACCTTTCCAGTATTATAAATCTTTTTTTCTCCCAATATATCCTTGTACAATGAAGCTTTAAATCCTGTAACATTGGAAAAAAGACTTGAAAGGCGAAATAAAAACTGAAATGTGAAGGTTGCTGTTCTATCTTTGTTCTTTTATAAAACCAATACAGACAACACTCAGAATACAAATTAGCTTTAGCTTGGTTAGAGACTTCTGAATAACACAATTGTACACATTTATAATATTTCAAGTGATTCAAGTAATAAATCCTCAATGAAATGAAGTGGCTAGCGTCCACAATAACACAGCCATAAAGAATATCCAGAAATCTTTTCACTATTACCTGATATGCAGCGTTTTCTGTTTTCCCTTTGAGGACCTCAGGTATTTCTCAGAGCTTTGGGCCTCAAAATAAAGTGTTCAGATGTAACAGAAATACAATAAAGCATTCCTTTACTCTCCAGTGGGGTTTTTCATTCTGTGCTGTTTGCACAAGGTGTGTGCAACAGGAGTGGACGGGGTCTCTGGTCTCAGCAAAAACACTTGTGGTCAGGATTAAGCTCCACACCCAGGAGCCACAGACACACACACACACCAGATGCATGCTCACATACATCCACAGCTGCTCTGTGTTTTCACATGTGAAGTCATGCTTTGCTGACGTGGAAAAAAATGGTAGTACACATCAAAACAGAGGACACAACCTGCTGCGTCAGGAGACGGCGTGAGCCCGAAGATCAGGGATACAAGTTCAAAAGAAAGAGGCGACTCCCACCTGACTGGCTCCATCTGACTTGTGTCGACCTGTTCACGCTGCGTGGTCGAATAGTTCTGATGTTCCTGCTGAGCTCCACATAATGACATATGAGAATCATTAGGTTATTTCAGTCGTATGCGAGCGCCACCCTGTTATTTCCAAATCAGGTCCTCTCTTTCATGGACGTCCAGACTAAAAACTCTGTGGGTGCAATGTGGTCAAGGAGTCTGCTTCTGAAGCATGTCGGGAGACCTTGTGAGGAACACAGGAGATGTTAATGGATTGATCTCTGTAATCAGCATTTAATGCTTTTTAGTGTTCATGTCTGCACTGCTTTGGTCAAATGTTCTCCACCTGACAGAGGAACTTCTATGCATGCAGTGTGTCTTATATATCTGCTTCTGGGCAATATAATATTCCACCTAGAAGTCTCAGTGTTTCCTGTTGTTCCAGTTGCTTTGGTTGAGTATTTGAAGTGATGTAAGAATCTAATTTTGTCTTCTTGGTTTTGGTTTCTCTGCTGCTGTTCCATCATCTTGCATCAAGTGTTTCTTCTGTAAATGTAAAGAGATTTATCTGTGCTTGCTCTTGTATCATGTAAAACGTGTATGTGTGTAACATGTGAAGTGTTATCCTCTCACTGACATGCCAGTGAGCTGATGAAACAGAAGGAAAATTCAGAGGTCAATGGGGCAAGGTCAAAGGTCGTTGTGTTTATGAATGCAGCCCCTGACTGGACATGCTGCGTCAACAAAAATTCATTAGGGTCAGGATGTCACTGTGGAGACGCTGTTCCCCAAACAGCAGCTTGTATTTCCTCCAGGTCGGTCTGTGGCAGAGCTGACGGAGAAGATGAGTCCAGATTTGTCATTATCAAACTCTGAGACCCAAAAGATACAGAGGAGTGTTCCTGTTCTTCATCATGTCTCAGTCTCTGTGGCAAGTTAATGACAAATAGATGTTCTGGGTCAAAACAGGCTGGGATGAAACTCGCATCCACTGAAAACTGAGCGTCTAGGCGTCTAAAAAGAGGATGTAGCAGGCTGCCATTCACACACACACACACACACACACACACACACCAGTAACTGTTTCATGAGACAAATGAGAATCATCAGGACCTTTTGAGCTCTAAATCTCAGAGACGTTAGTGAAGTTTCAGACATGTTACACTCACCAAAGAGAGCCTTTGAACACAACATGTGAAGCACAGATGGGTACGAACTCTCTGTGGGATGTCAGACTTTGTGAGGAGATTTAAACAGAAGACAGGAGGCGCAGGAAAGTCAAAATGTTGTTTCTAAAACGTTTCCTGACATTTTCCGAAAGAATCTACATGCTTTTGAACTTACACAAAGTTAGCGTACTTAAATAGCAAACCAGAAAAAAATGACACGAGATGTGCTGATGGATGTTCATTAAAGTGCAGTTTAACAATTAAACTTAACAAAACAACAAACTGTTGCTCCAAAGAGTTAATATTTGTTTTCCAAGATCTCCCTGCAGTTGTCTCGTCACCATCTGCAGTTTCTTTTAATTCTCTCCAGCTGTACCAAGTTCTGCCATTTCCTTTGTGCTTTGTGGGACAATTTGAATGTACTTTTCACTTTTCCAGAGTTAACACATATTCAGAATCCAAGTCTGAATGTGTTTTTGTCACAGCGTCAGGTTAATGACAAACAGATGAAAAAGGAAGACACAGATCTGATGCGCAGTGTGACACAGCGATCATGCCCTGAGGCCTGCCGAGCAAAAGAAAACCATGTTGTGAACTTCAGAAAACGAATGAACGTTAATCATTTATCAGATCTGCTGGATGCTGGTGGTCAGGGTCAATGGGTCAGTATCCTCCATGTGAGCGCCACATGCAGCATCCTAAACCTCCCCGCCCCCCATCTTCTTCCCTCCATGTACGCGCCGTGTAGATGCACATGAACATGGAGCGCCATTTATATGACTTTACTGGTTTGTCTGAACGCAGTAAAGGTCTGTAATAAAGGCCCGACCCGGATGGAAGTAAAATACAAGGTTCAGCTGGCAGTCCTGGGAGTGATTTGCACGCTGGCTCAGAGCGATCAGCCTGTGTAGTGGGCAGATGAACTACACAGCGATTCTGCACACACAGAGTGTAATTACAGAGCAAATCGTAGAGACTTTAGATGAGGATGCATGAAGCAGTCAGAGCTCTGTGTCACGCTGACAGAACAATGAGGTACCACGGAGAAACCGAACATATCCGAGCACGACCTCTGTCTTTTTTGCTTTAACCTAAATATCATAAAATCACATGAACACTCACTCTCTCTCTCCTGCAGCTGTGATTATCTGCTGACATCGGGAGGAGCACAGGATGCTTCAGTTCATTTTGTCGCCTGCATCGTCCAAAAAATATCTGCTCATCGGTGGCGTCACCATCTGGGGAGCCTCCACGTGACTCTGATATAAACTAAGCGGTGTCCATTGTTTTTCCAGAGTGTGTGTGTGAAGGTGTAAACCACACAGCTGAACATCCTCTTCTTCCTGTTGGAGGTTCTGAGACAAAAGAAAAATATGTGATCAAGTGATTGTTTTTTTTGTTTTTTTTCTTTTCATGTGATGTATTTCGGTTTAGGCAGTCACAGACGGAGCTGTTCACAGTTTGAAAGCATTTTATAGGACTTTTAATTGTTTTAGCATTATTTTTAGCAGCATTTTACAGCCAGGACCGTCTATTATTTGTCTATTATTTCCAGATGCTCCAAACTCAGAGCTCCATCTCATCACAGATAAAACGTCACATGCAGCACTTTGGGAGAAAATAATGAAACTGCTTCAGAAATATAAAATGTGGTTCTTGCATAATATATTTCCTGCAGGCAGAGATAGGTGGAAAATGTTTTATAGACACTAACTAGCAGATATACATGCCTATGCAGCATATAGTGTTTTGCCTTTTGCAGTGAGAGTGGATGTGGCTCAGACTCAGTGGTTTACTTTTCTTTACTTAGGGCCTTAATTACAAGCCAAACTGGGGAACTTTCTTAGAGGAAATGGAAAGAGCCTGATTTGGGCTAAAAAGGGCCTTCATAAAAGAGCAAAACACTCAGTGCAATTATATTATTTTGGCAATAAAAAAAAAAACTTAAAGGCAACATTGACTTTTGCTTTTTCTCACTATACACAGTTTAAATGGATGGTCAGTCTCTGAGTTTAAATACACAGCAGCACTGGATTTCCCTCTGAATTCATCTGTTTCTGCACCAAAATAAAGAGCAGCCTTCTGGGGGGAGATAGGGTAAGGGAAGAAGAAAAAAAAAAGCTCCTCTTGGACAGGGGTTGGATTTGGGGGCGTTTCTCTGTTGGTGTTAAAGGAGGAACTTGACACTGAGTCTGATTATGGTCAACCCTCTTCCCGGTAATCTGGCCAGCAGGGGGGCAAAATGTTTCACTTCTTTTCCATCTTTTTTTTTTAAAACTGAGTGAGAGCTGGAGCAGAAGGGGCTGGTGCTCGGGCGCACGGAGAGGAATGGGTGTTGCAGACTGAGCTGGCAGCAGACCGTCCCGGGGCAGGTCCTGCCGCTGCGCCGCCAAGAGTCCGGAGGCTGAGGTTTGTGTGGACATTTCTGGGAAAGCCTCCAGAGCCTAGTTTTGCCAAGGAGAACCTGGGAGGAAGACTGCGCAGGTTTTCCAGCGAGCTTCAGACCGTGTGCGCACTTCTTCTTCTCCTTTCATTCGTCTCACGGTTCGCTGGAAACGAACAATGACGGAGGATTAATTGGATGAACCAGGTTACTGAGGTGCAAAACTTTTTTTTTCCAAACTCTTCATCCACCCCCTGTGAGGGCTGAGGGGTCGTTTTAAAGTTTCTGGATGTGTGTGTGACAGAGATGAGCGCCTCGGATCACACTTGAAGAGCCGCTGAGATGAAGTTGTGGATATAACTCTTTACGCACAGAAAACTCTTCTTCCAATCCGCCCTGTGTGACAGATAAAGAGCAGACAGCGGAGGCATGCTCTGAAACACCACAGGCTGACTCTGATGTGCACATCCTGCACACTGTGCGCAATCTGGAATTAATTGATTGATTAACAAATGCGCTAAAGACGCGCCCGCTCTCTCTCGCCTCTCTCTCTCTCTCTCTCTCTCTCTCTCTCAGTGAGTGTTTACCTTCTTTATCTGACACTTCGCCAGGATGAGGACATCTTTTGTTCTCACTTTAGCTCTCTTATATCTGCTAACCTGGACGGGTGAGGCGGATCGAGCCGCGCACAGACGGCCAAAGCTCGTGCGCCCGGTCAGACCTGTGCGCCCCGGGTACGGCTCGGCCATCTCCATGAGGCAGGACAGCGTGCAGGCTGACGAGGGGGTCCCGGTTTCCTCCAGGTCTGGGGCCGCGCAGGGGAAGAGAGCAGCAGGTCCGCTGCCCAGGAGAGGGGCGGCCGGGCAGATCGGCTTACCCCGTCAGACCGGCATGCTGCAGGACGAGGGCGCACCGGGAGCGAGAGCCAGGGTCGCCCGGATGCCCAGCAGCGCCGGGTCACCAAACCTGCTGGCCAGCTTCGCGGGGAAGAACCGGGTCCTGGTGATCTCCGCGCCCCACGAGTCGGACGGCTACTACAGGCTGATGATGTCTCTGCTGAAACCGGACGTGTACTGCGAGCTGGCCGAGAGACACGTCCACCAGATCGTCATGTTCCACCAGGAGGGAGAGATGGGGGGCAAGGTGAGGAGGATCACCTCGGAGGGGAAGGTGATGGAGGAGCCTCTGGACATGGCGCTCATTCCCAGACTCATGAGCTTCCTCAAGCTGGAGAAAGGTAACAGGAGGAGGTCTGAGTCTGTATTTGGGCCACTGATCTCATAATTTCCTTTCTTTAAGTAAAGTGAAGCTGAACACCTGACACTGTTTGTATGTGCTGTCCTGACCTGCAGGTAAGTTTGGGATGGTGCTGCTGAAGAAAACCCTGCAGGTGGAGGAGAGGTACCCGTACCCGGTGAGGCTGGAGGCCATGTACGAGGTGATCGACCAGTCGCCCATGAGGAAGCTGGAGAAGCTCAGGCAGAAAGGCTTCGTGCAGAAGTGCAGAGGAGCAGGTGTGGAGGGTCAGGTGGAGGAGGGCACACTCTCAGGTAAGTCACACCTTTAACCTCTGTCCACTTTGAGGATCCATTTATGCACATGACAAAAGCTTCTCTTCTGTATCGCTGCACGCATGAAGTTTCATTTCATCTGTCAGATTTCACTGAATACACTTTTGCTTGTGTTTCTCACAGCAATAAAAAAACCCACTAAAAAAGATTGAACATCTGTTTCCACGAAGAGCAGTGTTTCCTCATTTCCCAACATTTTTATCCAAAGAACAATCTGACAGCTGTTTTCATAGGAGCAGTTTCATCAGAGGAAAACTGTGTTTTTGAGGATTATACAGAGTTAACGGGAGATTGTTCCTGGAAAGAAAAGTTGAAATGTTGAAATTCTCCAAACAATCTCATAAAAACAACCGAGGAGAAGTAATACAATATGTTTTTATAGGATTTAGGTGAAGCCCCTTTTTAAACCATGATCTCAGTTCATACATATTGGACAGTCGTCATTATGTAAGTTCACATTGAATAAGCGTGTCATCTTTCAATACTTTAAGCAGAAAATACTTTAAAATACAATAGTTGGTGATTGAAACATTTTTCACAAGAATGCATTTTGACAAAACAAAGAGTTCAGCTTTATTAGACTAATGTAATATTGTTGAAGTAAAGCATTCACCCCTCCTTGAACCGCCACCTTACTGTGGTGGAGGGGTTTGTGTGCCCTTGAATGATCCTAGGAGCTATGTTGTCGGGGGCATTACGCCCCTGGTAGGGTCTCCCATGGCAAACAGGTCCTAGGTGACGGGCCAGACTAAGAGCGGTTCACAAGCCCATCATGAACAGAAGAACATCAAGGACCGTTACGTCGCCCGGATTGGCGTTACCGGGGCCCCACCCTGGAGCCAGGCCTGGGGTTAGGGGCTCTGCAGGAGGCGCCTGGTGGCCGGGTCTTTGCCCACGGGACCCGGCCGGGCTCAGCCCGAAATGGCGACGTGGGCCCGCCTTCCAGTAGGCTCACCACCCGCAGGAAGGTCCATGAGGGGCCGGTGCAATGTGGTTTGGGTAGCAGTCGTGGCAGGGGGCCTCGACGACCCAATCCCTGGACCAAAACTCTGGCAATAGGGACATGGAATGTCACCTCGCTGGGGGGGAAGGAGCCTGAGCTCGTGCGGGAGGTTGAGAGGTACCAGCTAGAGATAGTCGGGCTCACCTCCACGCATAGCTTGGGCTCTGGAACCCAGCTCCTTGAGAGGGGCTGGACCCTCCACTACTCTGGAGTTGCCCAGGGTGAGCGGCGGCGAGCTGGTGTGGGCTTGCTTATAGCTCCCCAGCTCAGCCGCCATGTGTTGGAGTTCACCTCCGGTGAACGAGAGGGTCGCTTCCCTGCGCCTTCGGGTTGGGGATAGGTCTCTTGCTGTTGTTTGTGCCTACGGGCCGAAGGCAGTACAGAGTACCCGGCCTTCTTGGAGTCCCTGGGAGGGGTACTTGATAGTGCTCCCACTGGGGACTCCATTGTTCTACTGGGGGACTTCAACGCTCACGTGGGCAACAACAGTGATACCTGGAGGGGCGTGATCGGGAGGAACGGCTGCCTCCCCGATCTGAACCCGAGCGGTGTTCTGTTATTGGACTTCTGTGCTAGTCACAGTTTGTCCATAACGAACACCATGTTCGAGCATAAGGGTGTCCATCAGTGCACGTGGCACCAGGACACCCTAGGCCGGAGGTCGATGATCGACTTTGTTGTCGTTTCATCTGATCTCCGGCCGTATGTCTTGGACACTCGGGTAAAGAGAGGGGCTGAGTTGTCAACCGATCACCACCTGGTGGTGAGTTGGATCCGCTGGCAGAGGAGGAAGTTGGACAGACCTGGCAGACCCAAACGTATTGTGAGGGTCTGTTGGGAACGTCTGGCCGAGCCCTCTGTCAGGGAGGTCTTCAACTCCCACCTCCGGAAGAGCTTCTCACAGATTCCGAGGGAGGCTGGAGACATTGAGTCCGAGTGGACCATGTTCTCTGCCTCCATTGTCGACGCGGCATGGTTCGAAGTTGTGGACGCAAGGTCTCTGGTGCCTGTCGTGGCGGCAACCCCCGAACCTGGTGGTGGACACCGGAAGTAAGGGATGCCGTCAGGCTGAAGAAGGAGTCCTATCGGACCATGTTGGCCTGTGGGACTCCTGACGCAGTTGACAGGTACCGGCAGGCCAAGCAAGCCGCAGCCCGGACGGTCCTGGAGGCAAAAACTCGGGTCTGGGAGGAGTTCGGTGAGGCCATGGAGGAGGACTATCGGTCGGCCTCGAAGAGATTCTGGCAAACCGTCCGGCGCCTCAGAAGGGGGAAGCAGTACTCTGCCAACACTGTTTACAGTGCAGGTGGGGAGCTGTTGACCTCGACTGGGGACATTGTCGGACGGTGGAAGAAATACTTCGAGGATCTCCTCAATCCCACCGACTTGCCTTCCAATGAGGAAGCGGAGGCTGGGGTCTCTGAGGTGGACTCGTCCATCACCCAAGCCGAAGTCACTGAGGTAGTTTAGTAAGCTCCGCAGTGGCAAGGCGCCGGGGGTGGATGAGATCCGCCCTGAGTACCTCAAGTCTCTGGATGTTGTGGGGCTGTCTTGGCTGACACGCCTTTGCAACATTGCATGGAGGTTGGGGACAGTGCCTCTGGTGTGGCAAACTGGGGTGGTGGTCCCTCTTTTTAAAAAGGGGGACCGGAGAGTGTGTTCCAACTACAGGGGGATCACACTTCTCAGCCTCCCAGGAAGGTCTACGCCAGGGTACTGGAGAGGAGAATTCGGCCGATAGTCGACCCTCGGATTCAGGAGGAACAATGCGGTTTTCGTCCTGGTCGTGGAACACTGGACCAGCTCTATACCCTCCACAGGGTGCTTGAGGGTTTATGGGAGTTTGCCCAACCAGTCCACATGTGCTTTGTGGATCTGGAGAAGGCATTCGACCGTGTCCCTCGTGGTATTCTGTGGGGGTGCCCTTCGCGAGTATGGGGTCCGGGGGCCTTTGCTAAGGGCTGTTCGGTCTCTGTACGACCGGAGCAGGAGCTTGGTTGCATTGACCCGGCAGTAAGTCAGACCTGTTCCCAGTGCATGTTGGACTCCGGCAGGGTTGCCCTTTGTCACCGGTCCTGTTCATAATCTTTATGGACAGGATTTCTAGGCGTAGCCAGGGGCCGGAGGGAGTCCGGTTTGGGAACCACAGGATTTCATCTCTGCTTTTTGCGGATGATGTTGTCCTGATGGCTTCATCAGGCCAGGACCTTCAGCATGTACTGGAGCGGTTTGCAGCCGAGTGTGAAGCGGCTGGGATGAGAATCAGCACCTCCAAATCCGAAGGCCATGGTTCTCGACCGGAAAAGGGTGGCATGCCCTCTCCAGGTGGGTGGAGAGGTCCTGCCTCAAGTGGAGGAGTTCAAGTATCTCGGGGTCTTGTTCACGAGTGAGGGAAAGATCGAGCGTGAGATTGACAGGCGGATTGGTGCAGCGTCCGCAGTTATGCGGTCGGTGTACCGGACGTCGTGGTGAAGAAGGAGCTGAGTCGAAAGGCGAAGCTCTCGATTTACCGGTCAATCTCGTTCCCACCCTCACCTATGGTCATGAACTTTGGGTAATGACCGAAAGGACAAGATCGCGGATACAAGCGGCCGAAATGAGTTTCCTCCGCAGGGTGGCTGGGCGCTCCCTTAGAGATAGGGTGAGAAGCTCGGTCACTCGGGAGGAGCTTCGGAGTAGAGCCGCTGCTCCTTCGCATCGAGAGGAGTCAGCTGAGGTGGCTTGGGCATCTGTTTCGGATGCCCCCTGGACGCCTCCCTAGGGAGGTGTTCCAGGCGTGTCCCACCGGGAGGAGGCCTCGGGGAAGACCCAGGACACGCTGGAGAAACTATGTCTCTCGGCTGGCCTGGGAACGCCTCGGGGTCCCCCCGGAAGAGCTGGAGGAAGTGTCTGGGGTGAGGGAAGTCTGGGCATCTCTGCTCAGACTGCTGCCTCCGCGACCCGGTCCCGGACCAAGCGGATGAAGAAGATGAAGAAGAAGATGAAGATAAAGCATTCAGGGAAAAACTTCGATCCGTCCATCCACATTTACAGCGTATCGATGACATTTTTACCTTCTATATTGTATATTTTGTATCTATTTTTTGTACTTCTTTTCATATTTGCCTCTCTATTGAGCTGCCTTAATAAGTGAATTTCCCCGATGTGGGATTAATAAAGTTTTATTTTATCTTATCTATAATCTGTTTTTTATCTTTGTGGAGCAGTAGATACACCCGTGGAAAGAAAACCGGGGAAGAAGATCTTTAGAAAGCCCACAACAACAACAACCACCACGGCCCCCACAACCACAACTATACGACCGACCACGACAACTACAACTACGACGACCACGACTACGACTACGACCCGGCCCACCACGACCACCACCAAAGCGACAACGACCACTACCAAAGCGACAACCACCACAACTAAAGCAACCACCACCAAACCCACCACCACCAGAAGAACCACCACTACCACCACCAAACGACCCACCACCACCCAGAGACCCACCAGAGCCCAAACCACGGCCCTGTGGCCCAGAACCACTGCAGATCCTTACTACTACCACCGCCGGGAGAGGGAGAGGTACCCGGCTAAGACCACCCCGGCTGGAGATAACCGCACCGACAACAGAGACCCACACAGCCGCAAGCTGGTGCCCGCCACAAATAAACCCTCCAAGGTCAAACCCAGCAAGAGGAAGAACGGAGCAGAGAAGGTGATTCGGTGAAATTTAAGAGTTTTATTTGATTTGATTTCTGCATCAAGATTCCTGCACAGTAAGAGTAATGACATATCTTTACTTCATGGATTTAGCTTCCTTACAGTACCTTACATGCACACTGCAGCATGCTTCAGCTGTCTTTATTTCCCCAAACTAAAGTAATTACAGTAATGAGATATAAAGCAAATGTCTAAATATTCACTATACGTACTTGTGGCTACAGATACTGATATACAACAGTGCTAGTCAACCTTTATCATCCACATCACACCTCGTCTCCTTTCTTGTAATACACCTAAGAAAGAGTCTGTTTGCATGCTTTGTCCATCCCCAACAATCATCTGCAGATACGTCCAGAGGTCCAGTCTTCATCGAGTCCAAGAGAGACATCTGATCACGTGGTCACAATCTTTACACCATAACAAGGGAAAGGATTCATTTGTGGGGTTCAGGAACCTTTAAGTGTGTCACTGCATCCATATTTACTGAGAGAAACTCCAGAGATTTGCCCAGTTCTGAAGTATAAATGGCATGAAACTAAGAAACATAATCACCTGGGTAGGTGCTAAAATGGGAACCATCTGTGCTTGTTTTTTTAAAATCTGTATTTAGATGTCGCAGTAATTTGGTTTTATGCAAGATTTAGAAAATAAATGTAACCCTTTTTATAATAGTATGTAAACATGTGCAAAATGGCCTGTAAATACACAGAGTTCAGATGGTGGTTGAGTTTCAGTGAGAAACATTTTGAAAGCTGCGGTCACTGAACATATTTAGTGTCCAAGTAATGAAAAGTGATCATAGTTTAGTCCACACTGACTGTTGTTGAAAAAACAAAACTGTAAGCTTCAGTACGCAAACTTTACTTGGGTGAGCTAAAATAGGCCAAATGTTGGTGCTGTTGAATCCTTTAAAACATGTTTTTGTTGCTAAAATATCACTTTATGGGTCATTATGTACTTTCCCAGAGATGATTTATCTTTTTCTTCAGGGATCAAACCTTTAATCTATTAAAGTTAAATATTTATTATGTTGAGGACTCTTGGAGGAATAATCCAGTTGGGCTAACAGAGATCCTAATAATACAAAAATCCGTTCAGACTTTAGATATAGAAAGTTTTGTAAATAAGTGGGCTTTTCCAGGGACATTTATGTCTGTTAACCACCAAATTATGTTTGCTTCCCTTTGTGTGTGTACAAAAAGATTTGTCTTTGCCAGCAAAGATTTAAGAGGTATTGAATCTTGAAACTTGAAAAACAGTCAATTGACACCATATATTCATATTTGTCTGTGCAGGTGTTGACTAATGAGTATGAGGACAAATATGAACCCAGCAAGCCCACAGTCAGTGATCCTGAGGAGACGGAAACCTTCACCGACATCAGTCCCACCAAGAACGTCAAGGGCAAACACGACAAGCACGAAAAGAAGAAGAAGAAGAATGACAAGAAAACTGAGAGGCGAGGAGGAAAGGTGGGGAAGATCGGGGGGAAGAAAAATGGAAAGAAGCCGTCCAAGTACCCTGAGAAAGAGGACTACCCAAAGCCCACAAAGAGGCCAACACCCCCTCCAAAGGGATCGCTGGCCTCCTTCCTGGACTACTTTGAGAGCAGGAGGCGGCTGCTGGTGAGAGCATGACATAACTCACAGCTCATAAGAGGCCGAGCAGAGCTCCTGTTTCAGGCTTTGGCCAGAGGGAAATATCAGTGCTCTCAGACAGTGGCATTATTAAACCGTATTGATCTATAAACTTCTGAAGGAAAAGTTTGACATTTTGCAGGATAAACTTATTTGCTTTCCTTGGCACGAGTTATGAGAGCGACATCAGTCATCTAACGACCAGTGAGAAAGCACTGTTCCTTTAAAATAACTGTTCCTTTAAAGTTTCAGCATTCGGAAGCAATTCCAACTTAAATAGAAGTTTTAGTCTTCACCTACAGAAGTCGCTTTCTGCTCTGCCTAAATTACATGTGGTTAACATTATTTTTTACAGTAAGAGAGCCAGACAAGCCGAACAAGCTAATGAGGGCATTGCAACCATCAAAGAGCACAATCACAAGTACTTGACAAAACCGCTTCGTCTCGAGTTTTCAGTCAACATGAGTCGTGAAGCAGGATGTAGCACGACTCAGCAGTTGGAAATGTTGAGCAGGAGGAAGTCATCTAAAGTATCCTGCACCTCCAGTGAAGGGATTTTCCAAAACAGAGTACTGGAGAGTTATGAATGCCAAAAAACAATCTGCAGAAGTCATTTATTGTTGGATATTTATCATTGTTAAACAAACCAGTAGCACTTCTTGTGCTTTGAGACAGCAGATCATTCACTTGTGTCCCCCTTTTTAGTTTCTGTAATGTCATTGCTTTGTAATCACACTGGATTGGTGTGTTTTGTGAATAGACATAAAGTATGTGGAGCAGCTCTCTGACGGGCCGGACAGCTGTGTGCTAACAGACTGTGTGTCTCTGTTTTGCAGCCAGTATAGATTCTTATCACAGCAGTGCTGTGGGCAGGCTGGGAAAATATGCCCCATCCTCCGCCTGCAGATTAATGTACTGGAATTGCACATACATCCCTGTAACAGAGATGTATGTGTGAAAGTGTGTTTTTTTTTCATTGCCTATAGATGACACTCTAACCTCCCTCCCTCCCTCCTTCCAGCTGATTACCTCCCCCAGCGAGGAGAACAGTATGTATGTTCAGCAGAGGGACGAGTACCTGGAGTCCGTGTGTGAAATGGCCATCAGGAAAGTCTCCATCATCACCATCTTTGGCTCGCTGACCAACTCCACCATGAAAATTGACCACTACCAGCTCGGTAAGCAGCACACACACCACAGTTTCACTTCTCTCATTGCATTGTGGCGTGGGAGGGTTTAAAAGGAGTTTGTTTGCATCTCAAAGAGACTGTGCGATGGATGATTGGCACTTCTCTCGGGAATCGGCGTTGACCCGTCCAACCCTTCCATCTGGTCGAGCTAACGCGTCCTCCACTGGGCCGTCAGCAGTCTGTGCAGCCGCTGAGTCATGCACCTACTCTGAATAATTGTTTATGAGAATCCAAAGTTTCACTGGATGTTTTCCACGAGTCAGTGTTACAGTGAAGAGAGCTGTGGTTTCACTTTGTGAGCACTGTGCTGCGCTTTACTTAAAGCAGCTCTCTGGAGTTTTAACTGGTTATGAAACAGCCTCAGTTTAATCCTGATGCCTCTGTATGAAGCAAACAGTCCAGCAGACAGCAGATTTTCTGTTTCTATCAGTTTCTAATAGTTCGTCTTAATGCTGCCACTGGCTCACATGTTTCTGTCACATCAGACTAAACGGTGCTGCGGTTTGTTCTGGATCAATTCAGCTTTCTTCAGCCGCTAACTGAAGGTCCGTCTCCTCCTGCTGAAGTCATCTCGTTGCAGCGGAGGGAACATGTGAGCCTAACGTTCAGAGGAAACACTACTACCTTTGTCCACAGGGGGCGCCAAAGTCAACATGAAAAGATTTAATGAGCTTCTTTAACTAAACTGTCTTCTCCTCTGAGAAAATCACATATGTTTTAAACTGAACTAAAATGAAACAGCAGGTCTCTGGTCTCAGTGTTGCACGAACAAATATTACTTACACACAGATAATTGAGTTTCTTTGTCCTTTTTCTCATGTTTACTGATAGTTTTGCAACTTTCATAACATATGTAAGAAACAATCTGCACGTTTAGCATTACTGACTTGACAAAACTGCTTCTTGTCGAGAGTTTTCAGACAACAAGAGTTGTAAAGCAAGATGTAGCACGACAGAACAGTTGGAAATGTTGAGCAGGAGGTCATCTACAGTACGCTGCACCTCCAGTGACAGGGAATTTTCCAAAACAGAGTCTTAGAGAGTTATGAAAAATCTGCAGAAGTCATCTAATTGTTGGTTATTTATTATCATTCAACAAACCAGTAGCACCTCTGTGCTTAAGGGGTCACTTGTGACCCCCATTTTTATTTTTCATTTTACTCTAATTTTGCAATCTTTTCTTCATTTATGGGACTTAACATCCAGATACCATTTAGAAGATCTGATGTTTTCCGTTTTCTGTTTATTTTTAATTCAGCTGTAATCTTCCCCACGCTTGTCCACCTGGTCTTCTCTGCTTCCTTCTAAATACTAAATAAAAATGTTCAGTAGTCTGTCGTCTTCCTGCACTGTAAAATAACTTTTCCAGTCACATTTTTCTCTCCATGACACGCTCTCGTTGCCTGTGAAGCTACAGTAAGTTCAGGGGAAACGTTATCGCGTGGATGCTCTCCATAACGAGACGGAGGCCAAGACAGAAGCATCTCCTGCCACGTCTGCTGTCCTGTCCTTATTTTACCTTCCTCACGGGATGTCAAACTAGATGCTTTCAGCTCTCAGCAGTGACTTCTGCTCCAAGTATAACATTCACAATGTACGCCGACCCTGCCAAAGCCACAGCGTTGTGTACTTCTCCGCGCAGGTGACAGTAGACAGAGCTGTCCTCCGAGTCCTGTGATCTTCAGCGCTCTGACGTTAATGTGCAAGTAGTCCTCAGGTGTTTACTCTCTCGGGAACAGTCCTTATATATTAGCCTGAATTGTATTTTTACAGTAGTGATAGGATGGGAGTGTTTGGGTCTTGCGTAAGAGGTGAGATGAGCTCAGCGGAGTACAGGAGTCTGTATCACACACATCAGGGGAGGAGGAGGGGGACTGCTGTAAAAAATACATACCTTCCCTGTGTATCATCCTAAACGAGGAGGTCGGTCTACGTCTTTTGGAGCTGGTGTGTAGGCTGGACAGTTAATCCATCACACCCACACACACACACAGACGCTTAGTGCAATCATGACAGCTTTTGAAAATCTCCCTTTTACTAAACTTGCTCACAACTTTGTTTAAAAGGATTCAAACCGCTGCTGTGTTTTTGTTTTTTTTTATGAGATGTGCTGTGTCATTTGTGCTTGGCAGCCCCTCGTCTTTTGAGACATTTTATGGCCGTCTTAAAACCCGAGGCCTCAGTTAGTGCGCGTTAACGTTGGGACACACAAACCCACTTTGTAAAAGTTTATGGGTCTGACACTCCACATGACAACGAGGGTTTATCCAGAAGGAATGCTGGAAAAAAAAAGTGCGCCGGTGACGTCAGCCACCCCCCACCCCACCCACGGTTGGACTCGGTTACACTTTTGTTCCACTTACCGGCCGGAGGGTCAGTGTGTGTGTGTGTGTGTGTGTATCAGTGTGTGTGTGTGTGTGTGTGAGAGCATCAACCGTATACAAACAACTGGTTCTTTGAGTGTTGCCCCTCCCTCAGTTCGGTTCAGGCTGACCTCACAGTGTCTGAGTTTGAAGGTTTGAGGTTGATCAGCACATGTTTTAAGTGGAGCATGTGAGTTTGTTTGTTGTGTATTTCTGTGTGTGTGTGTGTGTCCAGTTCAAGTCTGCTGTCTCCAACATGTGCTGGGGTTTTCCTGATTTGATTGCTCATACATATAACACAGCGCAGAGTGGGAGAACCAACCACCAAAAACACAGTTCTGTGGTCTGTGTGTGTGTGAGTGTGTGTGTGTGTTTGTGTGTGTGTGTGTGTTGTGCACTCTTGCATGGAGGGGAGTGGCGACTTGAGGATTTTTCTTGGCCCGTATAAGCGCAAGCAACAGTAAATTTGCAAGATGACTCCGACCCTGCCAGATCTCAGGGAATAAAAGCTGCTCTTTGTGGAGTTTGTCCCTGATTCACTCTGCGTGTCAGCCTCATTTTTCACAGCAACATTGTTTTGAGCTCGGCGATTGAAAACACATTTTGCTGCGAATGTTTCAGAGCTGCGCAGTCATAGTGTGTTTGTGTTTTTATCATCATCACAATGATTTTACATCGAGCAGCCTGTTATGTGATGCTCTCATAGTCATGTAACAGCTTTTATTTTGTATGAAAACTGAACAGCTAATGGACAAAATGCTTGTCAGATTTACATTTTTCACTTGAAACAAATATCAAATAAAAAGCTGAGAGGTCAGAGGTTATTACATTTCATATGTTGGTTTTATTTTTTGGTTCGCACTGGTTTTACTGAAATAGCTGCACAGCACACAGCGATTCTCTCCTCCCTGTTAATTCACCTTTATATTCACACTGTGAATTAACATGATGTAAACGGTCTCTTTTTTTCTCCAGAGAATGACAAACCCATGAAGGGTCTTCGTCAGGAAGACCTGGTGAACCAGGACCTGATCACGGAGCTGAGGAAAGAGTTCGGCATGACCCATGAGGACTTCTACATGGTGCTGACTGACACCGACATGAGAGTCAAGGTAAGGACTCGCCCTCAGAGCTGTGTTTGAAACTCTGGATAGATCTTCTAAAGGCCTTCTTGACTAAATCTGTTGAGAAAAGTCTATGAATGTTGATTTTTTAACTTTACTTTTTAAAAATATACTTTACTGAACATTAATTCAACTCATTAAGTGTATCCATTCTTGGTTTATAACCCCCAAATTGATAATCTATTTAACAGTTAGGGATATTATTGCAGCATATTGCAGCATGGAAGAAAAAGCATTAAAAAATAAATGAAAGTTCTAATAAAAAGGAAGAAAACTAAATGAATAATGGCATCTTCTTAATTCAGTGAAGTCCAGTAAACATTTGGGGAACAGTTGCAGGTTCAATGTAGGCTTCATTTTTTCAGAGGAACCTTCAAACACCTTTTGAAGGATCCAGCTCCTGAACTGTGACTGTGAAACACCTCTGATCAGCTCCGGATATTTTTACCATCTGATCTTATTCCCTCTATCAGGTTAAAATTATTTCTGGTTTCTGTTTAATTCCCTTAAATGAACAGTTTTTTGGCTTCCTGTTGGTCTTTTGGTTTTTTCGCTCCCTGTTTACAGGTACAACATTTCCATCCTCTCTTTCTCTTCTAAGGTGGACTGACCTGTCCTTATACTGCCGACATGCTGCCTTCACTAAAACACAGTTTTAATTCACACAACATGACATTTGCTCAACACCTGTGTGTGTGTGCACACAACACTTATACAACGTGTGTATACGTGTGTGTGCATGCCAGGGTAAATCACCGGGCTGTTTTTGGACAGATTCATCAAAGAGGCCAGTGTTCACCTCTCGGCTGACAGAGACAGGGAAGTCTGTGAACGCACAGGGATGTGGGTGTGGGTACGAGACAGAAAGTGGCAGAAAGAGAGAGAGAGAGGCGTGACAGAGTCGGAACGAGCTGTGCAGCAGATTCAGCGTATCGCAGGGAAGGTGTGAGAGCGTGTTACATGAGTTAGATATTCATGCTGATTGTCTGGAATTTGGTAAATTAAATGGGAATACTGTGGTATGTTGAACTGATAATGCCTTTTGCCGCTTCCCAGAAGTTATTATGAGGAATTCTTGTGATGTGGCTGCACCGACTCGACTAACTTGTTCCAAAACTTCATCAGTTTATTGGAAACAGTTTAACCATTGTTTTAAGCAGCTGAATTCCAGTTTCTCATCCTCTGTGTTGTTTCCAGATTTTCCTCTCGCAGGCGTATTGATGTGTTTATCCTGCGGCTTCACCACATTTCAATTTGACCTTTTGGGAGAGTGTAACCGGTGCTTGTTGACGTTCTCTCGGCAGCAATCCTACGAGGTTCCCATCGCCATGAAGGCCGTGTTTGACTACGTCGACACCTTCTCCTCCCGCATCCGAGAGATGGAGCAGCAGAAGAGAGACGGCGTCGCCTGTAAGAAAGAGGACAAGCCCAGATCGTTGGAGAACTTCCTCTCCAGGTGAAGGTTTTAAATGCTTAAGATGGCCAAAATCATGACACCCAAACATCACACCGATGGGTATGTATACGTCCACAAGACTGTGAAGCCTGGCTGCAGGGATTTCCTCCAATCCAGCCACACAAGCGTTTGTGAAGTCGACCACTGAGGTTTTTGGATGAGGCCTGGTTTGCAGCTCTGATTCTTTCCAAAAATGGTGGTTGGATTTGAGATCAGGGTTATACCAAACTCAGAAAACTGCAGTATGTCTGTATAGACCTCGCTTTCTGCACAGGAGCTTTGTTTTTTGATGATTTCCTGAAAGAGTTGCCATAAACTCAAAAGTACAAATATCACTGATATTCAAGATTCAAGAATTTATTGTTATGTGTACAACAAATTACATCAAGCAATCGCAGGCTATGAAATTCTTAAGTGACAGCCTCCTTAAAAAAATAATATTAAAATTAATTATTAAAACAAAAAAATTATATACACTAAAAAGAAATATAGAATAGAATACAGGTAATACTGTTTGCAGTGGATGTGCATTTATGGTGAATATATAGCATCAGGTTTTTGCTTTATTGAAACTTTCCCAAACCATAACCACAAGCCCCTGAAGCATACATAAGTATTTCTTCTAATATGCAGAAAAATATCTGCCAACCACCTGAAAGTGCAAACTGTGTATGAATATCTTTGTTTTAATTAGCTTTCATAAAGCTGTCGGACTAAAATCCTACTTCAGTCATAGATGTTCATTTAGTGTTTAGCTGTTAGTTCAGTTATTGGATGGTACCGCCAGGCTGTTTCTGCTTCCGTCAAACATCTTTGCACGATAATCTGGACCATAATTTATAAGTTTTATAAGCAGCATTTGGCAGATTGCAGCATGCTGTTCATGTGTGTTCCTACAGATATTAAAAGTATTGCAATTACATATTTTCTTTTCCCTGAGATGTCTAAACCAGAGAGGCTGTCTTTTGTTACCATGGAGACCTGAAATCCAGCTCCAGATCACAGTGCTGAGATCTGGCAGGTTTTTGACCATAATTCGGGGTTGTCACCTTCTGGCAGTAATAGTATGGGAATATGTTGGTGTACAAGCACGACCTCCTTGTCTTTGCACGGAGCTTTCACTGCTGCAGCAAAGTGCCACTTAAATCCAGGCTAAAAATTTTCCGTGATTGCAGGTTCCGCTGGAGACGTCGCCTGTTCATCATCTCCGCCCCCAATGACGAGGAGTGGGCCTATCAGCAGCAGCTCTACGCCCTGACCAGCCAGGCCTGCAACCTCGGTAAGACACCTGAAATCAATCTGTCACTTCAGCCTCTTTAAAACTAGCCTAGGACTCATCAATTAACTCACTTTGCTGAGGTCAAGAAGAGAACTTTAAAACCTCAGTTCACCCAAAAGGGAAACAATGCTCCTTTGCACTTACTTTTACTGAAATCTAGCCATGCTAAGAATGTTATTTGCCGAGGTTTTGACCACTTCAATGCAGCAGCAGTGCATTAAACCTGCAATAACTGATTTTTTGGCCACTTTTTTGGAATCAGAAACTAACCGTTAACCATGACCCCTGAAGTTTCTCATTTGTGTCCGACTGGTGAGCTTTCCACGTCATTCCCTCAATAACTGTCATAAAAATGCCCACAAATACTGTTTTCAAATCCCCTTCAATTTGATATGGCAAACTTGTTCGCAATCACTTGCCTATTCACACATCCAGCAGATGTATTACTGAGAAAAATTCACAGCATTCATTTAGAGTCGTGTTTCATTCCAATATTTAGTTTATTCTTTGCTTCGTTTTGGTCTCCACCAGCTCCTGAGGGAAATAACATTAGCTGTGAGATGTTTGATCATTAGCAGTCAGTCATTAACTGTGTCTGTCTGCTGTATGAGGCAGGCAGCTTCAGTGGATTTTTAAGGCTTTTATCTGAAGAAAGCTTCCTGTTAAAGCCAAAAATGATGCTATGAAAGCATTAACATCAAGACAGTTAAGTTTTAGGTTGAAAAACCAAAACAACGACTTTAAAAGACGTTAAAAAGCTCCGTGGAGCCGAGGAGACTGGGTGATCATTTTCTGTAGGTTCATCACTGTGGACAAACTTTCACTTTCACATGCAGGTTTGGCGATAGACGAGTGAGGCTCTTTTTCTGACAACACGGAGTCATTTTTATTTATAAGTGAAGATTCATTTAATGTGATGTTGCTGTGAGGACTCTCACTTGGATTTTCTTGCTGAAAACTCAAACAACCAAACACTAAAGCTTAACTTCCTGGAATTTAAGAAGTTAATTATCCAATGAAGTGAGCACAGGTTGAATCATCTTTATGATGAATAGATGTTTGAATTATTATTTCAACACACTGATTCCCCTGTAGATTTAAACTAAACAAAAATCTAATCTCTCATGTGTTTCTAATGCTTTTTTGGGCTCTCCCAACTGACTACCTGATATGTCAAGATGACCTGAGCTTTACTTAGACAAGTGCCCGGACTCTGCCTGCCAACATGTGTGTGTTTGAGCATGTGTGTGATGTGTGTGTGTGTGTGTGTGTGCACAGAGGGATCCCAGATGACAGAGCTGGCAGAGGCCCGTTCTGCTCTGTCTGGAACTAACAAGCTCTTTTCCCTCCCTGACGACGGCCTTTTTCAGCCTGCCACTTAGTCAACTTTTCCACAGTTACTTAAACGTTATTACTGTTTATCTGAAAAAAGAGACATTTATCTAAATTTTGCAAATCTCAACGATCTGACATGCTGACAGATTTATGCGAGATAAATGTAAACTGCAAATAGTCCACTTCAGTTTCTCCCCCAGCTGAACCTCGTGTTCCCGTCTTGTTTATATGATTTCAAAATTTCAGAAATTTCTCCCTGGATCATGATTCTTTCCCTCGCGCTGTCATAAAGCAAGAACATAGATGTATTTCTCACATTTATGACTTTTAAACTTAATCTGGCATTTGATTCTTTTGATGAAATCTAGATTTTAAGTCTTTTATTTTGAAAAGTTTGAGCTGAAGTCAAGTCAGTCTGAATAACAATAACTCTGTGTAAAGAGTCTATAAGTTGTAATTAATGGGTAAAATACTGATACCTTGGATTTATCTCTGTCTTTTCATTATTAGTGGACTATTTGAGTCTCTTTAAACTTTATCTCTCTTGTGTCTTTATAACAAACCATCAAATCTACAGTTAATAACTCGATAACTGACAAATATTATGTCTTTTGCACTTGTAACCACACTTACTGTTGATGTCTGGAGAGGTTAGCTACTAGAAATCAGCAAAAAACATGTATCATCTGTCTAAATGTGCCTTTCCTGTAAAATAAATCAGGATATGTGGGATTGTTGAAGTTTATGGAAGGATTTTGCTCCAGATGCTCACAGGTAACTGGACAAACAGTCAGTTTGAAGAGTCCAACCTGGCAACCATGAAGGTGTTCTTATTAATGCTATTGATCAGTAACACATTTTAAAATGATATATAACAGTAAAGAGAACATATTCCTTATTATAGAGCTGTACTCGAGTGTAATGTCAGTTTGAATGTCCGTCCACTGTTTTTCCACATGAGGGGGTCAGGAGACGGAAGAAAACAGCTTGTCTTGCTTATCAGCAGGCTCAGAATAGGGTCTGTGAGGACTGTTTCCCCCCGTTGTGTTGCTCTTGGCCGGGCTGGCACCCAGGGCCGCTCCCTCCCTCCCCGCCCCAAACAAAGGCCCATCCTGCTGACTGGGCTGAAGGCTGGAGAGGTTTGATCCTGGTATTCAGCACTTGGCTCCCACCAAGTAAAGCCTGCGTTCTCCTGTGTTTAATGTGGGCTTTCTCGCTTCAGAGGAAACAGCTTTTTGGCAGCGCTCTCCCGACCACCACGCTCTCTCCTCCCTTTTTACCTAGAAACCGGTTCTTAGGATGGCTCCAATAATAAACAACCACAGTGAAATCAGATGAGCAGAAGGGCAGAAAGATGAAAAAAAAACAGCACATCACAGACACGATGCTCTTATTTGAAGTCTGACTTTTTCTGAAGATATCTGCCTCTCTCTGATGTGTGTTGTCTATGTCGTTGCCATGGTTACGCAGGTCTGAGACACATCGCCATTTTGAAGTTGGTTGGCACGGAGCTGATGGATATGGGCGGAGTCTTGGAGCTCTATCCTATCAATGGTAAGAACTTTCTCATATAGACACACATAATACACATAGCTCTATTTATGAACATAACATAACTCCTCTTGCTGAATACTAAGACCCTGCACACAACCTGACATTCAGTTTCACCTCTGTATAAACACAACCCAGATCTGCCCTCTGTATAAAAAACTAGAATAGCCAGCCTGGTCTCATTAGTAATCCACAATCTCTCCATACAACCTCACAGCTGCAGAACTATCTGTGCTGCTGCTACAACAAAATTATTTCTTTCATTTCATAAGGTCAGGTAAATGTTGCACAAGAGAGCTCCTAATCAAACAACACATGAACTTTACTGGGAAACAGAAAAAGGAGTCGGTCTCATGCAATGAAAACTAGTGCTGTTGCCAGGGGGCTGAAGATGTTGAGGCTTTTTGGTGCATTTTACTGTGCAGAGATACAGGAAATGTCAAACAAGTCTGCAAAGGAAAAGATGGCTGTAAGAATGAAATATATGTCTTAAATTCATCATTTCCACCCTGAATCTCTGCTCCTTCCAGGGAGTGCGACTGTGGAGCGTGAAGGACTGTCGGCCACCCTGGTGAAGGACATGAGGAACTACTTCCAGATCAGCCCAGAGTACTTCTCCATGCTGCTGGTGGGGAAGGACGGCAACGTGAAGTCCTGGTACCCTTCGCCCATGTGGTCCATGGCGATCATCTACGACCTGGTGGACTCCATGCAGCTGCGCAGACAGGAGATGGCCATCCAGCAGTCTCTGGGTATGCGCTGCCCCGAGGACGAGTACGGAGGTTACGGCTACCATCAGCATGGATACGAACACGGTTATCAGGACGGCTATCACCAGGGATACGGTTACTAACCTCCACACATCCCCTGTCTTGCAGCTGGCCCACTTCCTTTCACCCTTTTTTTAAATCTTTCCTCCCCATCCTCCTCCAGGCAGTTGGCTCAGAAGGAGCGATGTCCTTGAATGTGTTGTAGCACTTAGTGAAAGCCTCCAAACTGTTGCTTTCACCTTTCCAGTTCTTTGATATATATATAGAGCATAGTTTGCTGCGAGTAATGCGAATTTGCTCAATCAGAGCCGCTAATCAGTAAACGTGTAGATGAGCCTGGAGGTTCAGGGATCTGTTGTGTACTTAGTTTTTGTTTTGTGGATTTCTGACTTCAAACTGGGTGTTTTGCACGTCATTACTTTATCTGTCTCCTTCACTTGCATTCCAGGTCAAATTTACATCTTAACAGCACAGACCTTCATTTTGTAGATAATGGGCTAAAAAAAGACATATATGTATTTATTGGACATCTGTTGCATTTGAGGTGCAGTTATCGAGTATTTTATGAAGAAGCTGTCACATTATTTCTCTTTTGTAAAGTTTCTGTTGCTATACAATGTTCTTATTTATACTCTATTGTGCTATATGACAAATAAACATTTGTTTACTACCAGTAAGGCTCTTTGGATCACCTGCTGCTGTGCACATTACATCAACACTCACCTGCAAAGCTTCAGATTAAACTTTACATTTTTTAAACTCCATCTCCTCCTAGTGGCCGAGTGAGAGTGTATTTTAGATAGATAGATATACTTTATTGATCCCAAACTGGGAAATGACCAGTTTTATTGGCTATTAAATAATGATACCAGACCTCTCTTGACTCTTGTATGTAAAATATGTGCTGTACAGTAGAAAAGATCAAAATAAAATGGTTCCTAACCTCCTCAACCCAATGGTCCCTTCATTAGGTCCATTATTAAAAACACGCTGAGACTTGCTGAGATCCACTGAACTTAGTTTTCCTCCAAACATAACACATTCATTCAACTTAAGTATGTATAAAATTATGCACAAAACATCTAGAATTTTAAACTGGTGTGCTGATATGGTTGCTTTCCCCATGTTTTACTAATGTTTTATGTTTATGTTTTAAGATGAAGTTTGGAACATTAGCATATAAAACAGAAAATTAGATGGTAACAAAAACCACAATTGTAATGAAATTAAGTTTATCACATCTTTCCCTGAGTGCATTAACTTCTTCTTTTCCTTTCTTCAGCCCATCCTCTCCTTTCATCACTTTTCATCTACAATCATTCTTTCTCCACTTTTTTACCCTCTTGTGTTTCGCACATTTACCTTTTTCCTCATCCAAGTCTGTTAAATTAAGTTTTATTCAGCATAAATCAAACATTTTACTTGCAGTTTATTTCAGGACAATGAGCATTCATACATTAAAATTTCATGGCACAAACAAGAATCTTAACAGAAATATGTTTTGTAGTTTTTCATAGTTTCACATCAACACGCCACCATGTGACAAAAAGGCTGAGTAAGAAAACCAAGACACTGTTTGTTGTGCTTTCGGAGATTCAGGCGTACTAGCTGGTCGACTGTCAATTCTCTGACAAAACACTGAGTGAGCAGAAAAACAGAAAGTCCTGTACACTGTAAAGGAAGCAACAGTCCTATTGTGCGTCTAAATTTCTGTTAATATGTAAATTACAATTAAACGGTTATTTTTGAGGCTATAGTTTGTGAATCTGTTTAAGTTGTTTAAGTGTGTAAACACTGACCACAGATTGAACTGAACACAGTGCCAACAACACTTGGCAACAGCATAAAGACCGACTGTATACAATCTTTAAACCACTGAGAGGTGGCTGCTGGTCATTAAACCATGAATCACTTGTAAGCAGTCAAATAGCTGCACAAATATTGAAATAAACCATCCACAACAGAAACCCTTTATGATCCCAAACATCACACAGTGACAGTGTTTCCCAGCACATAGTCTGATTCCTGGTGTTTCTTCCAGCATTCATACACAGACAGGCACATTTCAAAATATACACAATAATCTTAAGTCAAGTGTCCGATAGAGTTCATCACTCCTTTAACACTGTCACCCAACGTTCACCCACCGACCGTCATTCAAGTAAATGCTTTGACAGAATCTGTGCCCACGCTGCGTCGAAGAGTACGAGTCCAAAGTGTCGCTTAATGTTAGCTGCAGTGAAGAGGAGAATCTTCTGCTGTAAGTCAATACTAAAACGACTCTTCCTCAGATTCACTGTCTGTGTTGGGCTTTGTCAGGAGCTCCAGCTCTTCACCGTCCTTAAACAGAAAACATAAAGAGAAAATTAGACTGAACGCAGACTGGTGGAAATTTCTAACATTTACATTTTTGTGGTCATATAAACTACTACAAAGTCCTGCTCACTCCAGCACAGTGTCCTCATAAGGCCCCCATAGATCCAGTCTATTTTACAGCTTCCTCTGTCAAATCAAATTGACGACACTGACCTAATGAAATTACGTGAGGTAAAGAGTCTGAATGTTGTTTTCTTTGCAGGGAATCGGGTTTCATGGTGCGTAGAAGAAATCGCATTATAGAGAAATGAGAGCCAAGTTTCCTACAGAGACCTCGGTGTGTGTGGAGAGGATGGGGCTTTACATGGGGGCTCGCTGAGTGATGCTGTGTGGGCCTGTGTGTGCGTGACCACTGAAGGTTTGTGGAGTTTGTGGTTCACTCCCTACCCCTCTGGACCTCTCGAACACCTCTCCGTTGATGACCCGGAGTTTTTCCTGCTGCAGAGTGTATTCCGGGTCTTTGGGCCGGCTGGCGTTGTAGATAAAGATGGCCAGCAGGACCACGGGAGCCTGCAGGAAGAAGTCCAGCGAGGGGCGGAAGTCGAAGAGGAAGAGGGAGAGGGCGGTGACCAGAACAGTGGTGATCTGACCCGTCAGCACGTGGAACATATTGTCTCTGAATTTCAAGATGAAGGCCACAGATAAACCGAGGGCAGCTGAGGAGAACACAGAGGAGAGCGTGAGTTTTTCAAAGGAAAAATTTCAATTTCTTCTCATAATCTTACTGATTTCAATAACTTTTATCTGCAGTTATTAGACAGTTAACTATTCACTGCATTTTTTCTTCTTTATTATATTTATGTGGTAGTAAATAGCACAATTTTGTCATAACAACTGTCTCTGGCATGAGGTTGTTGGACCTGAAAACTGGAGACCAGGAGTGTCAATGTTCTTATCCACCTCTTGGCAAGAAAGCAAAGTGTATTTCCCAAAATGTTGGACTACATCTTTAATCAAGTAGTTTTAGTTCTCTAAACTTAACTTGTTAAGGCATATCAGCTGTTCATTCAATGTGTCATTCAGGTATGAAGACTTGTTCCTTATTCACAGTTTACTCACCAGTGACCAGCACCAGGCCCAGGGAGTAGACGTTGTGTCCGTGGAGGAGGCCACAGTGCATGGTGAGGCCTCGTGCCTCACTGCCGAGCCCGAGTGTCAGACTGTTAAACACCACACCGAAGGCATACCTGCAAAACCATCAGCAAAGAACTGCGGTCAGAATGGGAGACTTCAATTTACTGATGCATCTTATTATTTTCTTCATCTGCAGACGCTCACAGTTTGCTGTTCTGGATGAAGATGCTCTCAGTGAGCTGCTCTCCTTCTTTGAGGATCTTCTCATTGTAGATGTTGGCCATGGCGGAGATGAAGCACTGGAGGAGGAGCAGGATGTGACCCACACCAAGAGACCGAAGCCTCTCCACCACCCGGTCCCTCCAGGCCTGCCCGGGGAGGGACGACACCCACGACTCAGTGGCACTGTAATGGGAGATATGATGTGATGTGAACACTGTTAGCGTTATTAAATTAATTGATAAGTATTGATCAACAACATTTTCTTTAAATTGTTGAAGGGTAACGCCAACGATTTATTTCATACATTTTGTGGTAAACTACAGTATATGTGTCCAGAGGAGGCTGCACAACATTTGATAAATCTTTTAAAATGAAATGATATTAGCCGCTACAAGCTTAACATGCTGATAACATTGGTGGGAGAGTTGCATTGTGGAACATACAGAACAAAAGGGACGATATTTCTGTTTCTGCTGCATCAATTTAGATCCTTTTCTCTTTTAAACTGCCCAACGTGAGTCCGACAATGTTACAGGACTGTAATGTTAAAACGGTGGAGTGCTCTTTACACCTGTTAACATTTTTCTGTGCTCATCATGGTACCTGCTGTTCTTCATCTGCTCCAGCAGCTGCGTGTAGAGCAGGCAGGAGTTGGAGGGGGTGGAGAGGGGGTTTGAGTGGAGACCTGGCACCGCTATGGAGTTTTGGCTGCCTCCTGATCCTGTCGTCAAGGAAACAATGGACAGAAAGAGGACCAGTAACGCTGCCCACTGAACCCAGGACAGGCGCCTCCTGAAGGAAAAGAGAAAGAGAAATAAAAATGAGTTTGGACTAGTTGACATGAGCAGGATGTCCAAAAATATTACATATGCAACACTGCACAATAATGTGGATGAAATGATGCACAAGATGCTAATTTAAAGGAACGATGTGGTGATAAAAATGGGTATTTCACTCACTTCAGAACAATTCTGAAGAGTACAGCTGTGGTCAAGATGACAAAGTTGGAGAACAACACTGCCATGGCCTGGAGACAAGCGGAAGAACAGCAGAGCACATATACTGCATCAAACATCGAATCTTTGGGAGACACATTTGATAGAAACTGCTGTTATCTAAGAGGGTAAAATCTACATTTAGATAAAGTTTTTCACTGAATTTCAAAGAGTTACCAACAGGGTGTGGTTTGTATGTTAATTTATACAACAAAGTTCAAAAGCTATAAAAGTTTGTGGCTCATATGACTCAATATTGCAGTCTTCACTCACAGGCTGCAGGTAAGTCATCACATAGAAGATGATGAGGTTGTCCAGGAAGTAGAGGAAAGCAGGGACAGACCACTTCAGAGAAGTGAGGAAGGAAGAGCTGGAGGAACAGCCCAGCTCTCTGCACGACCGCCCCTCTGAAGAATCAGACAAAAAGAGTGAAAAAATACACCGTGCCATCCCATCACAAACACGGAAACAGCTGTGAGTTCAGTTTTTACCTCGAACTATGACCCTGACGGACATAAACAGGCAGAAGAGTAGTTTGAGCGCCTCAGCGAGCAGATTGACGGATGCAGGAAGGAAGTCATACTTGTTCTCTGGAGACGCAGAAACAAAGAGACGCAGTCAACAAGGTGGCAACACAATCGAGACCCTTTAATCACATCTTTTTCAAATGTGTGCTGCCTTGATTATCTCTCTGTGGGAAAGGAAAAAGTAGTATCTGTCAGTCACCGGCATTGGCAGAGAATTTGAGCAGCAGGATGCGGCTGGTCCCCAACGTGACGAAGCCCAGGCCGAGGGCCAGAGTGTAGGCCGACGAGCGGGAGCAGAGCCTGGGGCAGGGACGGCAGCACACCATGGCTGAGACCGGAGCTGGTCACACCTGCTGCGACACATTCAAAACACACACACAGTGCTGGTATCAGTATCTGAAGTACTCTGAGTTTCAGTTTTCCAAATCCAGACTGATTACACGGTGAGTCTGGCGTATCTCTCCAGTGATACTCAGATCAGCAGCTCAAACACAATCTTCAGTCAGAGCTCGGCAGCGAACGCAGGTGAACAGATGAAGAAAATACACTGGAAAATAAAGCAAATATGGACAGTTGCAAGCTTGTGTGGCTAAAATTGCAGTGAATATATCATGAAACCTCAGTCATGGTGTTTGAAACTTAAAAGATGTTCTTCCTCTGATGATGGACTTTTAACACCTCCCTTATTTAATTTAATTTATTTTGAGAACTGGAAACTCCACTGATAGATCTGTCACTGTCATTTGAAAATAAAAACAAACATCCAGATATGAAAATCAGTGGAGCATTTAACACTCCTGAGCAGGTCACACCCAGTCCCCCCCCCAAAATACTGAGAAAATACCAATCTGTCTCCCCCAACATGCAGTAGGAAATATGTCAAACATGTCCTTCTTTTATGAACCCTGTTAACATGTCTCTTGTCACCCTGATCCGAACTGTACACTTGGTTGTGTCCAGGATTGTCTTATTGACATTTAAAGTGTATTGATTGATTCACTACTTCAGACATTCCTCCTTAAAAGCTTTTGAGAAACACAGTGAATTAAACATTTCTTTCTCCAGTCTATAACCAGCTGACATTAACTGATGTGGTCGGTTTGAAGTTGACTAATGTCTGTAAACTTGTAGGAACAGAAGTTACCTTCAGTCGCGGTGGAAACCAGACAACCAGCATCACCAGCATCACAGATACTTTGCAGCTCTTAAACAAACAGCACCACACCTCTGAAGTTAGGTAGAAACCTAAACAGGTAACGTTTGCCTAAAAGACAACAGCCAATGTTTCAGGTAATGTCCCTCATGTACACTCTTCCTTATACACTCACTATACAGATAAATACACAGCATGATAACACTAAGGAAAATAAAACTTGACGTGTGTCAAATTAAAAGGATCATCCAGGTCAGTCATTGATCTTCTGGTAAAATAATGATCACAGACAGACAGAGGAAACATGTAGGAAACATGAGAGGAAACATGTAGAAACAGAGGAAACATGAAACATAGGAAACATGAAACATAGGAAACATGAGAGGAAACATGTAGGAAACATGTGAGAGGAAACATGAGAGGAAACATGAGAGGAAACATGAGAGGAAACATGTAGGAAACATGAGAGGAAACATGTGAGAGGAAACATGTAGGAAACATGAGAGGAAACATAGGAAACATGAGAGGAAACAGAGGAAACATGAGAGGAAACATGTAGGAAACATGAGAGGAAACATGTAGGAAACATGTAGATGTGCTCTGGAGGTAGAGGTGATGACCAGCCGAGAAACTGAGAGTAAACCCATGGATTAGTTTAACCTCAGCCTGCATGTCAACACTAAAGAAAACTTCAAGAAAATTGACCGTACCAGCTGTATTTGATCTACAAAGAAAATCTGATGCAAACTCGAGTGAAGCTCAGAAACTGAACAGAGCTGCAGCAGAGTCTGTTTGCATGGATCAGATCCCGGTGTGCTGCTGAGAAACCACACAACTTCTTAAACAGTAAAAAAAACAAACAGGTAATGTTGTCAAAATTACCCCGTGGTATCGTAATTGGTTTCATATATTGATGTTTTTTAAGGTATTTTATCAAAGTTGGAAACTCCAGTATTATGTGATCAGGCCATAAACAGCAGAAACACACACACCACACACCAGACAAACATAAATCTGCATTGCTCTGCAGGAATCAGATGAATGAGAATGATGAAGCTGCAGGTCACATTCCTCTGTTCTTGTTCTCAGCTGATTTCTGCACTAACAATTAAATATAAATTAAATATAAATCTAACATACACTGACTTGCATCCACCTGCGAAGTCTGGTCATTTTTGCACAATTTCCTGATGATACAATAATGGCAGCGAGCTTGTTGCAGCACATTTAGCGGCAGCATTAGAGATAAACTCCTGTAATGTGCTAACGTGGTTCAAATATTCACCACACAAAGCAGCTTTTATCTCCTAAATGAGACAAAAGAAGATGAAGTGCGTGAGCTGAGCCGAACAGACCTTTAAATCTTCTTCTCCTGTTTGTGAGGATGACCGTCGCTAACGTGAGAAAACGAAGCAGCTTTGATGAAACTTACTTTTTTATTCTGTTTTCTTCTCAGCCATGACGGAGTAACAACTTCCTCCTCCGACTGCGCAGGCGCACTGGCACAGGTGCCGTGGTGACGTCATCCCACACGCACGGCACGTCCGCGTCATCAGAGCTGCACGAGGAGGGAGGTGCAGAAAAGGTATGTTAAAAATGGCAAAAATAAACAGTAAAAAATATTTTAACTGAATATAAGTACTGCATTTCTAATAAGGCTGAGGAAGAGTTCAAAGTGTTAAAAAATAAAAAATAACTGTTTCAAAAACTGTTTTATTAGATTAGATTAGATTAGTTTTCATTTTGTGTACATACTGGAGACATAATTTATCACCTGTTTTTTTTCATTGTAAAAATATCCCATAAGTTCAAGAAAGAGTTTCAGTTTTAGTTTTCAGGATATTATTTGTTACTACAATAATCAAAATAATGGTGCAGATGAATATCTGATTAATTTCATTATTCTGCATGCAAAGTTCATTATTCACAAACATAAATGTGCCACATCACTTCTTAAGGGTTTTCCCTGGAATCATCTACTTAAAACACTCTACAACTACAAAACAGCAACAAAAAAGTAATCAGCTTCTGTTGCCACTTTTGTGTCAGTGTACTCCTGTCTGTTATTTTATTTCATTTTTATGTAAATGTCCTTTAAAAAGTCATCTGCCTGTAGAGACTGACCCCCCAACTGAAGAGACTTACTTTCACTTTTGGTTCTTTTATTCAGGAGCTGAATGACTGAAATCTCTATGAAACTGTGAGAAATTAGCACGAGGACAACAAGCTCGACCAGGTAAACACAAACATTAAAATACTGGCTGATATTCAGATGTAAATATATAATGTGAGAATAAAGTTGACATACAAGGCATTTGGCTTGATTTATTCATTGCTCTCTTTGTACAGACACAGAAAAAGACACAACAGCTTCTGAAAGAACCAGAACAACAAAGCAGAACAAAGCTAAAACTATGTATGTAAGTATATCTAGATGTATATCTACATGTGTATATACAATGTAAATAGATATAAAAGCACCAGTGTCAAGCAAAAACATTGTAAACATTGTAAACAATACAAAAGTACAGAGAAATAAATATTAAATTGATATTATGGACAGTATATACATGAACATATACTATAGAAATAAATACAGTATATACGGTGTGTAAAAGATGCTGAAATGAATAATACTGTAACAGGCTGTTTTATAGGTGGATATGACCGTGTATACACTATATATATTTACATACATACAATATACATACATGATAAAGATATAAATAACAGGATTGTTGACTCTGTGTTCATCACAGTGAGGGAACAAACTCTTCATCCGTCTGGGTGTTTTGTCTCTGTAGCGCCTCCCAGAGAGGAGAAGGTGGAACAGGTTGCCTGTCTCCTGATCGTTATACACTGATTGTATTTATTTTAAATACTGAATGATAACCCTGATGGAGAAAAGACTACAACATAGATCTGTTCTATACAATACAGGATCTATTTGAATCGATATGGGTGTGCTTTGAATTCCAGGGCTAGAGTGATATCAGATGATAGCCTTTTGTTTATTCCTGAATGACCATAAAACAGAAGTGAAAGCAGAACTAAACACGTCTATTTATACACAGTGATGGAAAGTATGTACATTTACTCAGAAGCGCACAATTGTGAGGTACCTGTACTGTTTCTGCTGCTCTCTACTTCTTCACCAAAGCTCAGAAAGCAATACTGTACTTTTTACTCCACATCATATGATCGACTTATCAATATATTATATTACTATGTAGTATATGAAGCACTTAAATTGGTTCCACATTGGTCAACATTACCACACTGTAACCCACTGTAACCCTAACACACTAACCCAACCCACACTTATGCTGTGGTACAATCATGACTGGGTGTGGTCACGATTTCTACACATATGACGCCTCAAATGACGTTTGTTTTGGAGGTTTAACAGACTTAAACATTTCAGCACAAAGAGGCCACTGCAGCTGTGTTTTTAGTCCCTTTTATTGGATGACATACCCTTTAATGCGTCAGTAATAATCCACTATAAATAAAGTAATACAATTAAAACTAATTAAATAATAAACTCTGTATTTCATTGGTCACCTGTGAATGAAGGCCAGTACAGGGAGGATGTACTGTCTCTTCTTCAGTTAGCAGCATTTCTGATGAACTGCATGTGAGATCAAGCTGAGAACCCGAGAACTTCAATAATCGAGACAAGAAGTGATAAAAGCATCGACTGCAGACTCCTTAAAGGATAAGTGACGCTTAAATTTAGTTTTATAGGTGCTCACAAGTGAAATTTTACATTGCATTTAATAATTTGTGGATCCAGACTATAAATATACTACATTCAGGTTGGGCTTCCTTTTACTCACACAGTCGTGTTTTTCTCTTGAATTATGACATCTTCTTAACACATTCTGAGGTTACAGATGATTTCAAACACTTGTCCCGGTGTGCTTTTCCAGAGAAGATGGAAATAAACACACCCCTTGGGGATGACTCACAGCAAGACACATGAGGTTTCAATTAGCAGACAGAGAGAAAAAAATATGCAGAGACACAGTTCATTGCCCTGGGGCATAATGTTTTAACTGGTGTGTGTGTTTGTGTGTCAGCGGCAGATAAAGCACAGAGCGCACCTCTCTCCGTCACATCACAGCTTCTCCACTTGCAGAGCAGACCACCTGGAGGACTGATCCCAGAGATGAGGCTCTGCGTCCGGGCCGGAGCGTGGTGTCTCCTGCCTGTCGTGGTTCTCCTGACCGTCCCCGGTGTCCAAGCACGGGAGAGACACTATTACATCGCTGCAGTTGAGATAGACTGGAACTACTCTGGCAATGCCACAAACAGGTGGGACACAGGCTGGAGACTTTATGGTATTAAAATATTATGATGAGGATCCTATAATATTAGGTGATTTTATTGTGTTATTTTTCTCTCATAACGATTTTTTTATTAAGCTCATATAAGTAGAAGCACTCTGTTATTTCAGCTGTTTGTGTTTTGTAAAAAAAGAACAGCTCAGCCTGTCCTTTATTTGATATCTTTGGCAGCTTGTTCTTCATTCTGATAATATCAGCATTACTAACACACAGATAAACACACATTAGTTGCATCATAAAGAAACTTCCTTCATACAGAAACACCTTCATATCTAAAGCATATTGTGGTGAAATTCACTGCGATGGGTGCAAAGCTTGTTTTTGTGTGTGTGTGTGTGTGCTGATTCATGTTTTGTGTTTTTCCCCAATTCCTCAGGTTCAGTCCCACCTATAAGAAAGTGGTCTTTCGGGAATATGAGAAGGACTTCAGACAGGCTAAGACTCATCCCTCCTGGTTAGGTAAATGATGCATCGGTTTAACGTGAACACACAGTCTGTCATCTCATCCTGTGTCCTGTCTAATTATTTCCTAGAAACAAACTGACATGTACACAACTTCTCGTCAGGTTTCCTACTGTGTACTTTGTCACAAATTAAAAATTAAGATGTGTTTAACTGGTAGAATAACAGTGGATTTGTTTCAGATATAGAATACAGTTATTAGACAGATTTTGCAGGATACGTCTGAATAAATGAATGTCTGTCCCCCATGAGGTTTCACTGAGTGAGTATGACAATGATCAACCCAAGTGAACATCTATGCAAAGACTCTTCATGCAGGGGAATATCTTTTGGATGAATGGTGTTCATCCATCCCAGCAGAAAGACTTGGGTATATGCCAAAGAGCACTGAAGCTGTTCTGGAGGCTCATGGTGGCCCAACTAAGACAAAGAAGAAAAGGTTCTTCATGCACAAGGAGGCATTGAATTATTTAGTTGGACATTTTGGTTTAAAACAATGACCAATGACTGAGCGCTTGACCCTTTTAAGATAGTTAAATTTATTAACATTATTATCATTATTTTCATTCTGACTCTATATAACTACTCCTTTACTTCTTTCTATTCTTACAAATACTGATAAGTCTGCAGTTTTTCTTTATTTTCTCTCTAATTAGTACTATAAAAGTACTTTTTGTTTTCAATGACATTGTAATTCCTTTTAAGGGAAGTATTGGGAAAGTAAGAGAAACAATTTAGTGCATTGGTGTGTATTTCAATATATGGACCGATGGTGAAGTGATGTTTGCTGTCAGTTAATCAGCAGCGATAACACAGACAAGCAGTGATGAATCAGTGTGACTTTCCCAGTATGTTAAGATGACGTACCAAAACATACAAGTGTACTCCAAATAAACTTGAGTCTCTCTCTTCCTCCGCAGGCCTGCTTGGACCCACCCTGAGGGCAGAGGAAGGAGAGACGATTGTCGTCACTTTCAGAAACATGGCCACCGGACCACATAGCATCCACCCACACGGGGTCTCTTACGGGAAACAGTCAGAGGGTGGGCGCCTGTTTAAACAGCTGCAGATAAATCTGACAGCTGTTTTTCAGATTTCAGAAATCTGAAGACACTGCTGTTCGGGTCATGATGTTACACAAGATTGGCCAACACAACAAACAACTTTGTTTGTCTTTTTCTAAAATATTAACCAGGACAGGCTGATTATCAAGGTAGACAGTACTGAAGTCCAACAGGGATTGCTAATCCTCAGGAAACCGATGTCTGTGCCTGCTCACGTAGAGAGAAATAACAGGATATTGGGGACATTGTGGATGTACGATATCAACACGAAGTGCCCCTTAATTTGTTTTTAATGCAAAAGTCAGAGTGCACAGGAATTCAATATTAAAGAACCACTTCCAGGAAACTCTTCATTAAGTCTTCATTATTTTGGGACTAGAGGTCTGTTCCCAAATTTTATTTGGAAAGTCAAAAATCTCCACAGATCCCAGCTTGGCGAGGCTCTTTAATTAATTACAGCATTCCAACATGACTATTTATTTATATATAATGCAGTTTTTTTGCTTGTCCTTTTTCCCTGCAGGGGCCCACTACTTTGACAACACTTCACAGAAAGAGAAAGAGGACGATGTCGTGCACCCCAACCATGAACACGTTTATTACTGGGAGGTGACGCCAGATGTTTCTCCACAGCCAGATGACCCCACCTGTCTTACCCACACCTACATCTCCCACCAAAATGTTGTTCAGGACTACAACTCAGGGCTCATTGGTGCTTTACTCATCTGCAAGCCTGGTGAGCAGTAAAATGTGGCTCTGTGTTTTCACTTTTCTCTGACGGGCGAATCATAAAATATTAGCCGTATCTCTGTCACTCATTTTCTCCTGTGTTGTCTCTTTACAGGAAGTCTGGATGAGTCCGGGGTGCAGATTGGTGTTCATCAGGAGTACGTGTTCCTCTTTGGGGTTTTTGACGAGAGAGAGAGCAAGTACCAACCACGCACCCACGCCAACCACGTCAAATACACCATCAACGGATACGCAGAGGGATCGCTGCCTGGTTAGTCTGTCCAGTCACTCACTAAGTTGGAGAGGCAGCTGTTGTTCTTTAATTTGATCTACAGATGACTTTGAAAAACTTTTTCCATTTTTCTCTTTTGTATCCAACTTTTACTCGACTATTTCAGAGGGACATATTGAAATTTAAACTTTATTTTGCCCAGTTGACATTACAACAGTACCTACTTTGCAGATAATAATTTCATACAAAACATATAAAAACCAACTATTAGACTTTAAATTTGACCACCCGACAGTATAAAGACTCTCTGAAGCACCATCTGGGCATAAAACATTAAAATACATATTACATCACAGCAATATAAAATGTGCTTTGAAACACCTCAGACTTAATTCTGGTTAACAGGTTCTAGTCAAACCTCTGTCAGTGTGGGAAGTATATTAAAATGCAAGTTATCATCACACCAATGTTGATGCTTCTCACTGCAAAGACTCTGTGGCTTTAACTCAGGCCAGATTTCAGGCTAAGGTCTTTTTTGTTTGATAAGTACAGGACTTTATAAAAACAATCATTACAGTAAATATCAAGTGAAACATGTGACACTGCTCATCAATCCTCACACTTGAGGAGCTGGAACAAGAGGATTTGTTCTTGATTATGATTACTTGATTTCTTGTTGCTTATACATTCACTCAGATGAATGATGTGGACTCCTCTTTGTCTTTGCTTGTCCTGCATGAACAAAACAACTCAAAGACAAAACACTGAAAGTGACCATCAGTTTCCTCTTTTCCGTTCAGATGTCAGTATGTGTGCCTACAGCTCTGTGAGCCTGCACCTGGTGGGGATGAGCTCGGAGCCTGAGGTGTTCTCGGTGCACATAAACGGGCAGGTGTTGGAGCAGACCGGGCATAAAATGTCTTCAGTGGGCTTGATCAGCGGCTCCTCCACCACTGCCAGCATGACGCCTCTCCACAGAGGCCGCTGGATGCTCTCCTCACACACCATCAAGCACATGGAGGGTAAGTTCCCCATCACTCACCGCAGATAAATTGTTTTTACCAGTGAACTAAATTTGTGTTTCTGCCATTGCAGCTGGCACGTATGGGTTCGTGGATGTAAAAAAGTGTGCTGGCTTCAAAGAACCCCGGCGACAGATGACCATCCAACAAAAAAAGCACAGCAGGGAGTGGAAATACTACATAGCTGCTGAGGAAATTGTCTGGGACTATGCACCTAACAGGGACCACATTGATGAGTAAGCATTTGAAATGAACTGATGAACATTGCTCTGTTTGCCATCAAAGGAGCCGTCAAAGACTGATTTGTGTGTCTCTTCCTGCCAAACCTGCCTTTCTTTCTACTTTGCTTTACTGAAGAGGCTGAAAATATTTTCCATCTTTCACTCTTCTATACCCATTAAGAGAATCTCTTTAAGTTCAATTTGAAATGGGAGGAAAGTTCTGCACTGATTGAAAACAGCTTTGCCGCACAGCTTGAAGTGCAGTGTTGAGGCTGCGTGTCCAATTATCTTTTTTGTCTTTTGTCTTTTATCAGTATCTCAAAATGAATTTAAATCTTGCATCTCTTTGTGCAGGAACTTCAAGTTACAGTACCTGAAACAGTCATCGAAACGTATAGGCGGGAAGTACAAGAAGGCAGTGTACACAATGTACAGCAATGAGTCATTCACTGAAAGGGCAGAGGACGGGCAGAGGAAAAATGAGCTTGGGATCTTGGGCCCAGTGATCAGAGCGCAAATCAGAGACGTCATCAAGGTGAGCACATGTTCAATTCAGATCAAATCAAACTTTATTTTTCCTTTTCAGCAAATTATTATTCAAAGTGTTTTACATAACACATTTCATTACAGAACACACAAACAGAAAAGGCCTTTCAAATGTAAATGCTGAGCTGAAAGAGTGTCTTAAGGTTCAATTTAAAACAGTGGGCAGACTCTGATCACCTGAAGGACTATATAATCTAAAAACTGCTTCATTACATGCCTTAGTTTGGAGGAGGGTTTGGAAGGGATGCAAAAACTTGATGTGCCTGAGACCTTGAAACTGCTGAAATTCGTGTACTCTAACACACTGAAATTCCAGTTGATAGCCTAAAGTGCTGAAATGTTAACTGTTGAATGTAAAAATCAATATTTAAGTCTTCACTTAGTTTTTTGTGTTTGAAAGGACAACAGTTCTTACACTGTTTATCTGTTGTGAGTAAAGAGTTGGTGGTAATCAGTGACTGGGAGCACAGAACTCACAAATCATGTGTCACTCTAATACTTTGAATCTGGACCTCACGTCATCAGGCATAATGTTTATTATTGTCTTCAGACTGAGTGTCCTCACACATCCTCCTGTCCTTTTACAGATTGTTTTTAAGAACATGGCCTCCAGACCTTACAGTATCTATCCACATGGACTGTCAATAGAAAAGTCAGAAGAGGGTGTCAACTACCCAGCAGGAGGTACTGAATCTCTCCTCACTGTTAAACTTATCAGACACTAGTAAAATATCCACTATGGTTTGTTTGTATAAAATGATTGCAATAAAATTAATGAGGTATATCTCAATGTGGTTGGCAGGCAACCAGTCTCATGGTGTTCAGCCAGGTGAGACACGCACCTACGTATGGAGAGTGTTGGAAGAGGACGAACCTTTGGACGGAGATTCTCGATGCCTGACACGAATGTACCACAGCGCAGTGGACACGCCACGTGACATCGCCTCAGGACTGATCGGCCCAATCCTCATCTGCAAGACTGAGTCTCTCAACGTCAGGAACGTGCAGGTAATAAGATCCTACGTTCACTTTCAGACACATGGCTCTACAGATGGCAATGTAGGTCTGTCTGTTGATTGGATGGTCCACCACAGACTCAAATATCTCCACAAACATTAAATAAATTTCAATCATAGTCCCCAGAGGAGCAGTCCTAATGACTTTAACCCACTGACTTTTTTTCACTAATGCCACCATGAGATTGACATTAGTGTTTTTTAGTAAAATGTCTCAACAACTATTGAACAGATTGCCATGAAATGTGAAAACCGTCAAGATTAAATGTCAATCAAAAATATTATGAATGTAAGATATTTTAAAATGAATGGAGATTTTGGTTTGTTTCTGTAGCTGAAGGCAGACAAGGAGCAACACGCCATGTTTGCTGTGTTTGATGAAAACAAGAGCTGGTATGTGGATGACAACATTCGGCAATACTGCAATCGATCCCAAGTCAACAAGGCAGACCCGGACTTTTATAAGTCTAATGTCATGCACAGTAAGTTTTGTCATAATAGGATTAAAACTAATAAAAGCTCATCCTAAAAGATAAAATGTATTCAATACATTAGTTGTTCAGTCAGCTAACTACATTGCAATATTCATTAAAATTTACTTACAGCAATTAACGGCTATGTGTTTGAGAGCGGTCCGCTCTTGGGCTTCTGTAATGGTGAGGTTGCAACATGGCACATATCCAGCATTGGAGCACAGGACTACATCCAGACAGCTACTTTCTACGGTCATCCATTTGGGCTGAATGAGAGGATGGAGGACTTTCTTAGCCTCTACCCAATGACTGGAGAGACCATCACCATGAACATGGACAATATCGGTCAGTTGGGGCCAATGCCCACAATGCCTTTTTTAAGTCCTGAGGAAATATTGTGAGAGCAGAAATATTGTGATGTACTGACTGTGTGAATACAAGTGCAAGGCTACAGAGTCTGTTGATGATGGATGCCACCAACTTTTGCACGTATAAAGTAAAAACTGCTCAGATTCTTAAAGGTCTTCCATGCATATTTTTTGTGTGTCTCCCTTGAACCAGGTGTCTGGCTCCTGGCGTCCCTGAATTCCCATGAGACAACCAAAGGAATGCGCGTAAAGTTTCAAGATGTTGAGTGCTTTCGTGACTACCAGTATGAGTATGAAGACTATGGAGATTCAGTGGGAAACAAAGAATTTACTGTGTGGAACCCTGCGAGCTTGGATGATATCAAGGAAAAAGAGCAGAAGCCAAAACCTGCACCAGCGGCCGTGGAGATAGATGATTTAACTGCATTGTATGCACAGGAACTAGGTCTCAGGTCTCTGAAGAACCAATCTAGTACCTCAGATGTGGATCAGCTGGACCTCTCTTTCCTCGAGTATGATGATACCTCTCACAGAGACACAAAGAGTAAAAGTGAGAACTCTACGTTAAAACAAAAAACACAAAATGAGACATTATTTTGGGAAGATGTGGACGCATCAAACCTCACAACTGTTAATGTGGTGAACCAAAGTGTCACTGACAATACTACACATGTGCAAGACAGTAGTATGTCATCAGCTATTGACAATTCCTTTTTGTATGAAATAGAAAACATAACAGTTGACAGTTTGACAACAAATAGCAGTACTCCTGTAGTTGGCTCAGATCTTGGTAATGTGGAAGTGTCTGACACAAAGAGCACAACAGTTACAACATTAGAAAAGGTTGGTAATGCATCCACAGATGCTAATAACGTGACGAAATTATCAAAGGTTAGTAATGCATCCACAGATGCTAATAACGTGACGACATTATCAAAGGTTAGTAATGCATCCACAGATGCTAATAACGTGACGATTACATTACATTAGAAAAGGTTGGTAATGCATCCACAGATGCTAATAACGTGACGACATTAGAAAAGGTTGGTAATGCATCCACAGATGCTAATAACGTGACGACATTAGAAAAGGTTGGTAATGCATCCACAGATGCTAATAATGTGACAACATTATCAAAGCTTAGTAATGTATCCACAGATGCTAATAACATGAAGACATTATCAAAGGTTGGTAATGTATCCACAGACAGTAATAACGTTACAACATTATCAAAGGTTGGTAATGTATCTATAGACAATATCAATCTCACAGTATCTTTAGAAGAAACTAAAAATCTTACGGTAACAATAAGTGGAAATTCATCTTCTATCTTGGAGACTGGAAGAATGAATGAAACCCTGACTGGTGATAACCTGACTTCTGTGGACTCCTTGTCCGAGGGCTCCGAGGAGAGACCCACCAGAGGGGACGTGTTCTCTTATTCTGTGCCTATAAACAATTCCAGCAATCTCCAAAATACAACACAGGTCAACAACACCTCTCTGTCAAACAGTACACAAAAGGAAGTTGAGAATAACACAGCAAATGTTAATGCGTCAGCAGATGGAAAAAAACATTCGCTGCCTGTTTCAGCGGCTGATTTTGAAGAGATTTACAGCAGCATGGACAGTTTGACCATCATTGAGTTGGAATTGGAGGGCACAGACAACAAAACCACTAACAATGAATCTGCAGCAGAGTTGTGGTATGAACTTCAAATAAATTCCTCTGAAACTGTGACTATTCCAGCCAATTCTAGCCTTGAAAATGTAACAGAGATTATGCTAGAAACTGGCCCTGTACAGAATATCACAGTAAATATATCCGGATTGAATTCATCAGGGGAGCTAAGTTCAGACAGTAGGGAGAATGCCACAGCTCTCCTTGTCGAGTTGAACCAGACATCTTCTGCAGAAAGTGAGCCGGTTTCAGGCAGCCTCTCTAATTCTGAGGAGCTAATCGCCTCATACAGCATTGAAGAATTTTTCATCTACCTTAAAGAAAACAATACTGAGGGCATTAAAACCACCTCTGTCAAGACACAGGAACACAACTGGACTTATGATGGAACTCACCAAACAGAACCGATGGAGATTCCTGACTACATGATGAAATATTTTGAGAAAGAGACCCCTCGAACATCTCCGGCACCGAAAAAGAGGATCAAGAAGGTGAACCTCCGACAGTGGCCACAGAAGGGCCATAGCATGAAGACAAAGAAGAGGAAAGAATACAAGCCTCAGGCCAAGAGTGGCTTACCATTCTCTCCTAGAGGATTCAATCCAGCCATGACCCCACGTGGATCACGACCCAATGCACTACAACCGATATCTGATGAAGAAAATCTCATCAACATGCCCGTGGTCATCGGTGTGCCCCGGCCCGATTTCAGTGACTATGAGCTGTATGTTCCCGGGGAAGAACCGCAGCATCTAGACCTGAATGGACAAGATGTGAAAGCAAATGAATATGAGTATGTGTCCTACAAAGACCCCTACAGCAGTCATGAGGACATCAAGAATTTCAACCTGGATGAAACTATAAAATATTACTTCAAATATTCAGGTCCAAATACCAGAACTTATTTCATCGCTGCAGAGGAGGTTCAGTGGGACTATGCCGGCTACGGTCAGAGGTAAAGTCAGAGATAGCAATAAGAAAGTCAAATCATTGATTTATTATAATATTGTACAGCAGGTACACCTCATACACATGCTTTAAAGACGGTCCTGTTATCTCCACAGGAGAGAAGAAAAGTCTCAACTAAACAGCCGAGTAACTAAGTTCACCAAGGTAGTCTTCCGAAGCTACATGGACAGTAGCTTCAGCACACCTGACATCCGTGGAGAGATTGATGAGCATCTGGGCATCCTGGGACCTGTCATCAAGGCAGAGGTTGGACAAAGCATCATGGTAAGACTTTCAGCATCACCTGCAATAACCTGTATAGGTCTTCGGTTGGCCAACATTTTCAAAATGTATTTTCTTTGTGGAGGCTTCATTGTCATCATTTTTTTGTTCTCAAAGGATCAATCCAACATTCTGAGGGAAAAGCATATTTCCTTTCTTGCTGAAAGTTAAATAAGCTTAATATTGATATGACTCTTGTGTCTGTATGCCTAATAAGAGGTTATGGGCAGAAGCCAGTAAGCTTATCTTAGCACAAAGACTGAAAGCAGAGGACAATTTCTATCCAAAGGTAACAAAATACAGCTACCAGTGTCTCTAAAGCTCAATAATTGACTTGTTAAATCTAATTTATTTGATTCATACAGAAAAACAAAGTTTAGACATAACATGTTGTTTCATAAGGACACAGTAACTTCCTGAAACTCCCTGTTTCACGCCATTTATAATCTATATCTCACACTTCATTTTTACCATCCAGCCATGAGAGTTGTATCGAGCTTTTCATCTGACTCTCGGCAAGAGAATTAATACGTGTATTTTCCAAAAATTATACATATTCCTTTAAAGTCAAAACTACCCAAACACAGAATGTGTCTTTTTGTCTCGTAGGTGGTGTTCAGGAACAATGCCAACCGTCCATACTCCTTACATCCAAATGGGGTTACCTACACCAAGCAGACAGAGGGTCTGTCCTATGAGGATGGCTCCAAGTACTGGTATAAATATGACAATGAGGTACAACCCAACACCACCTTCACATATATATGGAAGGCCAGTTCTATGGTTGGGCCAACGCCAGATGAGTCTCACTGTCGGACCTGGGCCTACTATTCAGGCGTTAATCCTGTGAGTAATCTGTACAATTTTTGAGACTTATTAACTGAATATACGTTTATTAGGGCAGGCATAGAAGAAATGGTATTACAAATACAGATCTAAGCATAAGGAGTTTGAATTTTGAGATTCTGACTGTGGTGCCGGCTACTGGCAGCATAACAATGGGCACATACGCATTGCACTGACTCTCACCAGGGTTGTGCCACTTTTCAACAAACACAGGAGCTTCAAATTAAGATTAAATCAAATGTGACGTATTAAACTACGTCAGCATTGAGCACAGTAGAATATTAAACCGGGTGCATGTTCTATCTTTTAGGAAAGGGATATCCACTCTGGCCTGATCGGGCCTTTGCTGGTGTGCAAAGAGGGCACCCTGAGCAGAGACTTACCAGACATGAGGGAATTCACGCTGCTTTTCATGACCTTTGATGAGTCGCGGAGCTGGTATTTTGAGAAGAACAGCGAGACGATGCAGAGGAAAAACCGAAGGAGACTGATGGACCCCAACTTGAAGGAGGACCTCAAGTTCCATTGTAATGCATTACATTCCTTCAACTAGACTAGTTTAAATGGTCATCCAGTTAACGTATTTTAATGTGACAACAAAGAATGCTTATTTAAAAATACTAAGGATGTGCAGCCACTGGTGATAGTATATTATTGTGTAAAAAAATGGTTCTGTAGATAGAACTGACTGAGTGGTAAGACCTTTCCTTCCATGCATTTAAGATTTGGTCACAGAGCAAAACCAAACATGCTAAAAGTTTCTTTTTGTCTGTTTTTTTCCAAGCCATTAATGGGATCATATACAACCTGAAGGGCCTGAGGATGTACACCAACAAGCTCGTGTGCTGGCACCTCATAAACATGGGGTCTCCCTACGACTTTCAGAGCCTCCACTTCCACGGACAGACATTCCTCCACAAGAAGACGAAAAGCTACAGACAGTCTGTCTTTCCGCTGCTGCCTGGTGAGCAAGATGAAGTTTTGTATAGAAGTTCAACTTTACAGTATTTGGACTAATGATACAGCTTTCGTGCAGCGGATATCTACCAAGACAGTCTATTTGAACTGAATCACCTTACCAAACTGTCTTTGCAGGGAGCTTTGCTACTCTGGAGATGTACCCATCCAAACCTGGTCTGTGGCAGCTGGAAACAGAAATTGGTTTGAATCAACAGAAGGGCATGCAGACCCTCTTTTTGGTTCTAGATAACGGTACAAACAGTCAAACACACTCTGCAGCATTTTACAAGGACCGTTGTGTTGTGTCTTGATACTGAGATTTGCTTGTCTGTCTCCTCTAAGACTGCTATCGTCCGCTGGGTCTGGAATCAGGCAGTGTGAAAGACAGCCAGATCACAGCCACCAACACGAGAGGTAGCCATCTATTTGGGAAGCTTTTTCTTGAGAAATTATGTCCAGTATGACAATGTTTCTATCTTTGAAGGATACTGGGAGCCTCATCTGGCCAGATTAAACAATCAGGGTAAATACAACGCATGGAGCACAGAGCAGAACCAGAGCTGGATTCAGGTACATGCTGTGGCTGTAATAAGTCTGTGTGTGTTTCATTATATTTGCATGTGTTTTTATATAATTACAGGACAGTACAGTACACTGTTGAATTTCTCCCTATACAGGTGGACTTCCAGCGTCCAGTCGTGATCAGCCAGGTGGCCACTCAGGGAGCCCGGCAGATGTTCTACACCCAGTTCGTGGTCAAGTACTTAATCTCTTACAGCAACGACCGCCGCAACTGGATCTTCTATAAGGGCAACAGCAGGGACTTCAGGAAGGTGGAGGAAGCTCGATCACCTCTCGCGATAAACTAAGAGAAAAGTGATCTCTTTGCTGACCTCTCTCTGTCTGTCCCTCCCTTCACCAGGTATTCACTGGGAACCAGGAAGCTTATGAGACAAAGAGAAACACCTTCTTTCCTCCTCTGATTGGGCGGTTCGTCAGGCTGCACCCCATCGACTGGTACAACAAGGCCACAGTCCGCATGGAGTTTTACGGCTGTGAGTTGGATGGTAAGATGATCCTGTATTTGTGCGTGGATGTGGACATAACGGAACAAAGTGAAATGTTCAGATACCTCAAATCCACACACTCCTCACATCAATGTATCAGTGTATCTCAGCAATAGATCCAGATTTTGAACTTATTTAGTATTTAGTAGATACAGGAGTTCGCTTCAGCAGTCCTGAACAAACTGCTGATGCTGTTGAATGCAGAGATGTATGAATATAGATATAAAGACTCTTAGTATTGTAGATATCTGTGTGTTGCTTTATTTTTTATGTTGTGCTGGGTATGAACACAAATCTCCCCTAAAACAAAAAAAATCTAAATCTAATCTAATTGGTTGACACATCCAGTATACACTTCAGATTCACTTTGATGAAATTTGATGTAATTTCAAGTCTTTTTTTTAATTAATTTTTGTAGTTTCACCTATTTCCACATCCACTATGTACTCCAGATTAAACATTTTACATTTGCAAATCTGACTGTGTGATTGTACTGTGGCTTTGAATGTATTTTTATGTTTTAAGTGAAATAATTTCTTCCGGTTTACAATTAATTTCTGCTCACATGCCATGTGTTCTCCAGTATTGTCATAGAGTCCTGTAAATATTTCTAATCTTCTACTTCAGGCTGCTCGGTGCCTCTGGGGATGGAGAGCAGACTGATAGAAGATGATCGCATCAAAGCCAGCTCCATAGCATCCAGCTGGTACTCTGGACCATGGGCACCCTCTCTGGCACGCCTCAACAAACAGGGCACCATCAATGCATGGCAGGCTAAGGTACAAATCCTAATACTGACATGACAGATCAAAATGAGCACATTCAAAATCACAGTGAGCATTAAGTACTGTTCTTGCACTGTTCTTAAGCCACGTTTTGACCCAAAATACCTGAACTTTTATTCCCATGAATCTTCTTCATGACCTAAAAAGCCTCCTGCAGCCCTTTGTTGTCTGCCTGAAAATGTATGAATCTTTGATTAAATAACAAAGTCATTCATAACTGTGTGCTGCACCGTCTCCTCCACAGTATAGTGACATGAACCAGTGGCTTCAGGTGGATCTGCCCCAAGTAAAGAAAATCACAGGTATCATAACACAAGGAGCCAAAGCTCTGGGCAAAGAGATGTACGTCATGTCCTACTCGCTGCAGTACAGCAGCAATGGGATACACTGGGAGGAGTACACGGACGATGAGACCTACCATTCAAAGGTGAGCTGCTGCAAATTCACTTAGACACTATAATAACTATAATGAACAGTTTCACCTGTAGCTACAGTTTCCTTTGACAGTAGCAGAGAAGTGATTCTAAACTTTCTCTCGCTCATCAAATCTCCAGACTTTCCTTGGAAACACAAATAACAACGACCACGTGAAGAACTACATCTACCCTCCCATTTTCTCCCGCTTCATCCGGATCATCCCCATAAGGTGGATGGGCTCCATCACAATGAGGATAGAGTTACTGGGCTGTGACTTTGAGTGATACAGACACACACATTCATGACAGATCTTCATGCTGACTGCAACACACATGCACTGTTTGCTCAGACAAATGCACATCCACTTTCACACATTGGGTCATGTTTGGAGGATATTATGATGATAGGATATATATAAGAAGTAAATTTATAACTTTTGTGTGTAGACAAAATCAGAAACTTTCATTCATTTATTAGTTAAGCCACCTATTAAACTCATCATACAGATTTTAAAAGTCTGCTGCTGCTTAAATGAGATATTTCTGTTTCTTTCTCACCATGTTCAGATATTGCAACAAAAAAAGTAATACACTTTTTCTAAGTTGATAAGAGTTTTATTATGCAAATATATTCCCAGTTAAAATGAGTCACAAAACTCATTGGTAAGTGCAGTAAGAGTTATTAATCATAGCCCTTTTTGTGTTTTTTAAATTCTAGTTGTGTTTTAAAGCTGATATTTGGCATTTTATTTCTCAGAAATAAATATGAATGAATGTAAATATGTAAGTAGAGATCATGTCATTTATTTTTCAATAAATATGATTACGGTTCTTATTTTTCCGTGTGTGGCTCGGTGATGTGTGAGGACATGAATGAATGAATGGGTTCTGTTTGCAAATAGGGCATCTTGGTATCCCGAGTATGAGTATGTGAGAACCGATATCTTCTCATGGCATCTCGAAGGTGTCACTTTTAGCACCTCACCTAACCCCATCGTTAAGCAGCACTTCGGGGCCTCCAGAGTCAACAGACACGTGCAGCTGCAAACACATGGCATGTTTATCCATTTGCTGATCATGTTAAACTGGGCACTGGAGGTGTGAAAGTCTCAGCGTGGCTGTCCTGCCTGCTTCTGATCTACGAAGACAAATTATCTCTCAGATAGCTTTATTGGAAAAGTGGCTGCTCTGATGGGAACCAGCTGTTACTCCTCGTGTAATCTGACTGTGAAAATACTGTACATAATTATAATTCTCCTGTGGAAGAGGTCAGACATTTGTGTCTTGTTCATGGATATTTTAACAGGAGTTTATCAGGCTGAAGGTCCTTTAAATAACAAAGAGTCTGATCCAGAGTATAGACACAATCCTGGAAAGCAAAATTTCACATTGACAAAATGACATAAAGCCAGTTAATGTAGCAAGTAATGTAATAAAATAACCACCAACATCATTTTCACAACTTAAATCACTGCTAACAAACACCAGCTGTGATAAAATAAAATAAATTTAAAGTCTTCAGGCCTTCAACAAAAGACAAAATACTGCAAATAAATCAAAGGACAGACATTAAAAAATTCACAGTTCTCCACGAAACACTGTTTGTATTTGTATTTGGCTGCCAGGATCAAAGTAATGCTGTGACTGACTGACTGAAACATCAGCTGCAGCTGTGACAGTTCACCACCAGGTGTCGCCCTAAAGTCACCTTTGTTGGAGAGCAGGCTCAGACAGAAATATTTGAATGTTGCGTGATAAAGTTTGTCTGATAAACCTCCTGCTGATCATATCACTGGACCTCATGCTCAGCACAGAAACAGATAACTGTCTCAGTGCAGCTCTGAGATCCTGAGCTGAAAAATGTGCCATTTAACTTAAATAAAAAATGAATATTGTGCTTTTTAAATGTCTTAACTCATTCACAGAAGTCAGCTTTGAAAAGAAAGGGATTTAAAGGTCACAACCTAATGTTAATAGATTGGTTAATGACAATCAAGTGATCAAGTGGCGATTTTTTTCATTTGCTGCTCCACAAATATTTTAATAAATTAAAGTTTATTCTTATCCACTTGTTGTAGTGACACATAAGCAAAATGTAGCTGGCCAAGATGGAGATAGCTATACATACATATATTTCTTTACATACTTTTGGGGACTTAAATCTACAACAATGCATTATATGTTATAAGTTTTATTCGTAAGATAATCAATTAGAGTAATCAGTAAAAAATACAATGCTTTCTTTTAATATGTTACATATAACATATGTAATATGTATTAATATGTATGAGTTCCTTAAACTTGTAATAAAAAAAAGACAATTGAATGAGTATCTGCACTTTATTTTTCATTTAATGAGCTTCATTTATATTTTTTGACATTAAAGCACAATTAAAATGTGTGTGTGTGTGTGTGTGTGTGTGTGTGTGTGTGTGTTGATCAGTCTGGCCTCGTTCTGTCACGCTCTGCCTGGTGATTGGACGTTAACCTCTCTGGGTCATGGTTATTATTAATACATCTATTACACACAGGCTGTTTACAAACACACTGTTTGTGAGGAAGACGTCAGCGCTGTGTGTGTGTGTGTGTGTGAGAGTAACTTCAGCACACACACACACACACACACACACCCTCCCTCTCTGCTCCGCCCTTGCCCTGCAGGGCTCGTTTAAAAGGCGGCGGTCCTCTGCAGCAGGATCAGATCCTGATCCAGAGACCTTCAGGACCGAGCGGGACTTACTTTACTGTCACACACAGGACCATCTCACATTACTGGAATAATGAAGTCTCCAAAGCTGAAAGCTCAAGGTGAAAATCATCTCTGTTTTCTTTCTTTCTATCAGTGAAGGTTCAAGCTCCAATAGCATCCTGTGTTTAAATATCAAATCGAAATATTAAGATATTATTATGGATGATCATTTCTCAGATCTTTTATATTCATATTGATATAAAATTTGGCTCTGTTGATATTTGCTGGCAGGTTTATTATCGATCTAAATCAGCTGTTTTCGTGCATTTTTACATATTTTTGCATTTTCTTGCAGCCAAGTTCGTGAACACAGAGGACCTGTCCGACGTGCTGGGTGAGTTTGACGCGGTGATCGAGGACTTCACGTCTCCGGTGGAGAAGAGACACTTCAGGTACGACGAGCACCTGAAGACCATGAAGAGGAGGAGCAGCGCCAGCGTGAGCGACAGCGGCATCAGCGACTCCGAGAGTAAGTGTGAGCACGACGGACGGACGGAGGGATGAGTGTGTGTTCAGCAGGGCCACAGACACACCTGAGCCTCCAGAATGGAGATCAGGCACTGCAGAGGAGAGAATCAGAAGATTTCCACATATTTGTCTTTATATTCTCTGCACTGTGAGTTTCATACCCCCCATAAGTCCTTAGAGTGAGTGCTCTGCTGCACCTTTTTGTGCACTTTCTTATCATGTGCCATCACCAGGGCAGCTGGGGAGACGGCTGGCAAACTGTTGCACATGAATGCATGCTCTCATACACAATTACACATGAACACAAAGAGAAAGAAAGAAAGAAAGAAAGAGAGAGAGATCCTTGATCCTGGTCCAGAGATTGTGGGGTCAGATTAAGCTGCTGCTGCATATTTTGGCACACCTGCCCCATATTGTGGCTGCCGCTCTAAGCTTTTACTGTCATACTTCACTACATTACACTCAAATACAGTCTGCCCCCCCCGGCCTCGGGCTCAGTGGGTTAGTCTCCTCTGCTGACACACAAAGAAAAATATGCCACGGGTCCCTGATGAGCACAGATCGTTTCACAAGCATGTGTGTGAGAGGGTTGGGAACTCCGAGGGAAGACGTGAGGTGATTTTTATAGACTTAAGTTTTCTGGAAAGGCATTTAAGACATTTAAGAGTGGAGGGAGGACGTCCCGTTAACTGCACAGGAGACCACCTTCCACCACTTTGTAATGTGAATGTGAATAATGTAAATAAAACAGTTTTTTTTCCTTCAGGACAGCAGTTTGGTGATTTCATAATAACTGGTGTTCCAGTGGTTTTCTGAGTGTATCATCAGCATCCACAATGTTTACAGCTCCAGCTAGAGTTTATGTAATTACCACATTAGCACGCAGGATCTGGCAGTAAGCGACGCGAGCGATAAAAGCAGAGGGAAGGTGTTCGAACCTGAGTCTGTGGTGTTAATGAGCTTGTTGATTTGCTTTAAGGGATCAGATTCCTGCAGGAGCTCTGTCCTCTCCATGGCAGTCTAATGAAGGGGGACCTGTCGCACGCAGGGACGCCCCATTGTGTTGTAGCCTGATGGATGGATGGGCTTGTTGAAGATGAACGACGCAGGCTCAGAGATCCACCACCCACCCAGTGTGCATGTCTGAGTGAGGGGCAGAGAGATGAAGAAGGTAGAAATGTTAGATGAGAAGGAGCAGAAATGAAAACTAAATGAGGCAGTTCGTGTCCAAGTCAAATGCTGATGTTGAGACCACAGCTCTGCGTGTGTGTGCGGCTGGGTGCTCCCCGTTGTGTGTGGCGTCTCCTGTCTGAAGCTGTGTGCTGAGTGTTTGGAGTGGTACGGGTCAGAGAGGGGGGAGTTAGTGAGTAAGTAAGTAAGTGGTCGACATCTGAGACGCCGCTAAGGTCTGCACAGAGGAGTCAGACAGACCAGGACAGCTTTAAGTGTTGCCTAATCTTCTTTTTGTCACACACACTTGCTTCATACTCACATACAGATATCACATTCACACCTTTATCAAGATTTTGCACTTCTGCAAACACGTGAGCGACAACACAAAGTCACATTTAATAAGGTCAAGCTAAAATCTGTCCTGTAGTGCAGGAATCCAGCTGCAGAAAGTCTCATTTGCATTTCTCTCTCTCTCTCCCTCTCTCTCCTTTTCTTACCAGACAAACGGTGACAGCATGTTATGGGGCTTAAAATATGATCTGGCAGAATCAAAGAGGCCATTATATCATTTGTGCAACCATCCGTTTAAAGTTTTGGTGGCACGGAGGAGACAGAAACAGCGGTGTGGAACGAGAACGTGCTCTCAGACTCTAAACGTGTCAGAGATAAATCTTTCCTCAGAGCTGCTGTCACAAAGTGCCACGATGGAGATTCAGTCGCTGAGTTACAGATGCTTATTTAGTTTTAGAGTGGTGGAGAGAGGATGTCATACAGGGGGACACTTTTTTACAGATATTTGTGCACTTTACCTGTGATAAAGTGTGTGTTTATGTGTACACACACCTCTGCGTGTGCAAACACAAGCACATGCATGTGTGTGACAGTCGGCAAAGGAAGGCTGTCATTATGGGAGAATGCAGTGATTACACCCTGAAGCTGCTCCAGTGACACAGATCAGAGCTGTGCGTGTGTGTGTGTTTTGTTGTGTGCATTGAAAAGTGAAGGGAGCACTCACTCTGAATTTCGTCCTCTTTCTCTCGCCAACAGGTGCAGAGTCGCTCAACAGAAACAGCTTCAGCTTCAGTGACGAGAGGCTGAACTCGCCCACCGTGCTCTCCCCCGCCACCACCACACCTCCTCTCATGTCGCCAAAACGTGAGCCACACTCCTCGCGCTTAAACACACACTGTTCTGACTTTTCATGCTAAATAATAAGAAAATAAAAATCCAGCTTCACTTGAGACAGACATAACAACGTGAGCAGCAGCATCAGCCTCAGGCTTATCTTCTGTCTTATTTGTGATTGAAGATGCTGATAATAGACCTCCTCTCTCTTCATAGTCTGAAGTCTGAATCTCTTTCTTTCCCTTGCAGCCAAACTTGGCGACACTAAAGAACTGGAGGACTTCATCGCCGACCTTGACAGGACATTAGAGAGTAAGTGTTAATGCAGCCTAGCTGTCAGGACCCCTGATGAATTAGCCCCACGTGCTGGCGCCGCCCGCCACTCGGGATTAACAGGAGCATTTGTTCCCTATGTCAGCTATGCTAACGACCACTCATAAAGTGACACAGGAGCCACTCCCCTTAGGTTTCTAAGAAACAATGATGCGTCAGGACCATGAAGGAGAACGTTACGTGGACCACGAGGCCTCTGGGGTTACGCTGGAGAGAAAAGGCGGCGTATCTCCTTTCACCCGTCACTCAACTTTAAAAGAAGTGCTGCGACCAACACTGTGCATTTTGTACACGCCACATATCACTATAATCTCTGGGTTTTATATTTTACTCCACCCCTTTCTCCTCTTTTTCATGTCACAATTTAGATGTAAAGCTCCGCGTATGCACATGCATGAAGCTGTAACCTGCGTTGTTTTAGTAGCTTACAGAACATCATGGGTTAGAGACATACATGGTTAATTTGTGTTGGAGCTCCTCTTTACTATGAGGCTTGTGAGTGTTGAAACTTGCATCAGAATATGAGGAATGTGCAGACCTGGGATGAAATACCAACTGTAAATGTCAAGAATGGAATGAGACAGATGTGGGAGCTGAGGCGCTTTCCTTATTTCCATGTTTTTTTTCCACCGTCCCGCTCTGTTCTGTGTTTCGGCCGCTGAATGTCCATCTTTCACAGCTCTCGGGCGTCCAGCTTCTCTATTAAGCTCTCACTCAGGCAGCCAGTCGGGCAGTTGGCCAGCCCCCTGTTAGCCCCGGAGAATGGCGTGTTTATTAGGGCCACCAGTGTTTACGATGATCAGCCTGTAAAATTGAACATCGGTCGCTCTGAGAATAGAGCTGGTGACCGAGGAGCCGGGGAGTCCTGGTCTAATCAGGTCTGTCTGTCTCTGTCTCCTCTAAGGCATGTGACACTGAGGCTCGCAGCCGTCTTGGAGTGCAGCCATGAGGGAAGGAGGGAGTGGATGTCTGGACCCCCCTTGAGCAGCTAACATGCGTCTGGCCACCCAACAGGATACAGCTGGATGGCACAACACGGCTCCACCTCGACATCAGGTCCAGCCAGCACTCTCCTAAAGTTAACCCAGCGCGGCCACCTGGAGAGTGGGCTGCAAGAGGGGTCAAAATTAGCATTTTAGGGACACTGAGAACAAGAATACTCAGCAGCCATGAGATAACGAACTCCATGAAACGTTATGGGGAAGGAAGACGAGGACTATATCATGCAAAGAGTCACTGGAACATTTATTGAACCACAAATCAGCCTACCACACACACCAGGTTACACTCCCTCACCCCAAAACTTAAGCTGGAAGAGTATTTAAAAGATAGCTTTTTATAATAGAAATATATTTGTAATTTTATAGAGCTCCTTGTTGTCTTTTTTTTGTGAAATATATTTTTGTATCTTATGTAAATAATACTTGTTTCAAATTCTATTTGCCTTGGTATTAACAAGAACAGTCGACTGGAATAAAGTTGGTTACATGCTTAAATATGAACTGAAAACTTAATCCACTCTGAGAGAACTGGAAAGCGATATGTGTATTTAATACAGCTGATGCCTGCCAGAGATAATATTAAAGTATGAAATATTGTTCTTTTACTAACACCTGCCTCCATTCTTTATTTTTGACTGACTCTTTAATGTATATTTTGCCATTTACAGCACAGAATAAGCTTTAAAGTTAAATCAAATGACATTTTGCATCAAATGTTCAGTGTCCTATCTATGCTAAAATCAGATCACACAAAGATAAACTGATTTCCTAAAGAGGTCGTAGAGCTGCTGATAAACCTCCGAATCTTTAGCTTCTTCTCCAGGCCAACATTTTTTTCTTATAGTCATTGCATCGTTGTTTCTATCAATGTCAATGTAGTTATGTGCTGCAGTCCAGCAAAAAACACTGTCTAAAACAGACATACATGTAATACTATAGAAAGAAGTGGGACGCTCACTTCCTCCTAAGAATGTAAAGTCATACATGCAATAACACACAGACGCACTGAAATAGATAATACACGTCTCTCGCCTTCTGTGCTCATTAATCAACCACTCAACAAAGCAGGGGCTTATGTAACTTCTGCAGCAACAGGATCTATTTCCAGAGGTGGAGGGAGACAGGAGGGTGTGACCCCCCGTCCCGGCCCAGCAGCAGGTGTGGCTGAAATAATCTAATGTGAGAGGCACCCCTCCCTCTGCTGAGCACCGGGGGTGAAAGGTCGCTCACTGTGGGTAGATACGCTTCCATTTGGGGGCAGTGCAGCAGGTGCAAAGAGACGAGTGTGATCTATTATCTTCCATGGACTTCAAGGAATACTCCAGAAAAAAACCTGAGTAAGAGAGGCCTGACCTTCCTACATTTCCCATAATGCAACTCAGCGGTCTCTTTCCTTCTGCCCAGTGAAGAAAGCCTTTCAAACTCTCAGCTGCAATAAAAGTGGCTTTTTATTCTAGGTTCTTATCATCAGGGTTATTTTCTCCAACTTTAGAAATCTCCAGAAAAAGACACTGCACAACACTTTTCAAAGGCTCAGTGGTGTTTGATTGATGCGTTTCATGTGTGAAATCTGTCCCCCTTTAAACTTTGTAGATCTTTAATGTGGCTTTTTGTCTATACTTGGACACACTGGCTGTATGTAAAGGAAGATGTTCTGCCCCTCCTCTCCTTCAGATGGTTCACTGATCGCATCTGCACTGATTTGTGCTGCAGTCTTTGATTTCACGAAGTCTCACAGCCCCTCACAGCTGTGCGTGGCTGCTGTTCCCACCCGGCCGACGATGGGCGCACGCCAGACTGTGTTAATGTGATGGCAGGAAGCTGGCATAGAGACACTCGTCTCCGTGTTGTTTCTTCAGTATAGTTGGCAGAGGGAGGCTGCGGGCACCGGCCCACTGTGAGTCCACCTATCTGCGCCGAGGGTACGAGGTCGAGCGGGTTTCGGCCTGAGGCTGGGCAGCTGGCACCGATCTCAGAGAACATGTTGACACAACACATGATCCTCTCAGGGCGGGCAGGGGGGCGACCTTTCCTCTAAAACAACCTCCCCACTTGGCAGAGGTGGGCATCTTTTTGGCAGCGTGGCCTGAGTGGACAGTCTGTTTACGTGCAGGGCTGGAAGTGTGGGAAAGTCGGGCGAAGGCAAGAGAACAGAGCGAAGCAGGATGGGACGGGTGGAGGGAGAGAGAGCTGAGTAAGAAGATGGGATTAGGAGCCTTCAGACGTTAAAAGCTAAGGTGAATGAAGGGATAGGTGGAGGTATGGACAGAGAAAGACAAACATACTAAATCCTGCAGCCATGTGTCAGTCTATACATCAGAACAGAGTCCCATGGGAGGCCCCTCAAGACTGCTGAAGTGGTCGTTCTATGAATAGGGCGGGCAGAGACACACAGATGTGTGTCCACATCACAAAGAGACAGAAATACATGAGCCAAATATCAGGTTCAGCTTTCCAGCCTGTCTTCACATCGCTGGTGTCCAGATGTCCCTGCTGGCAGAGCAAAGAGAGGCTTTGTTAATAAGCGTTCATGAGCTCTTTCATCAAATGTGTGCATGTGATAACGTTATGTTTTACATTTACAGGATACTCTGTGTATGCATGTGTGTATTTAGGCATAGTGAGGGAGTGTGTTTGTGTATGAGCATGTCTGTGCCTGTTTGACATGTTCATATATATATGTGTGTGTGGAGCGGTTCATGAGTGCTGTTGACTCAAAGTAGGAACGTCCCAGGTTTGATTGAGCTCTTTCAAAGTGTTGTCTGCAGGCTCTTCTCGCGTTCATGAAGCTTTCCTTCAGATGCTCTCTTTCTCACCACTGCACAAACACAGGAGAGTCAAGTGAGCTGCAGATTTCATTTGCCCACGTGTTAAAACAAAGTCCAAAACTCTAATGTGAGAAGTACAAATACTTTGTTGAAAACTTTTTGAGCGCTGTGAAGTGGATGAAACCTTCACAATAGAGGCTCAAAAAGATTATAAGAAGTGTGTCAACCTGGTAATTTGTCAAATACCTAATGTAATAGAAAGATAAGAGATGGTTTAAAATCATATAGTTTAATAATAGCAGTTTGAAAAGAAGAGAACTGTCTCAGTGGGAAGCTGAATATCAATAAGTGCCCCCCCCCAGGCAGAAACTAGCTTTCCAGACTCACTTAGATGAGGATTGATGGGCAGGTTAGGCCTTCGTGGAGGTAATTAGTATTGCCTCTCTCTGACCTCATTCAGTCCTCATTATGATCTCCATCATCACTATCGGACAGACTATCTCTGACTTGACTGATGATATTTGTGACCAGCAGCTGAATTGACCCAAGATAAAATCTCAAAATGTAAAAACAACACTGCAGGATGAGCTATGAGCTATGATAAACACCTGTACATTGAATAATGTGTGCATGGTAAAATTTAGCCACCTTGAGAATTAGGTCATGCTGTTCTAAGCAGGCAGATGCTTTACACACACACACACACACACACACACACACACACTCCAGTGACTGTGGGCGCTGTGTGTGTGTGTGTTGGGGCTGACAGAGCAGTGAATTTACTGCAGTGGAAGTCCATGCAGCTGAAAGCTCAGCAGCAGGTGCTCGAGGGTTTTCTAAAGACTCGCTGCTTAAGAGGAAAAAAAAAAGTGACTGTTTGGTTTGTTTGGTAACTAAGAAACAATGTTGAACGTGTGCACTGAAAAAAAAAGATTAACATTTAAAAACTGGACAAAACACACAACACAACAGCGGCTGTTATGACAACAGAGCGTCTGACTCTTATGTAACATCTGTCCTCATTCTGCTGTGTAAAGTTGAGCCTCTTTCCTCTTTTCCTCTTTTTTACTCTGAGCATTTTTTCATCAGACTTTTTAAAAAGATGAAACAAGTCATGTTATTCTAAAAGAGGCAGGTATCTTCTTCTGTACGGACCTGTAAACTCTGAGCAGGCGTCTCAGGTGGTTCAGTGGATCAGCTGCTGAATCTCACAGTGTGTATACATTTGGAAAAATGTCAGCAAAATGAAAATGTACTGAATTAATATTACATTATTTTCAGATTTTTCAACATCAAGCCTCTTCGTCTAATTGTGTTTAATCCTGCTGAGGTTATAGTAATTGTTATATTCTGTAAATAAATGTGAATTACACAATTACTTTACTGAAAACTTTTTATTTAATATGCTCCCCTCTAAATCCACATGACATGAACATGACATTCATAGAACAAGGGGTGGACAAAGCAATGGGAAAGTTTTCCATGTCTACAAGGTCAAGTGAATCTCAAAGTGGTTGTGTGAGTGTTGAATTTGCATTAACATTATAGCACATTATCTATGAAATCTCAGTGAAGTTACCTTCAACAGTGGACATGAGACAGTAATATTTCTTCAAAATTATCAAACGTTTTCAGTCATAATTATGACTTCAGTGTTGACAAAAAGGAAGAAACTAGTGATGACAACGAAACCCTGTCAGTCTCTGTCTCGTGGTATCTGTAGTTCTTGAATGTTAACAAAATCATTCATTTTTTGTCTCTGTTAAAACACTGAAACTGTCAGATTTTACTGTCCTGAAGCACATTCAGGCTTAAATATGATCAAACTCAGTGTCACATTCAATTTTTCAGACTGACTGATAAGAAGCTGAGTGAGCTGGACGTCTACGGATCACTGATTTAGCTGGACACTGCTATCATATGAAACATAGCAGAAAAATTATCACATGCTCTCAATTGCAAATTATTGCCACATATTAGTTTGCTGCTCTTTTAGTCTTAAGTATGGCAGCCTTGCAGGTTTTCCATGTGGCTGCAGCAGATTGTGACGACGTGGGATGGGATGATGTGAAGATGTTAGCTTTGTGAGGAGAGGCGGTGATATCACTGGGCTTCGAGCCTGATCAGTTCCCAGCCAGCGTTTGGACACAGCTGTCTCCCCGGCTGCTTCCTCTGAGCTCGGCTGAGTCAGACTGGAGGGGTCTGATAAACCCCCTGTATGGGGTTTATCAGAGGAGAAACTGGGTCTCCAATACAGCTTTCTGTTAAAAATGTTTTTGAATTTCTGCTGTACTGAAATTCCCGAAGGAACAAAGGAACAAAGAACCCTTTATTGTGTTATTTGTAATGTTGTCAGACTAATGTTTGATCAGCGATAACAAAGGAAAGACCATTTGAGTCACATAACTCCTCTATTCTGTTAACACTGACAGATGAAAACCAGATAATCCTAATTCTTGTGAATCATGCAGGACGTCTACATGGCCAAGTGACCGGCTCGCAGACAGACTCTGAGTCACAGTGTACAGTCCATTACTGTGAAGGGTGTGTGTGTGACCCCATATTTCCAACTGATGAGTCACCGGAGCGCTGCATACATGATGGCTGTGGTAACCCCAGGAGGAGATGTGGTGACTGCATCCAGTCTGTCTGTTAGCAAACACACAGCTCATACGCTTGGTGAGAAATAAACTTTTCTTTGTTTCTGAAAGTCATTCTCATTTCTAAAAAGTAAAAAAATCATTATAATGTCAAAAATAATATAAAACAACACACACAAAGAAAGCGTCACTTTTTTGTCAGAAGTTGTTCTGAAACAGAGTAAATTTGTGTATTCTGCAGTACAAATAACTTCCTCTGTTTTATATTGCATATAATGTGATGTGTGTGTAACCTCAGGACATACAGTATAACTCTCTACAGAACTAAACCGTGTGTATGTGTGCGTGTTGCACCAGATGGCTGTGTGCCGTCATCGTCCTCCTTCCCATTGTCAGACCGGCCTGTCTGTCTCCCATCTGTTGCTCTCTCCATTTCCTCCCGTTTATCCTTCTGTCTTAATAGCTCCCAATAAAGACCTCCATCATGCAGTCACCGTGCAGCCTTTAAGACATCACTGCACCTCTTCCCTCCTTCTTCTTCTTCTCACCATTTTTCACTTTTTATTAAAAGAAAATTATCTAAACACAGAACCTCTGGACATTCAGGTGTCTTTCTTTCATATTTGATCACTGGACTCTTTTTTAATATGTCCAAGAGCTGTGAGTTGAAACTTAGATAAGAATAATAAGAAAAATGCTAAATTTACTTTCTTTTGTCCTCTGAGATTAAGCAGGATGTTGTGAGAAGAGACAGGGATATGCGCTGCAGCTGAAGCTCTACAGCTCGTGTCTTATTTGAATATGTTTGTTGTGTTTTCCCCTGTGTTTTGTTTCCCTGCTCTCCCTTGTGTGTGTTTGTCTCCCTCTCTCAGAAGTCAGACGGGGTAAAAAATATAATTCAGACAGTGATACAGATTTTAAACCAAGGCAAACAGTACCAAACAGTTTACAGACGGACACCCTGGTTTACGTTTGAGCAGCTGGGATTATAATTACAGTTGCACTTACACTTTTCCAGCATGTACAGGGGTTTAAATAATCTGGCTAAACTAATCTGATCCACTGAAGCATGTCTGATCATCTGTGTTTCCAGGAGTTATTCAGTCTTATCCAAACTGCCAAAACTACACAAATAAGACCCGAGCTCTGATTCTGGACGTGTTTTTTAAAAGAATGGGACAGAAATGGAGAGATAAACTAAAAAAAGGCACTCAGATAAGAGTCATTACCTTCACCCCAAAGAGAGAGAGATAACTTAGCCGAACATGAATGGCTCCTTTGATTTTCTTTAACATGCTCGATGAGGTCGAAGGCATCCACACTGCAGCACATCAGCAGGTTTCACACTGTGTGACTGTCTCTTATCCAGAAATGTTATCCACTGGTGCAATTTGTCCCCTCTTAATTCCTAAATAGTTTCCAGTGCAGCTACAATGAACTCTCTCTTCTCTCAATGGACGTCTCTGTGGTGCACACTTATCTGTTCCTGTGATGCCAAAAGGATTAAACAGAGAGAGAGAGAGAGAGAGAGAGAGCTTTAACTCTGTGCAGATTTAAACATTTTACCAACAGCAGGGACTTTCAGTATCAATACACACGATCAATCATTCAGACAGAAGAGTCGGGGTTATTAGAGGTATTGGGGTGTGTGTGTGTGTGAGGTTTTAATGTTCTGCTGAGGCAGTGAAAGACAAGCTGTCCCCCACAGATTTCCCTTTAATCCCACCCAAACCACAGAGCCTCTCACAGCGCCGCCACACGGAGCTCTTCACTCACGCCTGCACACAAGAAATGAGCTTGAACATTTCACAGCACATCACAAAACATCTTTGTCTTATTTTGTGATGAGAGAAATGGAAAGAAAATGTAGTTTAGAAGCTTGAAATTACCAAAAATATTGCTCATCTGATATATTTCACATTAATACAGATGTTAAAAATAATTTAAAAAGTGATGTGGTATGAAGGACTTCATATAAATGAGCTCATTGACATGTGAAATTTCTTCTTTCAGTGGAAGTATTGAACAACTTACTGTTATTCATTTTTGTAAATGTGTCATCATCAGTGATTATTTGGAAAACTCTGCTGAAAAGAAAGAAGCCAAGAAAATAAAAAAGAAGCAAACACTGATGTAATTTTACAGGAGTGTCCTTAAACACACCTCAGTACTCTCACTGTTAATGAGATATTGTGTCTCTGAATGCTTCATTAATATGAAGTTATACCCTTTGGAAAAATGACATGGTCACTGACATTAAAATGATGTACATACATATGTTTGTGCTCCAGATGCATTAGATATAAATGGACAGCTGCTGTGTGGATCCTCGTCAGTGTTGGTGAGTAAAACATCGTCTCAGCAGATGGAGGCCGTTGTGAATAATTAAGTTCCAACAGATGCTGACTTCCATAATCCCTCCTCCTGCTTTCACTTCCCCTCCCATCCTACTGTTTTATTTTTCCACACCCCCACTTGCACCTTGCTAAACTCTTCTCCTCCTCCTCCTTCTTCCTTTATCTGATTTCTCCACTAAACTCATCCCTGTCTTTTTATACCTTTTTCCATCTTTCCAGCCTTTCACCTTCAACACAACCTGTGACGTTTTTCCAAGCAGAGTTTACTTTTTTTATCTTTCTTTAACACTCTTTGCCGGTGTCTGTCTCCCCTCCCTCTGTGCTGCCTGCCTGCCCTGCGGCCATGTTAGGAAGGTGGGTCATGGTTTAGCTCTAGGACAGAAGTAGCACCCTGTCATTAAAGCTGAGTTACGTGTGATGACTTTTTCATGGGAACTGGAGTCTGAGGGGGGAATCGTCACCTCAGCTCACCTGACTAACAGTGAGAATTTTATTCTTCTCCTCTAAAGTCCACATGCAAAAAAAAAAAACACACACAGAAGGACTGGTTCTTAGTTTTTGTGTCAACATGTGGTCGGGATCGTGCACAGGTACGGCTCAAACGTCAAACTCCTCTTACAACACCAGTTTAAATAACACTTCAAGGTTGGAATGACAATGCAAAAATGAGCCAAAGCTATCCAGTTCCACTAAGAGAGCCAAAGCATTGATGTGTTCAAAAACGAAATCAGCTGTTTATAACAATTGTTCAAGAGCAGCCATGTCTGAGGTCCTCCAAGAAAGCTGCAACGAATTAAGAAACCAGGACAAGCTCAGTGAATCAGAGTTTGTCTGGTGGTGCTGCTGGAAACTGGGCTGATGACAGCGGTTAGACTGGACCTGTAAACGTGCTATTAAAGCAAAGGTGAGCTAAAATGGTCTAAAAGGCAACATAAAGCAGATTTAGCTGATAATTCTTTGTGCAGTTTGCATTACATTTGATTAATTGGTGATATTGCACACCTCTCAAACATTTGCTATCCACTGTTTTGAATGACAGCTGTAATTTCAGCAGAAAGGTGAGCACTTTCTTCAAAGCACTTGTGTCGACACTTTGCGTTTAACTGGAGTTATTACCTGTGCAGCAACTGCCACCTCGGGGGTAAAGTCCCCCATTTTATCCTGGACAGCAGAACTTAAAGGAGTCTGTTTGACTTTCAGCCTGCAGGGCAGCAGTGAAAATCTCCCACATAACTACTGCCCGATACAAGGCAGCGAGAACAAGCCAAACACTGTCCTCTGTTTGACAAAGGACAGGGTCTTTGTTTTCACCAGTGCCTGGAGTGTGTGTGTGTGTTTTTGACAGAAATGGTAAAGGAGATTGTTTAATGCTTTGTTCCATTGCTCTGTCCATTCTTGCCCTGATTTATGTGTTTTTAGCATTTCTATTTTCTGAGACAATAAATTAAAGTGGGACGTTCTTTTTCAAAGTGCGTGACCCCGTGTGTAAAAGAGTAAATCTGGTTTGTTCTCTGTGTGCACTTAAGGTGTGTGACCCTGTGCTTCCCGTCATTCATAAATCACTCCATACACAGGCCAGGATTTCTCCCTGAGTGCATCAGATTTCCTTTTGCAAATGCACCTTTCATCAGACCAATCCTTTTTAACGGAACAACGATAAATAAACTAATAAACTATTTACTGCATCTAATTACTTGTTGGTAACTACCAAAATAGTTCAAAAACTTCAAATGCTATTACCTGCCTTGATTATCAGCTTTATCTTAAGTTATTTTCTACTAATTACAAAGGACAATTTGCCAATCCAGCCTCTCACTGCAGAGGATATACTCCATTTTTATGTTATTGAGTCCTGTGAAAGAATCAAAAAAAAGGAAAAAAAGTGACGTATCTTCACGTTTATCTGATGAAGATCTGACAAACAAACGCTGTAAATGACAGTGACAATGTGTGGGAGCTTTTGACTCATCTACAGAATAAGATGGTGCAACTTAAGACTTATTATTAAGTCCTAAAAGTCTCATAACAAGTAAAAATGAATAAAATTAGCCAGAAAGATTATTTCCAATAATTCAAATAATTCAAATGTACATGTTTCTATAATTAAACATGTACATTTGAATTATTTGAATTATTGGAAATAATCTTTGTAGCGATGAGTGTTTCTACCTTAACTGAGCCCAATTTAAAGATTTCTAGATTTCATCTTATAATTGTTGGCTTTAATTGTTTTTTATCAAGATAAATGAAATCAGCCTGTTATTTTTATAATTAAGCAAAGCTCCCCCCGCCCTGGCTGCGCTCACGTGGCGGACCAACGGCATCTGAGAGTCACATTAACAGAAGCCTCGCTCGGGCGGCTGCGTGGGCTGGCAGGAGAAGGAAAGCTCGTTCAGAGAGGCATTTCCTGACTGTTGAAGTAATTAGGCCCATCAAGCCTCAGACGCACGGGATTAACCAAATCTAACTGTGGCCACGCTAATTAGGCCCGTTACTGCTCCTTTAGAGTGAACAGGAAAAGTCCAGCGTTTGTAATTTCCTGCTCGTTAGGCAGTAATATTAGTGACTATTATTAGATGAGAATAAATCATCAGGAGCAATCATCCGGGCGATGAAATCTGACGTTTCCAAAACAGGTCTGACTCTGGTGAACTTCCCGGCCTTCAGTTGAAGAAAGGTCAGGAAACACACACACACACACACACACACACACACACACACACACACACACACCCTACTGTTGTTGTGTTTTTTTTGTCTTTGAGAGGTAAAGTCTTGGAGGAATGTCAGCGTGGGTACGGGCGTGGGCTAAATTGCACGTTGTTGTTGTTTTCTTTCTCAGAGATATGTCAGGACTGAAGAAAAAAAACTGGACCATTTGGCCTCTGTCAGACCTCCAGAAATCCTCTCTGCCCCTCATCATTTCACTTTCATCGTTCATCATCATTACGGTCATTATTCCTCGCTGCTCTCTCCTCAGGGCTGTCGTTGGGGATAAGCTCCGGCTTAGACGCTGTCTGCGCGATGCTGCAGCTCTGAGGTCAGCTGCTGCAGCTCCACCCTTGTTTTGTGCTTGTTTGGAGACACAGAAAAGATGCAGATGAAGTGTGAACACAGTTTGAAAATGCACAAAGACAACAGAGACTGAGAGAGGCAGACAGGGTCGTCCTTCTCTTCAGCACTCATCAAGATGATACTGCAGAAGAGGACCTTTATTTCCACTGGTCTGAACTAGCAAAGTGTTACCATTGATGTACACTGGACTGCAGCTGGAGAAGAGAGAGAGAGATACAGAGACAAAAGGAGACAAAAAGAGACAAAGAGAGAGAGAGAGGAGAGAGGATGGGGGTGGTTTAAGGTCTTGCCAGACCAGCTTGGTTTGACGTGCTGGTGTGAGAGAAAGAAGCAGGAAGGAAAGAATGAGGACGGAGAGAGGGAGGAGAGGGAGGAGAGGGAAACACAGGGGAGGAATCTGCAAAACAAATCAGTGCAGCACAAACGTACAGAGGCTCCGACACACACCGACACACACTCACATCACCACGCAGGGAGAGGAACAACATACAAACAGCAGTGACAACGAAAAAAGGCCATGACAAAGGGTCTCAGGCCATGTGTGTGTGATGTGTGTGTGTGTGTGTGTGTGAGCTAACAACACGAGTGCACAGTCAGCAACTTTGCATCATATTCTCATGTGACTCTGAGCTGGTCTCGACTTCCTCGGAGAAGTGAAGTGTACACAGTTTGACCCAAAACAAACACCACGGGCGGCTGATTTCACCGACAAACACACCTTCAACAGGCAGTTAGTTTGAATGAACCAAAGGGAATACAGTTTGACTAATAAATACAACAACTATTAATTAACTAATCTCATTATTCGACATATATATTTATATATATATCAAGTGTAGAAAGTGTTTTTTATTTTTTTGTTTGTGGATTGGAACACGTCTGTAAAATCCTGTTTTTATTTGCACGTCATGAAACATGTATTTGGCACCATTATTGAGATTAATTTCAGAATAAATTCAGCTGCTGATGTGAATGGTCGGACCTCTGATGCTGCTTTGGGGTTTTCTGACCTGAATATAGATCCCTAAAGACAGAGGCTTGTGCAGTACAGATTGGGAAGCTCTCTTAGTCAAGTGTGATTCTAGATTTTTGGCTTACATAAATACAAATGACTTGATTTGACTTTAGTTCAACAGCAAAAGGAAGCTGAGTCAGAGGATGTCAGAGCAGAGCTGGTCCTGTCCATTAATCAATATAAGCAGCTGCGTAGGGGCTCTTAGAAAATATTTAATTTGAGACAATAAAGGGATAAAAATGAAACTTCCTAATTGGTCAGTTTGTCAGGACTGCAGCCCATCTTTTAGGTTAAATAAAGTACATTTGGAGGTCAGTTTAATAAAGTGGTGTAATTCTTTTCATATTGTAATATGTTATGTAATTATATGCCTGCACGGTGGACGTTTCAGCCACGTCCTCATAAAAACAGCACAAATGTACTTTCCACTCTAGTACATGAAAAGTCACTGTAATAATAATCAATTAAAGAAAAATACGTGTGCCAAACGCCATGTAAAGTGACAATACTTTACAATGAGGGTGGCCCCAAAACCAAATCCAGCTTAGGGCCCCTCAAAGGTCCAGGGCCGTCTCTGGGTAGGAGAATCTATTAGAGCAGTGCTGCTGTCAGAGGGCACCGTAAATCAACATGTGTGAAAAGACACACACACACATACACATGAGTGTTGAAAATAGAGCATGTACTACAAAAATGTATGAAACCCTTAAATCATACATGTTTCTGACTGAGGAGCTGTCTTTTATGTAACATTTTTCTGATTGCATTCATAAATGTCGTCATGCAGGACACAAGGACTTTCTTTATCTTTAACTGTCACCCAGCTTTTTTATTTTTATCACATTCGATTGAGAAATCAGACTCTGGGATGATACTGAATCTCACTAAACAAAAATCATCATATCACATGTTTGTGCAATAAACAGTCTGTGTAACTAACAACTCAACACTGCTTACCGGTAGTCAGTGACAACGGCATTATCATATTCGTTCTGAGAGCTGATCATCGCTCTGTCAAAACCACATCCTCCGAATGATGAACTGTATGAAAGCTTCAGCTGTCTAAAAGGGAAGTGTTAGTAATGGAGGATTCACTGTCTCTGATGCCTGATTTCACAGGGAGGGGAGAGCTGACTCGTACTAAAAAACTTCTCTTGGTATTTTTTCACTTTGTACAGTAAAATATCAGTATGTATGAATGTGATCTGAAGGGAGGAGGCAGACGTGAGGAGAGTTAAAATAAGATGTAAGTGGTGAGAAATCTGATGATGCCAGGACTGAGTGGAAAAGGTTTCCAGTCCTTGTGTCTCGGTTTCTATTAGCTTTATATGACACACACACACACACACACACACACACACACACACACACACACACCATCCATCTGTGTTGATCTGAATTAGCCATCTGGGCCGGCTCTGATCGTTGCTGATGTTCCGCTTCAGCCCACCTGAGCTTACCTGAGTTATTCAGCAACTAATCAGCTTCCATCTGGAAAGTGGTACAGAAACATAAAAACAACAACTACCAGACTGAAAAACAACTTCTCCCCAGAGCTGTACAAAGCATTTCCCCCTATTGAGAACTTGAGACATGCACCTGACTGCACTTGAACAAATGACCCACCCTACTGTGCCTACTGTGCATTGCTGCTGCAACTTTGGACTTTAGATATTTGTGTACATATTACATATTTTTACTATTACTTACTATTACTATTTCATTTGCTATATTTACATTTAAAGCTGGAGTCACCAAGTCACCAATATTAATTTCGTCATGTGACAACATAATGACAATAAATTATTCTTGAACTAAGCGCATGGTTTCACTCGACAAAATGACTTTTCCAGTGAGGCGATGTGTGTTAATGTGTTGAAACTTTAACTGCACTGCCAATGACAAACAGACAGCGTGTGTGTGTGTGTGTTCATGTCATATACTCTAAAACACCTTGTGGTAAAAATTCAACTACAAATGTTCACCGCTGACCAGCTTTTGACTGATCTCTTGCACTCATGTCATGTTTGTGTTTCTGTCTCTGTCCTGTGATTTCTTCGCACTTAAACAGCCCTGAATATCTCCAAAGGGAAAGCTCCAGGAGTGAACACAATCCCAGCTCCTGTCCCAAAGCTTGAACCACTTTATTTAAGAGTTCACGATCAAATGTGTGAGCTGAATCTTAGATGGACTGGGAAATAAAAACCTTCATCTTCAGGCTACAAATCTCTCTCTCTATCTCAGACTACATCTTTGCTTCACTTGTAAACAAAACCTTTAAACTTCTTGATTCTGGGAAGAAAATGCTACCAGACTTGAAGGAGCTGACTTGGCAAACCTTCCTGTTAAGGTCATGGTTCAATCAGATGAACAGAGGAGCATCATCAGCAAAAAAAGGAGATGCACTTTCTGGGTTTGTCCACAACATTTGATCATGAAAATGAAATAAAGACTCATTGACAGTGACAGTTAACGTTCTCACCGCCTCAGTGAACTCCTCCAGGACAGATGGGCAGTTCCAGCAAACCTAGCCAAATTGTTTCCACACCTAAAGTTTTGCTTTTGTGTCTACAGAAGCAGCAGTCTTTTAATTTTCTGATGATCCGGGAGTTTCCAGAGCTCACAAAGAAGACTCTGTGCAGCAGCCTCTGTGACGACGTGTTCAAACACAGCAAACTCAGACTCCATAACCCCCAAACTCCTTCGGGAGTCCAAACTTTTTCAGAGGTGGGAGCTGAAAACGCTGCTGCCAGACGGTTCACCTTCACTGCACATGTGGTTTTACTGAGTCTGTCTGACAGCCGCATGATATGACGTAACTCACCATCAGGAAGTGATCAGCTGACAACTCACCAAAATAAAGTATAAGGAAAAAAAGTAACTTAACACTTTATACTTTAATTTTATTTTGTTATTATATTTTTTATACTTGCACTGCTACTTTATACTGCAGTACAGTTTTCTCAGAATGAATAAATAAATAAATTAAAACCTCTGTAATCACTGATCTTGAGGAAAAAGACAACCCACGAAAACTTCACAAGTCCAATAAGATCAGGAGCTTTGGCACCAAGTCTGATATCAAAACTCCCAAAAACTCCAGACACCCCAAACATTTGTTCAGCACATGGACACAAGCAACAGGCTGGAAATTACAGTCTCGTCCCCTGAAGTGAACTCAGCTATATCTACCGTACTAGTTTGGGCTCCTTGCCCACTAGAGTGGTTTCATTCCATGAGCCAAGATCCAGATTTTAGAGCCAGGGATCAGTAAAACAAGCCCCCCCCTCCTTTCACTGCCGCCCAGTTGGCAGCGAGATCCCCTCCCAGGCCTCGCTCCAGGACAGGGGGGGGGGGCAGTTTCCCTGATTTGGAAGATGTTGTTCTTCCTCAAGACGCTGATCTATACGGGTCTCACTCTAAATGTGGCCCCCTCACCTTGGACCAAATTGCCGTGGGAGACAATAAGAGGAACTGTTGCCCCTGACGACACAGCTCTGAGGGTCAAAGGGGCACCAAACCACCACCACCACCACCACCACAAAAGGGGGCAATTCTTAAACTAACTGCACACTATAAACTGTGAAAATGTGTAAAAGAAAACACATTCGAATATATTTCTGCATTCATTCCAACATAAAATACTTTGATGTTCTCCAAACTAGCTTGTTTGTCCTCTTTTACCCCACAATCCTCTCATAGACGTGCGCTCATGTTTGGACTTTGAACGAGAAAACTGCCTCATCGGCTCACATACGATGTGCTGAAATGCGCTCTTGTAATCTCCTCTTTACTGCGGTTTGTTTTTCGTCACCGCTCCAGAGCGTCCAACTCGAACATCTGCGTATCAGCGTTTCTGTGTGTCAGGTGCTCTGCCACTCTGTCTTTGGGTCTGTCAGCAGCTCCTCTCAGGATTCAATGTGCAACTCAATTAGGACCTGACAGGGGCAGGTGTCAGGTGGTCAGCCCAATGAGACCAGTGTTTCTCTCTCTCTCTCTCTCTCTCTAAACCACACACACTTTCTATTCACAGACTATTGACTTTGGACTGTTATTACCTCCTAATGAGTCTGCCATAAAGCTTTGGGACAGTATTTTTATATGCTTTCCTTCATGTCTATACTGCATGTTGGTGTATGTTATTGTGTATATGTTACTTAAAAGCTTCCTGTACCCCTGATTTCACCATTTCTTGCACAAACGGGGTAACTCATAAAAACACACACACGTGCTGTACACGTTTTTAAGAAATCTACTTACCACATCATTACGTGGAGTGTGCTATAGCAAGCAATATTTCTAACATACAGGCCTGCAAGTAAAAGGACAGGCTGGCATTAATCACACTGTTCAGCCACACGAGAACGCCAATCCTGTTTCTGCTGTTTGGACGAACGTGAGGACGATCGCTCATCTGTCCTGCTGGGCTGCCACGAGAGCAGATCAATCACACTGATTGGTCAGTTTCTCTCTGTGGTCTGTATGAGGATCAATCATGCTGCAGTTTAGCCCCGGGGACGGTCACACTTTTTATGTACTGTATATGTGTGTGTGTGTGTGTGTGATGTGCTTTGTCAAACACAGACTGAAATGTGATGACATCAGCCAAAAACACCCCCAGAAATAGCTCAATTGCTTCATGTTTTGCACATTATGAATCACCAGCTGCAGAGTTTTTCTGCTGATTTTTTCCGCAACTGCAACTGAAATGTGACTGAGTCATATGGTCTCTGAGCATGTTAAAGAGAGGGACACACACACAAACAAAACTAACACACACTGCACACTGACTAATGAACGCAACACCCTCTTAGTCTAGACGTCTTATCTCTGTTGTAATCAGGCTTTTTGGAATAGGCAGAGCAGGTGTGGATTACAGCCTGAAGTCCCTCTAACAGTCAGTTTGTCAGTTTGCGGATCATCGCAAATCCACGATGATAAACTGTGTGTCAGTGCAGGAAGCAGGGGAAGAAAGTGGAGCAGACTGCAGCATGTAATTATCACCTCGCTGCTCTTTAAATAGGCCGGACAGAGCCGAGGCATAAAGACACATTTTCATCTATGTTGATTTACCAGCCGCTGAGTTTTCTGATATTTTGACATGCTAAACTCCACAGTCCACAGCCTTTCCTGGAATAAAATCCCCTTCCCCACAGGGAGAGATCTTTTTTTTTTTTTTTTCAGCGACTGAACACATAAATAATCTTAATTCCCAGAACCCTACAGACTACACTGTTAAATCTGAATTTTAAACAGAGCAGTGTCGTATGTGTTGAGTTGTTTTGGCTGGTCTAAACAGGGAGGGTGGGCCCGGAGGTTGCGGTTGAATGAAAGGATCATTACAACACATGGAAAAAGTGACCATGGAGGAAATGAGAGGGAAGCTCAACGCTCTGTGATTCTAAGTCCCTCAGTCTCCAAGAATTAAGAGCTTCTGGTCGACGGAGGAATAATACATAACACATAATGTCCACTTCATTACGTAAGAATACTAATATCACTAATACAATATGAATATTTTACTAATACTACTAAATACTTTCTACTGTGCTTACACCCCATTTATCTTATAATTTTGGCATTTACTGTTAAATAAACAGTTAAATTTAGCCTTATATTAAAAATTCTTAATGTCCAAATTCAGAGATACAGGTTTTCTTATGACGAGGGATCAGTTGTTCTGAACGCAAATGTTGGAGCTGCAGTTGTTGAACATTATGTGATTAATCATCGTGTACTCATCAGGCAACAGTACAAATATATTTAATAAAAAACTGAGGGAATCAACTGAACAATGTTAATATGATTTTAATAAAATTTTGTATATTACCTTTACACATAAATTAATAATAAAATGTACAATTCACTAAAGAGATTCAAAATATATATATGACTATGAATATGCTCACTTTAAACGCCTTCATACTCTCTACTGCTACACAGACTATAGTCCAGTTTTTAAGTCACTGTAAGTCACTTTTTTGTTCTTTCTAGCTAAAGAGCAGAGGAGGAGAAAGGGGAATTAGGTTAATAAAAAGGGACACTAGTCTATCAGAGAGGGATCGATGGAGGCTGATTGTTGGACAGGCTGTTCTATTGATCCTATCAGTCAAACATAGTGAGGCATAGTGAACATCGAGCATCACAACCGGAGGCGAAACTGATATGGTATCAGCTGAACGTGGCTGCAAGTTTGCACAGACAGGAAGAGTGAATGTGACTGCACAGCATGAAGTCGTGGAGCAGAAATACATACAGTGGAGATGAGCTTAACATGCACATATTGACACACAGAGTCCGAGAATTTTTTCCTGATTCACCTTGCAGGGGGCAAAGTGTTTTGAGAAAGAGAGAGCAGGAGGGTCTGCCGGCAATGAAAGGCGATCTCAGATTCCTTGCAGGACTGAGACGAGCACGGGGCGTCACAATGTCCAGCAGCCAGGAAGGAAAAGGTTTGTGCATGTTGACATAGATGCTGTAGGAGAACACACACACACACAGCATGCAGCATGGCGTTGTGCAACAGCGGCTGCCTTTAAAGAGCAGAGCGTGTGCAGTCAGGTGGGAAATTCCCTGGTCACAGTCCCGACATTCCAAAGGAGCCGAGTTACTCGCCACATCCAAGTGTCGCTCAGGTGGCGCTTTAGTTAGTGTCGGGCTGCCTGCGTGTGTCGTTTATCTGTGTGACGGACGATAAATGGAGAGGAAGTCTAAATAAGAGAGGCTGTTTCAGGTTCACGACCCTCATCTCTAAGTAAAGTTGCTCAGAATGCAAAACAGGACGTAGACGAGTGCGTCAGCGTGCCGTTGGCCAGAAACAAAAAAACAACAACAGGTCAGGCCTCCTGTTTGATGGGGTCTGATGCTTCTGTAATGTCACTGCTGTTAGTGTGTGTCATTTCATTGTAGAGTACAGTCACAGAGATCACAGGCTGTGTGCACCTTTGTACCGCGCCTGAGGGACACAACAAAGCACTTAAACATTATTTAACTCTGTCACGCAAACACAACACTGCTGACGGGTTTTCTGTCAAATAAAGATAACTGTCTTTCTCCTTCAGGCCCGTTTAAAGGCGAGTCTCTAGACCTGATAGCGTTCAGATAAAGTCACACAATCTGATGCACAAAGCGGGTTAAGGACACATCGTGAAAAGTAACCGAGCCAAAGTGACGAGTTTCAGAGCTTTGAGGTTTTGAACATGTGAGATATGAAATGAGTGTGCGTGTGCATGTCTGTGTTTGTTTGTGTGTTTGTGTCTTAGGCGCTGGACAACATTGTCGACGTGAAGATCTGCTGCAGTATTTGGGGGATCTGTTTGGTGTCCATGGCAACAAAGGATCTCCCCGCTGGAAGGGTCTTTTGTAGTCTGAAACAGAGAAAAAAAAGGAAAGACGTTTGAGGTTAAGCTGAGCGGCTGAAGATTCGTTTCCCAAAATAAAAAGACAGACAAGTGCTTGTTTGTTGAGTGAATTGGTTCGAGACATTTGCATTTGATTGAGACAGTACAGTACAGTGTGTGTGTGTGTGTGTGTGTGTGTGTGTGTGTGTGTGTGTGTGTGAATGAAAGGGCTGTCATTCACATGGCGGAGCTTTGGAAAAAGACAACACGGCCACTTCCTTTGCATTTCAGTCCATTGTACCTCTGATGGCACTCTGTCGTTCTTTCTTTGTTCTGTCATTCCCCCACTTGCTTACACATTCCTCTTTTGCAATTAGTAGTGTTTCCTCCAAATGAGAACACACACTGACATCACATTACATAACTGTTTGGCTTCCTCATAACTAACTTCCCATGCGTATGTGAATATTAATCTCTGTCCTCTGTGCCCTCATTTGGACTTGAACTAGAGTTTAAACTGCTAATTTCTTCTTGACCTTGGCTCCTAGAGATAAAGATTTATTCCTCCGGTGGCTATTTTCAAAGGTCAGTGGTTTCTTTCTTTGCTTCCTTCTCCCTCTCTTGACGTTTCCTCTCTTCAGAGTCCTGAGCCGGGTGCAAAACAGGTCGCTGCTTAAAGCGTCTTTAAGGATGCACTCACCCTCTTTTGTGCTGCCTGCAGAGCTCAGGACTTAATCTGGGACGTGACAACAAACGTCAGCAGGCTGAGCAGCAGGCAGGAACACGAGCGGGCCTCACTTAGACTGAACGGGAGAGTCATTGTTCAAGTCTAGTTGTTCTTTATTGGTTTTGGATGACCAGCTAACGTTTAGATAAACTTTGAGTGGAACATCATCTGCAGGATCTGTTTTGTTGTCTGAGAAATTTCAGTCATTCTGACTTCATGCATAGACTCCATCTCCTCGCTCTGTTCATTCCTCACTCTCCTCTCGTCCCTCAACTTTATTTCTATTTCCTCCTTTGCTTCCCTCATTTACACCCCCGACTTAACTCCACCAACACGCCCCCACCTCCACTTCCTCACCTTTCGGCCTGATCGCCGAGGGATCCGATGAAGATGGCGAAGGCGTTGACCTGCGGGTCGGAGGTCAGGACTCGGGCGAAGCGTTCGGGCCGGATGCCGTAGCGCTCGAGGTTGGCGTCGCTGAGCACCACCACAAAGTGCTCGTCGGCCTCCTCCCGTGCCAGCTCCTTGATGCTGGCCTCTGTGCCCTCCAGAGTGAAGTCGCCGCTCATGCAGAACTGAGCGTGGGCGTGCATGGTCTGCAGGGCGAGGAGGAGAAACCAAACAGAGAGAAAGTCTTTAACAGGACCCTCGGACATCCCTGAACTCTCACAGGAGGGTGATTATAAAACTTTGAGTGGCTAAATACCACGAGAGGAAAGTGAAAACAACAAAAGGCAGCACTGTGGGAACTTTTCATTTAATATTTACTTTCATTTAATATTTACTTTCAGACTTACACAGAAAAACAAACTTACTTTGTTTAGAAAAACAAACCTTTGTTTAGTCAGTGTGGGCGGGTATGTGTATGAGGATAACTGTACCAAAACATGAATGTACTGTTAATGAACCTGTACCTTGATGACTTTGAGTCTCTGTTTGTTGTTTTTGGGGACTTTATCCGCTCTGACCAGCTCGATGTCGTAACCGTCGCCTGAGTGACCCACGATGTCGTACTGAGGAGAGAACGGTTTGTCAAAGATGGGACAAAGGTAAGATGCATCACACCACATGAGAACAAACAGCTTCAACCTGTAAAAGACTTTTAAACTCCTCTTAATGGCACCTTATCTGAAATTTCTTTGCACATAACTGCTCAACAGTATTATCTTAGTTTTATAGTTTGTATTTTAATTTATTATTTTAGATATTATTTGATTTATTTTTAGTTTTACATTTTATGCATTTGCTTGTGTGGTTTTCTTTCAAAACAGCATCATATAATTGTTGTTCACATGATAAATAACATTATGAATCTTGAATTTTGAATATACAAAGCAACTAAACCACGCACTGACGACAACTGCACTATAATGTACATCAATGTGCAGTATTTTTATAAAGAACAACCTCACTCTGGGCAACATATTTATTTATTCAGACAAACTCCACTTCATGTGCAATACTTTTTATATTTCCCTGTATATATTGTTCCCATTTTTGTACTTCCTCGTTTAAATTGTACATTTTCTTTATATCTTACATCTTCTTATATCACTGTCCACTAGTTTATTTATTTATTTTTTTTCTGAGTGTTTTTCTATTTTTTCCTGCTGTCTTATCTTATATCTTCTCTTATGTACAATGACAATATTCTGCAGTTGCACAACTTAAACTTTGTGTGTTGTTTAATCCTCATGCAGGACTCAGAATAGCGCTCTGAATGAAGTGTAAAGACGCAGGTGTGATGGTGCAGAAACGTCACATTATAACTTGAATGGTTTACAGGCCTTTCCTCGCTCCAACCTGCAGCCACACAGCATGTTAACCCTGCTGAAGGTGTGCATGCCTCCCACGGACCTTCCTTCACAGCTGGCTTACATAAGGCCGGGTCAGCCCGGCACTGTGGGCGCCCCCACCACTATTTCAGGGCCCAGGTATTACGTATATGTGCTATTTCTAATGAGGGCAGCTGTGACTATGGTGGTCAAAGGTATGCGACTGTGTGTCTCCTCCGTCCATATCGCTGTTGCTGGGGAAGAAATGTCATTTTTTTCTCAGATCAGAATTTTTTTTTTACTATAATGCTTTTTTTCAGGTTTTAAACAGCTTAGGAACAATGAAATCCTTGACTTTCATTCAAATATAAATATAATTAAACCACAAAATTGAAATGAAATTAATACCAAGTTTTTTCCCCAACAACATTGATATGTGTGTTTTCCGTTCCATTTTTGATTTGTAAATGTGGGTCTGGATGGCTGGAATAAATAGGACATGAAACTATAAAGCGACAAATTCCTCAGACTAAAGTTTCATCGTGCCGTCTCTACTTACAGACATCCTGAATAGATCTGTAATTTTGACCTGCCACCGTCGATGGACACGCGACCACAAGGTCAGACTGCAGGTGAACACACAAGTGAAGATGTGTTACATCTTTTCTGTTATCAGATGCACCTTTAACTGCTGGGTGCTACGCAAAGAAAGCAGTTACACCGACATGTGATCAGGTGGGTGCACTGAAATGTGTGTGTGACTGATATGTGATCAGTATAAGGTTGGGTTGAGTGTCACATAGGGGCCAAGAAGTCTGTCTCCCTTCAGATTTTACACTCATATCTCCCCTCCCTTCTCTTTGCCTCTCTCTATTTCAGCTTTTGCGTGGACTTTTTATTTTCCAATTCATGAATGGTCCATGAAATCACACAAAATAACGTGGTTAAAAGTTTGACACGAGCACCTGCTGCAAATAAACTTAAATAGATGTAATAGATTCATTGTTCCAGAGGGAGATTTGTTTTCACAGCCAGCAAAACGCAGAAATACACCGAAAACATTTGTCATTTTCTCTAATGACAGCAACACAATACCTACTTTACATGACAAACCAAAAGGCTCAGGGACCTTAAATAAAAAGTTATCACTACGACCTCAATAACTTGGGGGGAAGGTGGAAAAACATAAGTAGACAAAGTTTACTGACCCAGGAATTATCCAAATAAAGCTTCATGTTTCTAAGAATGAAACGCTTGGTTGGTTATTATTCTTTATTTTATTGCCACTGTGCTGATTCTTGGAGCTGTGGGGTGAAACCTGATTACTTTAGATGACCTAAACACACATCCTACTTCATATTTACACAAAAATACATGATTTCTACATTCAAAGTGAATAACTGGTGAGGTTCAGATTAAGAAATGATACATGAGATTAATATCAAATCCTTTATGTGACATACAATGAACATACAGGGCTAACCACAGGTATGAACAGTAACACTGACAGTGGTGGTAACATCGACAGTCTCACCTTGAACTTGTGCTCGTAGCTCTCCAGAGCCTCCATCACCATACACACCGCCTCCATGGAGCGCTCCAGCCTGCCGTCCACGCCGTTGAAGCGGTACATGCTGCCCGACACGTCGGCCAACACCCGCAAACGTTTGGGCTTCTGCTGAGGGCTGCCCAGCTGCAAACACACAGCGTAACACACACACATATAGAAAATCAGCAGCGACTGATGATTAAATTAAAGAAAATACCACCTTTGAAATTTGGTGGAGCTTACTTAAAACAACATTCAACACAAGGCCAGGAATTCAAAACTGGCTGCAATTATTTCAACGTAGACCTTCAGGCCAGACCAAAAATATGCAACACTTGGAGCTAAATAAGGTAGAAAAACATGGAACGCATATTATGGTTAGTGTGTGTTTGTATGATTAGTGTGGGACTATCTATCTCTGCTGTGTGTGTGTGGTGTGTGTGGTGTGTGTGTGTGTGTGTGTGTGTGTGTGTGTGTGTTGGTTTTTGTGATTTAAGCAGACATTTGACAAGAATACACACCCCACTAGCCGGACATTTTGAATTAGCAGGACAGGGACAGTGTCCCGTTAATTCAAACAGTGTAGCAGTGCTTCTATAGGTGCACTGAGCTTAAATCCAAAATTTCTGCCAAAGTCCGTTTAGTTCACATTTAGCTGATTTTGTGTATCATCGGTGTATCGACACAGCGCCTCTGGAGCTCAGTGTTTGTCATTGCACCCCTAATTAATATTCACACTTGTGTATAATTCTTAGCTGCTGATTGGCTGAGAGCCGGATGGTCCTGTTAATTCACAGATGGTCCCGATAATTCAGTTTTTTTATGAATAACACAGTGTTAATTTGTGTTTAACTAAGGATCATCAATTATCCAAGATACCTTAGTTGCCACAACTTTAAAACAACTTTTACTGCAGGTGAAGTGACTCTCTCTACCTTGGGTTTGATGTAAATGATCTGACTCCCCTATCAATTTATATAAGGCCCTTCCCTGCATTATTAATATTTTCTTTCTTTGACTTGAAATAAACTAAACCCTCCCCCAGTATAAAAGATCTTCCAATTGGTAATCACAGCCACCAAATGAGTGAAACCACCACGGTCAGCAGCTTTGAGGATGCTTATTTACTATAAATTCAGCCACTACCAATTTGTATGACATAAAACATGAGTGTCCTTAATAAATAAACTAAATACATCATGCCTGAGCTGCATGGCCAGGAATGTCGGAGATGTGAGATAAAGCTGTATGTAGCATCATGGTGATGGTACACACATAGCATGAACTGTTACCACGGTAGCTGAATGACTGAAATGCACACTGAAATCACTTTGAAGACTGCTGAAAGGCTTTAGCCCCAAACAAAAAGGTCATCTGACCTGGATTCTAAAGAACAGCAATAAAGTTGAATTAGATCTGTATTGTTGGATTGTGTAATGTATTGTGTAGGATACCTGAGTCACAGAGACTTAAATGGGAATATTTCCATCAGAAAGGTGTGCCAAATAGTGCACCAGCAAATATAATACACGTCAGTCACCATCACATAATATATAAAACCAATTAAGTGCAGTGTTTTTGGTCCTAACCCAGGTTTTGGGACAGTCAACTGGTACGGTCCTCTGTATCAAAAGCTGCACTTAGGTATAAAGGAATTAGAATTAAATTCTTCATTGTCATCTGCTTGAAAGAGGTCAATAATTACCTTGAGGTCGACAACCAATGATTAGAATAAAAAAATTAGCCTAGTTAAAGGCTAACTCCATCAACATCAACAATCTTTTCCAGGTTTTTAATATACAAACTCCCACTTAAGCATTAGTTAAAACCTGTGATGGAGGTTACAGCGCAGATGCCCTCCGCTTCCGCAACCCACACACAGACGTTTGCTGACAGTGTAAACATGGAGAGTGACTAAAGTGTTAGCTTGGAAGATTTGAGCTGATTTTATTATTATTAAACCTTTATTTCAGGATTTGTCAGTTGCTATTGGTAAAAACAGTCAAGTTACTCGCAAGCTCAACGAGGGAGATGGAGAGACAGACAAGTAAAAGACTGCATTTCCCCTCTCCAAAATGTTTACACACACACATGTGTAACTGTCACATAAACAAGTGCCTGTAATTGTTTATATATATATATATATATATGTATATATACACATCTCACTACTAAATATTCCACACTCAACTGTCAGTGGTATTATAACAAAGTGGAAGTGATTGGGAACATGACAGCAACTCAGCAACGAAGTGGTAGGCCACGTAAAATGACAGAGCGCGGGGTCAGCGGATGTTGACGCGCACAGTGCTCAGAGGTCGTCAACTTTCTGCAGAGTCAATCGCTACAGACTTTCAAACGTGTGGCCTTCAGATTAGCTCTAGAGCAGTGGTGACGCGTTCATGCGAGTGATGAATCACGCTTCTCCATCTGGCAATCTGATGGATGAATCTGGGTTTGGGGGTTGCCAGGAGAACAGTACTTGTCTGACTGCATTGTGCCAAGTGTGAAGTTTGGATGGAGGGGGAATTATGCATGTGTGGGGTTGTTTTTCAGGAGCTGGGCTTGGCCCCTTAGTTCCAGTGAAAGGAACTCTGAATGCTTCAGCATACCAAGAGACTTTGGACAAGTCCACGCTCCCAACTTTGTGGGAACAGTTTGGGGATGGCCCCTTCCTGTTCCAACATGAATGACTGCGCACCAGTGCACAAAGCAAGGTCCATAAAGACATGGATGAGTGAGTTTGGTGTGGAAGAACTTGACTGGCCTGCACAGAGTCCTGACCTCAACTTCTTCTTGGCCTTCTCGTCCAACATCAGTGTCTGACCTCACAAATTTGCTTCTGGAAGAATGGCCAAAAATTCCCATAAACACACTCCTAAACCTTGTGGAAAGCCTTCCCAGAAGAGTTGAAGCAGTTATAGCTGCAAAAGGTGGGCCGTCGTCATATTAAACCCTATTGATTAAGAATGGGATGTCACTTAAGTTCATATGCATGTAAAGGCAGATGAGCTTAATACTGCCAATATATATATATATATATATATATATATATATATATATATATATATATATATGAGAGAGAGAGAGAGAGAGAGGCTTTACATGATATTGCACCTGACTAGAGTTTTTCTTAAGCCTTCCTTCAATACCAACACACAAAACACAGTAAATTTGATGTAATTCCACACTGTGAAAAAGTGTTTTTCAACTTTGTCATGTGAAAATAGATACAACCTAATAAATACAACCTAAATAAAGTGTATCAAGGTAATCTTTTAGCTCTATCGTAGTCCCCGCATTAGGTAACTCCTGGACTATTCCATATGGCTCCACACTCTGATAGCTGGTAGGCTATGTCATATTCAACTCTTGTATTTTTATTTGTGTGACTGCTTGTATTGTTGTCTGCATTACATGGGTTACAAAGGCGTGATACGATTAAATAAAATAATCTAAACAAAATAAAATCCTCTTAAATAGCTTAAATGCGACCCCCCTTCGCTCCCCAATTTTGGTACGGTCCTAAAACTTCGGTCCCTCTGCTGCGCGTCACCACACCTGTGCTCCTTAATTGCCCGGAGAAGAGAAGAAGCTTGAGGTAAGACAAGTGTTAAAACTACAGAAGAAAGTAGTCTAACCAGCTTTATTTTTATATTTGTGGCTAGCTAGAAACGTCAGATTTATTTTACAATTGATAATGTCATCTTCAGGCTACTCAGAGTTAGTTAAAGGTAATGCTAAAGCTAGCTTAGTTTCGGGAAAATGTGTCACAATTCATCTAACAGAAGAAGTTTTATTTATGCATTTTTTTTAAACAAACGTTGAACAAACAAGCATTTTATGATATTATGAGTGATGTTCATTGATTCCGCTGACTTGACTCTCCATGAATGTAAAACTAATGTGACAACAGTAACGTTAGCTACCTGGAGTGGATATTCTGATGAGAGGAGCTCGTTACTGGCTGGTTAAATGGCTGATCTCTTACCACAGTAGCGTCCAGTATTAGTGACGTAGTTAAATAGTGTGAGTGTTGGAGTGGATGTGTTGAATGTGTGGCTCACTGCGGGCTTTCTGCTTTATAGCTGTACAGCGCAACAGCTTTTTGTATAGCCCTTGTTAACCATGTAGGAAGTTCACGATGTTAACATGCTCCTATTTAGTTTAAACAACATCGACGTAAATTGCTGACTGTAACCTATGTCGTCCTCGATTTATGGTCCGATAAAACTTTTTTTTTTTTTTTTTTATACACTCTTGGAGAGAGTTGTTGAGGTGTCAGCTACAAGATACACTCCGTTTGCCAGTCATCTGTTGCAGAAATGAGGTGTAAATATACATTTACAGCCTTTACATAATGGGATATTTAGTGGCTGAGTTGTGACAATGGCAGTGTGAATGAGAATAGTAAGAGAAGGACCAAGTGAAAACCATAGATGCCTGTTACACATCTTATTCATGGCATGGCTAATGATACATATAAATAGCTATGCATTTTATGGTTATTTTTTGTGTTTTTGTGTTTATTTTGTCTTTATTATTTAATGTCTCTTTTACATTGTGTTTGTTTTGAGCTGCTGTAACAGTGAAATTTCCCCACCGTGGGATCAATGAAGTATCTTATCTTATCTTCACTCACAGATGTTATTTTCATCTATGCTTACCCTTGTATTTAAAGTAAATGGTCTGAGTTAGTTGAAAGAATTGGTTGTCTTACTAACAGTAATAAAACGCTGAACCATTTGGGGAAAAAAAATACAGTACAACTCAGTACTTCAACTCAGTACACTGACCGAAGTCATTGTCATCAGGCTTTTGCAGGAAATGGCGGCAACCAGGCCCCGGAGGGCAAGGATAAAACCAAAAGAAGAGGCTGCATATTTTTCATCCTTGTGTAAAGACAAAAATGGATTTGAAGTGAAATACATCAATTCATTCAAAGGTTAGTTGTCAAAGCAAACTATATGTGTCTTTAACACAGCCTTATTTTACTTCATCAATTCTCCTGATTCATCCTCTGTTCTTTGTTAGGTCGAGGAGTGTTCAGCTGCTGCCACTTTCAACAGGGAGACTTCCTTGTTGAATATAGAGGGGAAGTCATCACTCACCATGAACATGAAAACAGACAAAGAGTGTACCATGATGCACTTAAGATTTTCATGTTTGAATTTCGTTTTGATGGAAAACAGTTATGGTATGTAATTAATTCTGTGTCTTTTCTAAATCTATTTGTGAAGTAGTAGTAGATAAGTTGAGTTATATGGAATCAGGCAAGTAATCTATCCGGAACAGTTATTTTTGTTGATAGATCAATATCAATGAAACATTCTATGTTCTTGCCATTTCAGTGTTGATGCTGCCAAGGAGGACGGCTCCCTAGGGAGACTTGTCAATGATGAGCATGTGAACCCAAACAGCAAAATGAAAACCATCAAAGTGGATGGAAAGCCTCACCTGTGTTTATTTGCACTAAAGGATATCAGTCCTGGGGAAGAGATCACATACAACTATGGAGATTTCGATTGGCCATGGAGATGCAAGGTATTTACAAATGGAACTAAGTTTTCACAAAAAAAACAACACTCCTGTATGTCAGTCTACTACTACTACTATAACACTATTTTGACTAAATGAAACTGAACCACATTGCATGGTTTTGAATTAAGGTCTAATATAGTTAGGCTATTATCATTTTATTTTTTCGCATTCTGAGAAATCTCATGGAAATATGGAAATATCGGATGACAAGCCAGCACCATTTTCTAGCGCTGAACAGCATTTCAGCTATTCTTAATAAGTAATTTTTGTTGTAAAGGTGATAAACTGTTACTAAACTTTTTAGTGAATATTTCTCTTAAGAAGTTTTATCATACTTGGAGTTAAATGAACACACAGTATACCACTTGAATATATTGCCAGTCATGTAGAGATGCTAAGATGTTCATGCTTTATACTGAACTGTCTGTTGCATTACTTCGACAGAAAGAACATCATCAGGGTTTGGACAGCGGTGCAGCAGGTGATGGAACAAAGAAGGTAAATGTCATTGAATAAAATCTTCCCAGCAAGAGTAATGTGCTTACATGTTCATTTAATCCATCGAACACCAAAACTAGGGAGATGTTAAGCACAAATGTCTGAAATTCAGCTTGTCCACCTCTCATTACCCGTCCCCTCCCCCGCAGCCCATCTACCCTTCCAAAGCAGTAAACTGGGGGAAAACCCTGTACACAGTCCTGAGTGTGACTGTATTGGACAGGTTATAGACACTGTCAGGACTGTGTGGTTGTGTTGAGAAATACTGTGTATACACAGTCCTGAGAGTGGCTGTATTGGACAGGTTATAGACACTGTCAGGACTGTGTGGTTGTGTTGAGAAATACTGTGTATACACAGTCCTGAGAGTGGCTGTATTGGACAGGTTATAGACACTGTCAGGACTGTGTTAATGCTTTGAGACCTGGTGTGCAAAACTGGATGTTTAGTGATTGAACTTTGTCCTTTTTTCTCTACAAGATTTCAAGTGAGACTGAACCTCAGCACGCTGATGTGGATGTGACCTCTAATGTCCTCAGCGACAACATTCAACAGGTAAATTAACTACCCTCTGAATTTTGTTTTAGACATTGTTTTTTTTCCCTTATGCTCTCTGTGTCCATTGAAAACCAAAAGTAGGGAGATGTTAAGCACAAATGTCTGAAATTCAGCTTGTCCACCTCTCGTGACCCGTCCCCTCCCCCACAGCCCATCTACCCTTCCAAAGCAGTCAACTGGGGGAAAACCCTGTACACAGTCCTGAGTGTGGCTGTATTTGACAGGTTATAGACACTGTCAGGACTGTGTGGTTGTGTTGAGAAATACTGTGTACACACAGTCCTGAGAGTGGCTGTATTGGACAGGTTATAGACACTGTCAGGACTGTGTGGTTGTGTTGAGAAATACTGTGTATACACAGTCCTGAGAGTGGCTGTATTGGACAGGTTATAGACACTGTCAGGACTGTGTTAATGCTTTGGGACCTGGTGTGCAAAACTGGATGTTTAGTGATTGAACTTTGTCCTTTTTTCTCTACAAGATTTCAAGTGAGACTGAACCTCAGCACGCTGATGTGGATGTGACCTCTAATGTCCTCAGCGACAACATTCAACAGGTAAATTAACTACCCTCTGAATTTTGTTGTAGACATTGTTTTTTTCCCTTATGCTCTCTGTGTCCATTGAAAACCAAAAGTAGGGAGATGTTAGGCACAAATGTCTGAAATTCAGCTTGTCCACCTCTCTCGTGACCCGTCCCCTCCCCCACAGCCCATCTACCCTTCCAAAGCAGTCAACTGGGGGAAAACCCTGTACACAGTCCTGAGTGTGGCTGTATTTGACAGGTTATAGACACTGTCAGGACTGTGTGGTTGTGTTGAGAAATACTGTGTACACACAGTCCTGAGAGTGGCTGTATTGGACAGGTTATAGACACTGTCAGGACTGTGTGGTTGTGTTGAGAAATACTGTGTATACACAGTCCTGAGAGTGGCTGTATTGGACAGGTTATAGACACTGTCAGGACTGTGTTAATGCTTTGGGACCTGGTGTGCAAAACTGGATGTTTAGTGATTGAACTTTGTCCTTTTTTCTCTACAAGATTTCAAGTGAGACTGAACCTCAGCACGCTGATGTGGATGTGACCTCTAATGTCCTCAGCGACAACATTCAACAGGTAAATTAACTACCCTCTGAATTTTGTTGTAGACATTGTTTTTTTCCCTTATGCTCTCTGTGTCCATTGAAAACCAAAAGTAGGGAGATGTTAAGGCACAAATGTCTGAAATTCAGCTTGTCCACCTCTCATGGCCTGTCCCTTCCCCCGCAGCCCATCTACCCTTCCAAAGCAGTCAACTGGGGGAAAACCCTGTACACAGTCCTGATTGTGGCTGTATTTGACAGGTTATAGACACTGTCAGGACTGTGTGGTTGTGTTGAGAAATACTGTGTATACACAGTCCTGAGAGTGGCTGTATTGGACAGGTTATAGACACTGTCAGGACTGTGTTAATGCTTTGGGACCTGGTGTGCAAAACTGGATGTTTAGTGATTGAACTTTGTCCTTTTTTCTCTACAAGATTTCAAGTGAGACTGAACCTCAGCACGCTGATGTGGATGTGACCTCTAATGTCCTCAGCGACAACATTCAACAGGTAAATTAACTACCCTCTGAATTTTGTTTGTAGACATTGTTTTTTTCCCTTATGCTCTCTGTGTCCATTGAAAACCAAAAGTAGGGAGATGTTAGGCACAAATGTCTGAAATTCAGCTTGTCCACCTCTCATGGCCTGTCCCTTCCCCCGCAGCCCATCTACCCTTCCAAAGCAGTCAACTGGGGGAAAACCCTGTACACAGTCCTGATTGTGGCTGTATTTGACAGGTTATAGACACTGTCAGGACTGTGTGGTTGTGTTGAGAAATACTGTGTATACACAGTCCTGAGAGTGGCTGTATTGGACAGGTTATAGACACTGTCAGGACTGTGTTAATGCTTTGGGACCTGGTGTGCAAAACTGGATGTTTAGTGATTGAACTTTGTCCTTTTTTCTCTACAAGATTTCAAGTGAGACTGAACCTCAGCACGCTGATGTGGATGTGACCTCTAATGTCCTCAGCGACAACATTCAACAGGTAAATTAACTACCCTCTGAATTTTGTTGTAGACATTGTTTTTTTCCCTTATGCTCTCTGTGTCCATTGAAAACCAAAAGTAGGGAGATGTTAGGCACAAATGTCTGAAATTCAGCTTGTCCACCTCTCATGGCCTGTCCCTTCCCCCGCAGCCCATCTACCCTTCCAAAGCAGTCAACTGGGGGAAAACCCTGTACACAGTCCTGATTGTGGCTGTATTTGACAGGTTATAGACACTGTCAGGACTGTGTGGTTGTGTTGAGAAATACTGTGTTCACAGTCCTGAGTGTGACTGTATTGGACAGGTTATAGACACTGTCAGGACTGTGTTAATGCTTTGGGTTTTTAATGTATTTTCATTCTTCTGTTGTTTGTTCACAGTAGTATCAATATCTTCTGTCATTCCCTCAGTACATAATTGTATTGTTAATCCACAACATCAGCAGCTTCAGACCTGGTGTGCAAAAGTGGATGTTTAGTGATTGAACTTTGTCCTTTTTTCTCTACAAGATTTCAAGTGAGACTGAACCTCAGCACGCTGATGTGGATTTGGCCTTGGACTCCTTCCGTGAGATAATTCAACAGGTATATTAGTGACAACTGAATTTTGATTTAGAAATTTTTATTATTATCATTATTAGTAGTTTTATTTTTGCTGTAGAATAAACCTGCAGACACTGTCTGTGCTCAGAGTTGAGGGTACACAGTCCCGAGTTTAAATGTACTTGACAAGTCATGGACACATTTATGACTGTGTTTCTGTTGAAATACCGTGCAAAGACACCTACACCCCTACCAGGCAGTCATGATGTAACCTATAGTATTAATGCTGCAAGGTTCATGTACCAAACTAATTAGATATTTCAATATTTGATGATGTTGTGCTGTCTAACTGATTTGAAGTATGTTTATTATACCGCTATAACGTCAGTAAAGACTAGGTTATTGGTCTTGCCAAGTCTTAAAATGATTGGCTAGATGAGCTAACTAGCCCTGTAATACTATTCACGCAAAGTTAAGGTTGTTGCAGTGTGATCATATAACAATAGTAAATTCAACTGATGACTAAATTATATGTGAAGCTTAGCAGTGGTCGATTTTCCAACAAACATGTTTCAGTGGTTCAACCCCCAAAATTTTACATAATTTTTGTGCACTTATTTCGTTTTAGCTCAGTTTGAAAATCCTTAATGCAGTTAGGTCTTGTTAAGGTTCTTTCCTGTCCTGTGCTCTCCACACACAGAGAGGAAGAGAGTCTAGTGAAAACATTCATGATAACATTACTCAGAAAACCCTGTACACAGTCCTGAGTGTGACTGTATTGGACAGGTTATAGACACTGTCAGGACTGTGTGGTTGTGTTGAGAAATACTGTGTTCACAGTCCTGAGTGTGACTATATTGGACAGGTTATAGACACTGTCAGGACTGAGTTAATGCTTTGGGTTTTTAATGTATTTTCATTCTTCTGTTTTTTCACAGTAGTATCAATATCTTCTGTCATTCCCTCAGTACATAATTGTATTGTTAATCCACAACATCAGCAGCTTCAGACCTGGTGTGCAAAAGTGGATGTTTAGTGATTGAACTTTGTCCTTTTTTCTCTACAAGATTTCAAGTGAGACTGAACCTCAGCACGCTGATGTGGATTTGGCCTTGGACTCCTTCAGTGAGATAATTCAACAGGTAAAGTATTCAATGATTACTGAAGTATTTCTCTTTAATGTTAAATACCTAAACAACCTAAGTTAAGTTATTGTCATCAGGAGTGTGGTTTCATCAGATTTTATTGACAGTGCAACATAAGCAAAATAATTTGATTTAAAAATAAATATATAAAATAAATTAGATATTCCGGGCTTTTAAAATCACAATGGAACTGAATTTAAAGCAGCTTTAACTTTTGTAATGAGACAAATTCCAGAGAGAAGCTGAGTATTTGTGCAGGGTTTATTCATGAGCACCATACTTGCTTTTCCATTCTCAAATCTAATGAATGTGGTGTTATTCAAAGCTGCTTGATATGGAGCAGTATAGAGAGAGAGGGAACTGTGGACCCACGATGTGGGTGAGATAACTATTTTGGCATTGCAAGAAAAAAAAAAAAAAATTTTAATGTATCTTTGTTTTTTTCTTTCACCCTGTAATTCTTTAGGGTATGTGTGTTACTTCATTAATGTATTTATTATTTTTTGTAGCCATCAGCTGAGATGGGTTCTCTTGTCTCAGACATGACACCTCTAATGACTGAAATGGACATCATTAATCAGGCAAGTTGTTCAGTTCAGTTCTTTAGCTTTCCCTTATTAAAATGGAAAATCAATTGATATGAGTGGCTTTCCCTCAGTCATTGATTGCTGATCTGATCATTTGATTTTTGCAGTAGAAACAAAACTATAAACATATCAAGCATAATATTTTTAAATATATAAATGTATTAATTTGTGAGATGCATTATTTGTTGTATGCCTCTGGTTATTTTGACTTTTGTGACAAATTAAGGTTTGCATGTCTTCTTATGTAATATATCAAGTAAAAATCAGTACTAAAATTGTGTGTAGAGGTGCAGACATTATATAGATATTCTAAAATGGGAAAGTCGAATGTTTTGACTGAATTTTTTAACTTGGGTACACTGTGGGCACATTTGTTGTCTGAATGTTTGTATGACTCACAAATCAACACAATGACAAAGTTAGTTAATTAGCTTTCATAGAACCTAGAAAAATTGTTTGACTATTAAGTTAGATTTTCTTTCATTTTAGAAGAATAACAATAGAAAAGCTCCTGTTTACTCGTTTACAAACAATAGCAAAATACATACATTTGTCTTTGACAGTATACACCCTAAATAAATAATATTTCTAATATTTTCTTTTGAATTGTAAGTTTCTTTAAATCAAATCAGATTATGTGTATTCCATTTATAGCGTAATGTCAAAACAATTGTTTTTGTCAACAGAACTGTAAACATGAGTTGGTCTCCTCAGTAGTGCCAAGCTTGGAAAAATGTGCCAGGTGTAGTGGACCGTTTGCCTCTCTCAAGTGGCTTGGTCTGAGATGTAAAGGTGAGTATTTTGTTTTGATAAATTAATGATGTGTCCATAAATGCTCCACCATTTTCTACAAATAATATATTTACAGATTCCAACAACTTGTGTTGTCAAAACTATAAAAATTGTATGTCTTTATATGTAGGTATTTACAAATGTAATTTAATTTGATCATTTTGAGTGGAATGTTCAAATCTTTCTTTAGTTGAATGTAGGTAAATACTTTTTTTTTTTTTTTTATTTAGAGATAAGTGCACCAACTTAAGTTCTCACTATCCTCTGTCTAGTTTGCTCCTGTTTCTGGCACAAATCCTGCTATGAGAAAAATGTGAAGCTCTGCCTTGGTAAGCCCTACCTTCCATCGGTAAGTGTATTTTTGGAATTAGCTAGTCTTTTATTTTAGTCAGTTATATGCCTGAAGGTGTAATAATTCTCTTTCCTCCGCCCACCCCCACCCCGAATATCAGATTTCTGAAAAATTGAGTTCAAGTGAAGACTCATCATCAGAGGAGGAATATGTACCTGATAGCTGTGATTCTGACAGTTCATGGACAAGCACAACAGGGCCTTCAAAATATGTAATTGCTACGCAGATGTCAGGACAGAATATGGAAGAGTCCTACAGTGACTCTCTGGTCAGCACAGCACAGCTTGAAAAGCCTTGCAGCAAAGGCAAGCAAGTACAAGTATCAAAAAAAGTTCAGGCTAAGGTTAGGAATGGCAATACTAAAGACTCTTCTGCAGAAGAGAGCGCAGAAACCAGGGAAGATCTGTGCATACAGTCCTCAAGCATATCCTCTTCAGTAAGTCATAAAACGTACTGCTACATTTGTGGAAAGCCGCAGTCGAAATTCACACGTCACTTAAAAACTCATGAGAAGACAAATGTGGATGTTGCTCGAGTTTTGGCACTCCCAAAGGACTCCAAAGAACGCAAGGACATGCTGACCCAACTACGAAACAAAGGGAACTATGCACACAATACAGAGGTTTTAGCGAATGGGACTGGTTTGTTAAAACTTAGACGCCAACCAAAGAAAGACCATAATCCACAAGACTATGTGCACTGCATGTATTGCCAGGCTTTTTATCTTCGCAAGGATTTGTGGCGACATGTTCGAAACTGTTCTTCAAAACCAGCAGAAGGAAGTGCAGGGCCGGGAAGAACTAGGGTCTTGTCTTTGGCCACAATGTCAGAGTCAACATTGTATCAAAGGATATCCCAAGGTGTTTGGAAGCTGTTAACTGCAATGAAAGACGATGACATTTCTGCTGCTGTGCGCAGTGACTTCTGCATCCTTCAGTTGGCCCAGTCATTTTTCAACAAACATGGACAGGATCCCACCAAAGCTGACTACATTCGCCAGAAGCTCCGCGAAGTTGGAAGACTTCTACTGACCCTGCGCAGAGAATCTTCAATATATACCCTTGAGGATGCTGTAAAACCTGCAAATTTCCAGTTGGTTATCCAAGCTGTCAAGAAGGTATCTGGATTTGATGAAGAAAAGCACTGTTACCAAACTCCAAGCCTCGCGCTTAAGTTGGGTCATTCGTTGCAAAAGATATGTGACATCATACACTGCAGAGCTCTAATGGCAGATGACAATGCACTGATAAAGTCTACCCAGACTTTCAAAACACTGTATACCACAAAGTGGTCTGAACTTGTCTCACACACAGCTTTGACCACCTTGAATGAAGGACACTTCAACAAGCCATCTACGCTGCCTTTCACTGAGGACGTGCAGCGCCTTCACCAGCATCTTGAAAAGACTGCAGATTTAGCATCTGAGGTCTTGGAAAAGACGCCAACACAGCAAGTGTATGCTGAACTTTGCAAAGCAACCCTTGCAAAAATAATATTGTTCAACAGAAGACGTGGAGGAGAAGTTGCAAAAATGCAACTGAAAAGCTTCCTTGAGAGGGACACAACTGTTCTACATACAGATGTTGCCGCTGGCCTTACAAAGTTTGAACAAAAACTTTGCAAACACTTCAGTCGTGTGGAAATTAGGGGTAAAAGAGGACGCAAAGTTGCTGTGCTGCTGTCACCAGACATGGTTGATGCCTTAACACAACTCATAAGAAAAAGACAAGAATGTGGGGTTCCTGAAGAAAACACATTCCTGTTTGCAAGACCTCACTGTTTGTCTCCTTATAGGGGACAGGACTGTCTGAGAACCTATGCAAATGAGTGTGGCGCTCAGAACCCTGAACTCCTCAGGTCGACGCAGTTACGCAAACATGTTGCAACTTTGTCACAGGTCTTGAACCTCAAAAACCATGAGCTGGACCAAGTTGCCGACTTCCTAGGCCATGATATTCGCGTCCACAGAGAATATTATAGGCTTCCAGAGGCTACAACCCAGCTGGCCAAAATATCAAAGCTACTACTTGCCATGGAGAAAGGGTCCCTGACAAATCTTCAAGGAAAAACACTGGAAGAGATTGAAATTGAAGGTACTATACTTTATTTGTTGTTAATTATATTCTGTATGTTAATGTCATGGTTAGCATTAAGTATTGCTAACACAATTTTAGTTTAATAAAATAAACAGACATATCTGTAGCTTTTGTAACTTAAACAATGTCATATTTATTAAACTTCAGACTGATTATGTATTATAGATATAAATGCTGATATGAATCAGTTAACATCTGCAATAGTAAACATCTTTAATGTTTTTAACTTAATCTTTGTTAGATACCATGCACTTGACTGATTCCGGGCAAAGTGAAGACAGTGAGGATGAAGAAGAGGATCTCCCTACATCTCCTCAGACAAAAATTGGTAAGTGTAGTAAAGAATACAGGCATTAAATTATCCACATATGGACTTAAGGGTATGATGCAATGTTTGTTTTTATGCATGAAATATTTTAATTTCCACAAACCTGTATATAACTCATGACCTATATTGAGTTATACTATGTATTCTTCAGGAGTGAAAAGAACCAGGCAACCTGGTGAGGAATTGCCAGGCACCCCAGATGGTATGACCCTGTGCTCACTTCACCAGCATGCTCACTGATGTTTGATTCATTGCATGTAGGCTGAGCAATGCTACTGTATGTTACAATACATTCTTCATATTTTTTTTAAATTCACAGATATTGATTCACCCCAAGAAGGAACATCTACAGGTATCGAAGAAATACAAATCACTTTTAAAGCTATTTGAATACTGTCGGTGTTAACAAAATACAGCATATGCAAGCCTATGATCTCCGTTTACTGTTTACATTGCTTTCAAGTTGTAGATTTATTATAATCTGTAAATTACATAACATTGAAATGATCTCATTTGCAGCATTTAACGAAAACACCAACAGGAGGGACAAACAGCCTAGACGTAGAAGAGAAGAGCATGAACAACCTGGTAAATGCACACAAACACATACACAAAACACCTCACTACTGAAGTCACCTTTTTCAGAGTGGTGGCTTAACTCCTTGCAGGCTGGATGGGAGCTGTGTGCTGCCAGTCCTTCCATGAGCCATGTCTACTAAAATGCTTGATAGCCAGTAGTTGATTAGTTGTATTTGTCACTCCTCTTGTTTTGGGGAATGTCAGGAATTATTGTAAACACACAAAAGAGTTACAACAACCTACTTCATATAAACTGGAGTTTGTTTACAGTAAGCATATATCACACACTGAGAGACCCATCTGAAAATAAAGTATTGTCAGATGTAGGAGGATGACAGGGATAACTGTGTGTTTGTTAATGATGACATTGTTTATTTCAATCTCTGCTGCACAATTAACACATAAAGCATTTCAGAGACACCTGAGTCTGGAAATTAACTATTTATTGCAGGTGGTTAACCCATTTGTTTGACAGAGCTCTGTGAATCTGAGCAGTAACAAGAGATCTGCTGAACAAAACATACATGAACATTAAATCTGAGCTTTGTTCTGACAGTTTTGTCCATGCAGACCACTTAAATGTTAAGATAATTACTATATATACATTACTATTATATGAAACGTTACCGCTGATATGTCCCATATTCAGGATACTCCTGATATTTTTGCTGCTACAGAGGTTATCAAAGTTGAATGTATGTAAATGTATGACATTCATTGCCACTAGATACCTCACTAGAGCACCAACCACTTAAACCAAAGCAAATTATGATCAGACTGTAAAATTAGGAATTGCTCATCAAACATGAATCATGATTGTGTGACTACCTAGCTTTTCTCGCTCAAAGTGTTTTCACAAACACTTTTTAGAGTACTGTAAAGCTCTATTATGAGAGTTTTTAAACAGGCCACCATGATGAAAACAGATGGATTGACAACAGAGTGGGACTCCCAGCATGCACGCTCCGCTGTCTCATCTACCAAAACAAAGAATAGGCAAGCTCAACACACTTATAGGGAGTGTAACATCATTCTCTGCTCAGGATGTCATTACTCTACTATATCTTTAATTAGCAAATAGTTGTTTGCTGCAATATTAATTTTAAGAATGCCATATTTAACATTTCTCCAGATGTTATCAATCTACATTAGATTTGGTTTCTTCATCGCTGCTATTCTAAACTTGTGTTTTACAGTTTATGGCATTGTGGTGAGTAAACACCTCAGTTTTTAGTGCCATAGTAATCAGTGGTATGCCGTATTGTAGTATCAAAATGTGCTGCCAGTCATTCTGTTCAAAACAATTGCTAATAGTAATTGTTCACGAAGAAAGATAGTGGTAGGATTTTATTGTGAAACTAGACATTTTGATCATGTGATTTGGGGTCAGCGATATCTTAACTTAACCTGGATTTATGTCCTCCCTAAAACAAGATTTTCACATCCTCCTCTTTTTTTTTTTTGGTGTGCCTGTGTTAGGAAGCCTGCATTGTGAAGATGAAATACATTGTGTCTCACAAAGTTTTACCAAAAAAAGCAGCTCAGAATCGAGCACTGTTACATCTCATTAACGTTTAGCAGTTGAAGTGAAAAAACAAACCATGTTGCCTTACATATAGAAGAATGATCCCAGTGAGCTCTTTGCAGTCAATTTTTTATATATGGGGAGACAGCATAAGAGATCACTTCATGGTATTGTCCAGTACCAGTAGCATGAGATGGGAATCAGTACCAGAAAAGAAAAGTGCATCTCTAGTTTACGTTGCTTTAAAGTTGTTTTTAGTAAGTGGCATAACAAATGTTAAGAATATTACATTTAATATTATATTGTTACATGTAATATTCATTAATAATGAATATTACATTTAATATTAAGTGTTAAACCTAAAGTTTGGGTATCACTGACAATCTGTTTCTTCTTTTGTAGTGTCTGATGAAAATCCTCGAAGGAAACAGAAGCGGCAGTGGTCTTCTACAGAGGTTGCAGCAGTGATGCGACATTTTAGTCGGCACATTGCCAAGGGTAAACTAGCCACTAGGATTGAATGCCAGCAGTGCAAGACCGCTGAGCATCCCTCTCTGGCTAATCGCTCTCTTCAAAACATAAGAGACTTTGTCAGGAATCGAGGTTTAACTCTAAAAAAGAGCAGTCACCAAACTGCTATGGGTTAAATTATGTGTTACGAAATGATGTTCTTATGTTATTGAAGGTTGTGAATTTGCAGTTGCAATGTAAACTGTTGCGATTTTGTAGGAAAAAAATACTGTCTGTACTGTAATACTGTAAATACTGTATTGTTGAAACCTGACAGGAATAATTTGGTTCCTTATTCACTGGTGAGTCTAATAATTCTGATAAGTCTTTATGTATCAGCTGGCTTTTCGTTAACCTGCTGCATGTAGGTTAACATCGAATTGCACAAATAGCATGGACCGCCGAGCATCCCTCTCTGGCTAATCGCTCTCTTTAAAACATCTCTGCTTTTCAGTGTAAACTGTAAAATACTGTCCTCGTTGAAACCTGACAGTAATAAATTTGGTTTCTTGTTCACTGATGAGTCTTATGCTCTTATGTATCAGCTGGCTTTTCCAAAGTCATACTGGATGTAGGTAAACATGGAATCTCAGAAATCGCATTTAGTATTTTAATAGTACAGAACTGTACAGAATTATGTGTATTGGTGATGCAATGAAAAGTGCTCCGTGTGTGTTGACTGTACACTTATACAAGCAATGACTTTGAAGTTTAATCACTAATTTCTTATGTTTGCATACAATGAACAATTTAGCAAAGGGCAAAAATACATGATATAGGGAACAAAGTGCAGGAAGTCTTGTCCATTGTCCTCATATATTAGGTGTGACCTTTTGTTGCACAATGCCTTCATGTTTGTGTTTGTGTTTAGCAATGTTCCCCTTAATCATGTTTGACCCTTTAATGTACTTCTGTGACATTTTTGTGTGTTGTATAGCTACTGTCCTCTTAAATTGATTTTGTCCTTATAATTTCCCTTTCTGTCATGGGCAGGGCTTAATTTTCTGTCTTTCTAATTAAGTATGTTGTCAGGTAGATGTATCTTGGGTTGTGTTGTGTGTATTCAGTATCTAAAGTGACATTTGTGTTGTGGGGCTCAAGTTAGATTTTTTGACAGTTACCACATCATTGTAAACCAAGGGGAAAGGGGTGTCCTTCTAATGAAGCAAAAAACGTGTTTCGGCGGGAGTGTCCTGTTAGTACACACAAAACCCGTATGTGTGTGTGTGTAAGTGTGTAAGTGTGTGTCTGTAGGCTTACTTGAGCATACATGAGAGAAGAAATTACTAGAAACTGTGTGTTAGCTCGAGCAGAAACACAGGGTGTAATAATAATCTCTCTCTCACACACACTCACACACACATCACTGGAATGTATCGTCTGACACATAAAGGTCAAAATGATGTGTACAAGTCTGGGAGTGTGTGTGTATGTGTGTGTGTGTGTGTGTGTATGTATGGAGGTTTGGCTCAGGAAAAACTAAAGTTTAAGTGCAGATTAAATGTCTGTGGCAACACACACACACACCTCTGGGTCCAGCTCTCCTCTGCGTTTATATATAGCCTTCTCTCCGGTCAGTCCATCAATGATTTTAGCATCATCCAGTTCTCCCAGCGCCTGATTCTTCAACCACTGTCGCTCCTTCCCTTTAGCCTGAAACACACACACACAAACACACACAAAGTTTGAGCACACGTTGTTGTGTACGATTTAGTCTAAACTAAATAAATCAACACATTTCAAAATCTGTTGGGGGCGGATGATTTCATTTTGGTGGGGCTTTCCGAGGCAGCAGATTGTGAAACGATGTGAGACAGTTGTAATTGAGTCTGACAGGTTATAGACATGAAAGATTTACAGCACATAAAGTGCATTAAAGGGAGCTCACAGGCAGGTACACGTGCACACGTAGGTCACCCCTCCACCACTAACCAGCACCTTTCCTCCCGCCCATGCCCGCCACACAAAAGAGGCAGGAGGCCGGGGTTCTGTCTGAATCTCTGACCCCGTTTCTCATGATGTCGCTGCGAGTTTTTTTCTCGCTGTGGTCGCATGAAAGGAGGGAGGAAGGAGCAAGAGGCATTATCACTTTCTCTGGTCTTGAGTTTGCTCCCAGAGGACAAAAGAAGGAACACGATCCTCCCCTCCCTCTCCGGGTCACACACACTCGCTCTTTACAAAACTGCAGTGATGATATTTAGTTTAAAACGTGTAGGTTTTTTTACATAACACATGACGTGTGGACGCACACACGCAGCACAGCTCTAATCACTTCACATCACTGAAGAAGAATCGTACAACAACAGCTGTCATCTGTTTGTAGATATATGATACATAGATAGAGACCGTAGATGGGTGTGTGCTCATAAACACGGATAACTTAAGATGTACAGAACAAACTGTACAAAAAGAAAACATGCGTGTACAAGGCTTCCTGCTTTATAACGATGTACGACTCTTTGCTCCTTCATAGTTTTTGTGATTGTTGCAGCTTTAAGTATTTATGAAAATGTTGTTTTCATAAATACTGTTTTATGTGCACGAACAACTGAGTTAAACAGGTTAAAGAAGTTATACGATATATCAAACAAAATTAGTAAAATTCCCTGATATTAACTTATATTTATTTACTATTGTAGACACTGGTAAATAACTCACAAGGCTTAAAACAAACTAATGTATACACACCGTGCATAATATCAAATGTGACCCATCTAAGTGAAAATATCCCCGTTAGCCTCATCCAATCACACTGTCTTATAAAGCCTGTAACAAAAAGCTGTTCATCACTTCCGGCTGAATGGTGGGAAACGGTGCTGAACTTGGTGGTTGTGACAGACTCAAATGATGAAGCAGTCTCAAAATCCACCGTTTTATGGATAAATGGTTCCGATTTTATAAGCTTGCAGTCATTAACATTCTCCAAATATCTTTTTTCCCCAGGGGCGTCTCTGAATAACTGTCATCTAACTCTCAAGATATGAGCAGTTCTTCTTGTTAATAAAGTTGAAAATCTGGTTTTATTTCCTAAAGCCTTAAAATAGAGCGAATATGTGTCTCTCAGTGAATTTCTGAGCAGTTTGGACTAATTTCCTCTGAGACGCCTGATAAATACGAACCCAGGTGTGTATATCAGGCCAGATCCATTGTTGAGAGATAAATCGAGAGGGGTTTCCCTTCAGGAGACTGAGGGGGTGGAAACAATAAACAGCAGTGTATTGAAAGCTTGCCAGCTATAGGTTGTGTTGTGTGTGTGTGTGTATGTGTGAAACTGTAAATCACTCCTCAGGTATGATAAAAATAACATGACTTCACGGCATCACGCCTGCTGGGATTGGTATAATCTCCATCGCCTTGTGGAAAAGGGGCCCACGGCTACAAGGACAAATGCAAACAATAACCCACGTTCATGTTCACGTTCACGTTCACGTTCAAAGCCGGCACTGGCACGGCTGCAAACACCTGGATGGAAAACACAAACACACACACACACCCACCCACCACAACACATACAAACAGAGCTTCACACCTGGACAGGAGAATAATAGAGCGAGGCTCCGTGATGCTGCTCTGTAATCATTCTCACATGCTGCATGATTTTCCTCTCGTCACTTGGTCTCACACACACACAAACACACACATTAAAGCCCACTTGCATGCATCAACACACGTTTCCCCTCAGAAGCTCAAACAAAGGGAGGAAAGTCTGAACCAAAATAATGAAATGGAGACATTATCACGTCCTGCATTGTTAACTCCCACTTGACCAATCAGGGGTCTCCTGTGGGACAGCGCCCCCTCCTTCCTGCCCCAACATCACATGCGGAGGCGTACGGGGTCAACCGGTTGTCATCCACCGACTTTACGACCCCGTGACGTTCGTCCTCCGACTGGCCTACAGCCTTTACTGTCCGCCTGCACAGAAAAAGCTCCTGTGTCTGAAACCTGTTTAAATAAAGTGAAGTGAGCAGGCAGAGCTGATGTTACAAACAACCGTTAAAACGACAACAATTAGATAAGATAGAAGAATATTAAAGTTTCCAAAAATACCAAACATCAGGCTGAATTCACAAAGAAATGTTCACAAAATGATAAATAATAAATCATATGTGACGAGACTTTGCATCTGAACAGTGTAGACAGCACAAAACGGCTTCTTAAGTGTGATAATAGGACAGGTAAATATTTAGTGTTTACTGACTTTGAATCAAACTGTATCTTGATAATATCATCATACTGTTGTTGTGCTTTTGTTTTACATGTGAAGAGTTTGGCTGGTGTGATGCATAACGGTGTGTTACAGTTCTCTGCATTAAACATAAATGTAATCATTTAGCAACAATAAGACACCACTGATACAATTTTGATTAAGACTTTGAATTTTTTAAATGTAGAAATTGTGCAAATTTGGAATATTATCAAAACTTCACCTGTTTCATTGATCCTTCACTCATGCAGGTAATGTGAGGCGCTGTAACGTCTGCCGCACAGCTGTCACGGTCGAGGAATGTGTGTTAATCAAGAACAAAGTGTGATGCCAAGTGGAGGGAAGTTCACCTGTAAACTGTCCAGGATGATGCGCAGTGACTGAACCTGTCTCCTGACGGCGCTGGAGAAGCGTTCGTATGTGGCAGCATCGTACTCGCTCATATCGATCTCCTTCAACCTGAGAGAAAAACACAGAGAGGAGAGACAGGAGAGAGTGTTATGGCAGACCGCCAGCTGTATTTAAGCATATAGATCATTGGATTGGCAGTTCACGGGCAGTTTAATTGGGCACAAGCAGGTTTCTTCCTACCTGCATCCAAGCAAGCAATTAGGTTTAAAATACACAGAAACATCTCAGTTACACATCAACTTACATGCACTGGTCCTCCCCCAAAATGTAAACAGTACAAGAACCTGCTCATAAAAAAAGATTCAGGCCCGAAACCTCACAAAAGATGTTTTTAAATCTTGCAAAAAAATTAAAGGCTCCACAAAAATCAGTTTATAATGTGAGTGTTGCTCATCTCATTGAAAACTAATTTCTCTGTGACACATCGTCACTTTACACATTCACTGCTAAAGCTGCTACTGCAAGAATAATCACTTTCCTACTTCTCATTTCCCTGCTTTTTCCAAAACTACTGTATTTTTCATTAAAAAAAATGGAAATTTATGGACGCCACCTCTAACTTAAATCAGCAGAGAAGAATAAAAACTCATCTTTTGCTTCTTGATTTTCCAAATAAGTTCAGGTAAAAAGAAAGAATGAAAATAGACTGAGAAATCTTTTCACGAGCTCAGGACACCTGTGGATGAAGTGACTCAGGGGTCAGTGTTGTTAAATATGGAGCCCCTTTATGTGTGTGTGTGTGCATGTGTGTGTTTCCTTTAAAACACCCCTGTGGACATGACACGACAGGTGGCCCCCCCCGAGCGGGTTTATCAGTATAATCCCACCGTGCAGGTACTTTAGTATCACAGAATCCTCCTTGGGTGTGGTGAGGGTCCTTATCCTGTGTGTGTGTGTGTGTGTGTGTGTGTGTGTGTGTGTGTGTGTGAGGCAGAGGTGGGGTAAATCTCCAGGTGCTTAAAACTTTTGGTGACAACCAGACCGTGACCACAACAGAGATACAGAGCAGTGACTTCAAAACACAGGTAAAGATCGGAGGATGACTTTATGTGTCACAGCTTGCAACAAACCTGTGTGTGTGTGTGTGTGTGTGTGTGTGGCTGGTTGCATGAGAGCAGAGTCAGATGGATGTGTGTTGTGTAGACTACGCTGGCATCAGCCATGCAATCAAAAAGACACAATCACACACACACTCACACACACGTTCACTGACTCATCAACCAACATCGTGTCTTCAGTGGACGTCTGAATTAAACTGCATCATCACCGACACCTGGAGCGTAATTTTTCAATCTTTAAAGCTCAGAAAAACAACAAACCATCCTCCTCTTCCATCACTGACAGAGTGGAGGTTGGACTTCAGAAGTGAGTGACAGCTTAAACAGACCACCGTATGAGAGCGTAGTGGCACACTTTTTACTTGTCTCTGAGATTTGTGTTTGCAGGTTTTGCTCTTTTTCAGACGCTTTAATACTTGAAAGGGATTTAGAGGCACCTAGCTTACAAATGAGCAATAATTTGTAGTTATTTCACATCATTTTTAATTAATTCATCCATCATTTATACCAACTCATCCTCTGTTTTCATAGTCACTGGTCTATCTAACATATCGACAGACAGTCTTTCACACCTTTAGGATATTAAACATTCGCAATTCATGTAACCTGAGTGTGTTTGGACTATGGAGCATACAGATAAAATGCACACAAGACAAGAGAAGGATATCAAAACTCATTTTGGTGTCGTCCTGCAGCAGAGAGAATATAAACCTTTGATTGTGTCAGGCCAAAGAGAAAGAGAGTCCCTGACGTTCATGGTGAGCTGGATCACACTCACATTACAGTCCAGTTATTTTTGACCGGCACACACAGTCTGTTTCTCTGCATTCACACAACATCATGTCAGCCCACAAAACAGTACAGAGCAGCGTGACTTCCTCCACACATTCCTAGGTGTGTATATGTGTGTGTGCGGGTGTGTGTTTGAGGATGAGTGTATGTGGGGAGCAGACACTCTGGCCAGTGGCCGCTGCTATTTCCTTTAAATTCTTGGACAACTTAAACAAGAGAGAGAAAGAGAGTCAATGACAAACACAGAAAGAACATCTGTTTGGCTCGAGGTGGAGACAAAAAAACTGAAATTCACACACGACAACCACAAAAACACGCCAACACTCCCTGCAAGTAAACACACAACCTGCCTCCACAGGTCGTGGACAAACATATTCAAATATCTTCTTCTGATTTTTATTTTGCAAATGGTTAAATAAGAAAGGTTCTATTCTAAAAGCAGCGTCTTTCCATCTCAACTGTCCACAAACGTCTGTCAGAGTCACATTTATTGCTGATTAGCTTTTCACACACAAGGAATTTGTGGTGGCCTGTGGTGGTGTATTTAAATATTTCTATTAACACTTCACAATAACAACTGATCCAACACTCATCAAGTCTTGAGCAACACTTTCCATTTTTCTGTGGGCGTGTTCACAGCTGAAGGAAACTCACATTACTCTTGTTTATTTGGTTTCTGTTTAATTACAAGACAACCACCAGCTTAGAGTTTCCAAGATTTAGGAGATATTTTCATCATGTTCAGTGAGAAACTGGAATAAAAGGAAGCAAGTGAGCAACAAGGAACGATAAAACTGTGTTTTACTGATGCTGAAGTCTCTCACCCGGTGACCTTTAGTCAACATGCACACGACCACAAGGGGAACATGGTTTGTGTCACGAGTTTTCCACGTCACATTTAAAACTCCACAAACAAAATAACGCTGAGGAACAAAATGAATTAACTAAATAATCTTGAAAAATGGTATGAAATAAATAAATTAAAAAAAAAAAAAAAGAGGACTGGCAGGTGTGACAGTGTTTGAGTGTGTACGTGCTTCTCACGTGGGTGTTTTCGTGTTTTAGACATACCTAAGCCTGTTTTTGCTTGTGTGTGTGTGTGTGTGTGTGTGTGTGTGTCAGGTAATGCAAGAAGGTTTATAGAGGGATCGTAGTTTGATTGATGCTTAACCTAAAGCTAAGCAAACAAAGGAAACACACACAGAGCGGTGAATGAGAAGGTTTGGAAAAAGCCTGACGGAGGCGGCCTGTGATGTGAAAAAAAAACAAAAAAGAGCTCCGTCTGCAGGTATTTCCATGATGTGTGCTCACCTGCTGTGTTAAAGAGTCTAATACAGTGACATCTACTTGGAAACGGGGGCTCAGCATGTAGCTACAAGACTTTCTCTGAGCTTAGCGGGACACTTATAGACAGGCGGAGAGCAGGGAGGGAGAGGAAAGAAAAAGAAAGAGGGGAAGGATGTCCAAGATGAATTTAGAAAAGCAAGTGAAATGACTACAAATAAGAGGAGAAGAGACGTGGAGAGAGGGGGCGGGGGTCCAGAAAGGTTGTCCTCTCCTCTTGGTGTGAAAGCAGCCAGTGTGTGAGGAGGACCACGCAGGAAAGAGGAGGGGAGGGTGGATGAGAGGGGGAGGATGGGGGAGAAAAGAAAGTTAAGAGAAGGAGACTGTTTGAGGCAAAAGAGAACAGAGACAGCTTTCATGGTTGAGTTGGTGAAAGGGCTGCCCTCTCAACCCTCGGCTCTCAGTGCAGGTGTGTGTGTGTGCAGCGTAGACACACACACACACACATTACACACGCCACGCTGCCTAGCATCGCGTTCATGGGATGACTGACTGATCAGGAAATTCTGCAGGTAGCCGAAACAACAAACAACAGGCACCCCACCAACAAACACACACCTGTTTCACATTACACACATCACACACAAAACATCTGCCCAGTTTCCCACCTGTGGAGCTCAGTCCATGTCCATGTGGGTTGCTGGTTAAGGGTCGATCGTGTTTTGCGACACCGTGCAGGAATATTTATTTTGTGTTCAAAGTATTTTCTGTGTTTAAAGTGACGTACCTCTCTTTGAAGGCTTTTTCACCCATTTCTCGAGCTGCTTTGCGGATCTCTTCTGGAACTGCATCCTTCTCTGCCTGGGAGATCTGGTAGACTTTGTGTCCCGCGTCCAGCCGGTAGGGGCCTCCTTTGCCACCGAGCCCCGCCGTGTCTCTCCCGCCTGCAAAGAAACATCCTATTAGGGCTGTTGGACACTTTACATAATAAATAACTGCTCTGAAAATAACACATTTGATTCAAACCTTTAATTAACTCAATAAAACATCTGAATTATTTGTATGGAAACATGCACACAGACACCCTCCATCATGTTGAGCTACTGATCGGTGCTTCCCTGCGTATTTGTTTTAACCTTCCACGAACAGCTGAATACAAAGGCTGCAATTAAAAAGAATTTCATTATTTAATTTATTGTTAAGTGTGTAGAATTTGAAAACAGGTTGATATCCATAAATCTTCAAAGTTTTGTCCAAAAACAAAAGGTATTATTTTTTTTATGATGATCAGTAAATTAAAGAATTAAACAAACACCAAAAACTTTGTCTGTTAATTTTCTGTTGACTGACTAACAGATTACAGTTTAATCCACTCGTCCAATCTCACACAGTCATGTAAAATATATTGATTCTGGCAGCTGCCTGCTGTAGGTGCAGGTTTTACTGCCACCCTCTTTAAGCCTTTAAGCAGAGGGAGGTTTCGTGCTTTGGCTGAGGCCAGCTAAGCAGCTGCTGAGGGAAGACCGCCACCCCGCTGCTGCCTCACATACGCACCTCCTCACGCGCCATCAAACATAATAACATCTGTGCAAATTGTCATCACAGGTTTCAGGCAGCATTTGGTGGACAGGTGGAGTTAGCACGCGTTGATGACGCAGAAAGAAGCTGCCCACCTGTGCCTCCTGCCCACTGGTTTCCCCCGACGTGAGGAGCGTTGTTGGGGTCGATCTTGCCGTGTTTCGGGGCGGTGACGTCCAGGCCGCTGTCCCTCTGGATGGTGATCTGAGAGAGACGCCGCACTGGTCAGTTTTTTATACACTCAGAAAAACATGCTGTGCAGACTCACGTACATCTGCACAGAAGCTCGCAGAGATCTACACGCTGCAGATGAACCAGCTCATGAGGGTTAAAGGGTCGTTTCAGTTCTGACTCTCAAAAAAAACACATTTTCTCTTCATCGCTCTGCCATGTGTATATTCTGGTTTTCCAGGAACAATGTCACTTTTACTCTGGATGATCCACATAGTCTGTGTAAACAGTCAAACTGGAGCTTCCTTTGAGTTATAATTTCTAATAAATGTGTGAAAGTGTAAGTGTGAAAATTCTGACAGGCCACTCATCCCATCAAAAGGAACAATGATTCACAAAGAAACATTTCCTGTGTCAGTATTTCCCCTTTTAGCTGTTGTCATACTAAACGTGTGCATTTAATAATACAGGTATCTGTACATATACATTGTGTTACCGGTTAATGGATAACATCCAGTTTCATTGTAAAACATTTGGTGTTTAGACAAAAACACTCACTGGAAAACCTTCAAAGAAAACACACGGGTTGTAGTTGTAACTGTACTTAGCCGCTAATAGAGATATGTGACGCTGTACTCTTTTCTTTTCTAAGCTCCTCTTTGTGTTTACCTCCTGTGGTGCTGAATTAGTATGTGAGACAGCCAACAAAATGCCCCGACAGTCAGCTACCTACCACACAGTCAGAGCATTAAGAGAACGGACTCTGAAATCTGAAAGGGCCCGAGGCTTCGGACGGACAGAACAGACTCTGTCTCTCTCTGCAGGAGAGTGATGGAGAGGGGAGAAGTGGAGACACACAGAGAGGTTAAAGCTTTGGATTTTTAAGGTCCATCTCAACAGCACCATGAGCGCCAAAATCAGCACGCCGGCTCTCACACTGAGGCAGGGCGGCCGGCCAGAGCGTGCATGCATGAAGGAGCGCTCGATGAACTAAGGAGGCTGAGTGCATCCCCTGCAGTTCAGCTGCATTCTTACATACTGCAGGAATCTGAATGGGGCCTGCGGGAGATGAGCTTTCATTGTTAATCATGTGACGGCTGTGAGCGAGCGAGTTATTATCTTTGCTTCTTTTCGCCCGGTTTGTCATGGCCTGACGGTTCAACAGAGAGTTATCTATTCTGAGCAGCAGTCCACTGACGGACTGACCGTCCACACCTCAAACCGACACGCAGCGGAGCTCACAGGCCTCACATCTACGTGAAGCTGCTGTATCAGCACGGCTCTATATTTAGTGCAGATTAGGAGGGTCAGAGTGATATAAACCATAGCGGGTTACAAGGACAAGATAACGCTCATTGTGAGAACCAGCTCATACGCTAACTGTAAGGGTCACGACTCGTCAGCTGGACGGCAAACTTTTTAATGTTCAAACAGACTCACCATAAATTTCTTGCCTCTCAGAAAATCGACTACAAAGTGCTGCTGCTGTTTTCCATCTCAGTCTTCACACCTGACCCAGATGTCGGTTTTAAAGGGGCACCTTGTAAATAGCTGAAATGCTCTTTAGCTTTTTCCCACACACACATTTTATCAGCCAGTCTGGGCAAAACTCCTGAGAAAGTCTTCTTTAAGCTCTCTGGAAGAGCAAATATTAGTACATTACAGGTATTTGAGTGTAAAAAAAAAGTACTAGTGATATCAAGTTTTCACAAAATCACTAAATCACCTTTGTAACAGATCTGCCCCAAATTAAGGAAGTTTATAATGTTTATTTTTTGTTGACAGTGTCAGAGAGGTGTTCATTTAACTATGATTATTAATGAGTAATGAGGGTATTGTACTGGATTGCATTAAATTAAATGAATCTGACAGTGTCAATAAAAAAGAAACATTATTGTCTTTGTAAAAGTAAACGGATGAACGTATTGGATTGATTTGCATAATGGTTCACAAGTGTACCTAATAAAGAAGGAGGGTATATAAACCATAATTTAAAGGAATAAAAGCAGAAATACCAAAGATATAGAGTATTTAAGATTATCTGACTCAGAAGTAAAACAGAAGTTCAAAATGTTAACTAATCCCACTAATAACATTTCTTTCAAAACCAAATTTAAGTGTTTATTGTGTCCTGTGTGTTAAAAAATGATAAAGGTCAATATGTTCTTATCAATAATGACCAAAAACACACTATCAGTATAAGAAATCTCTTTCCTACAGACATCATCTTAAGTTCAGCTGTGTTGGCTGTTGATCTGCATGAGAAAAATCTTTCTGGCCGTTCCTCAAATGACAATAACAGGAGGGACATGAAAATGATTTAAAATGACAAATGTCCTCACTGCAGCTGCAAACCAACACAGCATCTGTGTATCAATAGAGATCTCCAATCCTCTGGTGTTGAAGATACACAGGAAGTGTGTGTGTGTGTGTGCTGGCAGATGAACGAATGTCAGTAACCAGAGAGAGCTCGTTGCCATAGCTCAGTGGTGATGTAAAGGGTCAGAGGTTTGAGGCGGTGGCGTCACAGCTCACCTTCAGGAGCTCACCTCGGCCGTGTGACCGCTCTCCGATTACACGCTGACATACACGTCCTGTGAGAGTGTGTCATACACCGCATACGGCAAAAAAAACCTGAACTGAACTGTGCTGCACACATAACTGTCCCACGCCGGGAGACGTGAACACCTGACGCAGGGGAATGTGGCTTCAAAGGCTCAGCTGTGCCGGAGAGACATATCAATCTGTGTTTATGAATGTGATTACGATCGCTTGATAAACACCACACACACACTTTTCCCCGCCAACACAGCGTCCATCAGACCGTCTGTGCATCTGTCTGCCAGGATCTGACGCTCAGTTTAAGTGTGGGGAAAACTGAGCTCTCAGTTTCCTGAGCAGGGGCTTGTTTCAGTAATCCGCCCTTGTCATCACGCTGTATATAGATAAAACTCTCTCATGACCGTGGATGTGTGTTGATGCTGGTAATGGACTCTATTCTTGCTCAGTCAGAACCAGTAAAGGTGTGACTAATGACGAATGACGCTTCACAACATGAGTCCATTTTTGGGCTCTGAGAGACTTTTGGAGCTGCAATCAGTTCAGATTCCCGCTCTGATTCAGAAACAGGCATCAGTCATTTGTGTGTGTGTGTGTGTGTCATATTACAGTGTTCCAACACGGACGCTCAGTTTCATTTCAACTACACAAGTAACATCAGATAAAAGGCAGGATATAATCACTAAGCCTGCTCACGTCCGCCTCGTCAAATTAAAGACAAAACCTCATTTCTCAGAAGTTGAAATAATTAAATCTGGTGGCCGTAAAATGAACCTATATGATCGTTACATCATCAGGGGGATTATTGTGTTTCTATGTTTAGTACATAAATCATTTTAAGAAAAAAAACAAAGAAAATACAGAATGAGAAAAAAAAACTTCAGGAACGAGCAGCTCATCTTGAGACTTTATTAAAATCTGATGACAGCTGAGCTGAAACTGAAATCTTATTAAACCACACGCAGCCCGATGAAAGAACTTACTGAGGATTAAACTCTTAAAAAATCATACGCAGAGATGTTTTTAACTTTAGTCTGTTGTTTATGACGTTTGTTGTTTGTGGATATTTTAAACTGATTCTAGCTTTGAAGCTTTTTAAAGTTTTCAGGGTCTCTTGGCTTAAAGATTTTTGGAACATGAGAGAACTGAAGAGAAGAGAAAAAAAAACAAGAAATAAATTCTCATTAAAGTTTTCTGCTTCATGTTACATCAAAATATCTTACTTTACTTCTAATGTGTGCTTTGATGGCAGTTTTGAGAACACATTTTTAACTCTGGGTGTGTTTTAATTGTCTGTTTGATCGACAGCTGTATCAGGCTACTGTACTGCTGTATCAGAAACTACTCTGCGATGTCACTTGTGATTTTCCACAGATTTGGTTGAATCAAACTACTTGTTGCTCTGTTATTGTTTTTGCTAAAGATGGCACCTCAGCCCAGAGACAGAGAAACAGAAAGAAAGAAAGAGAGGCGAGAGGAGTGTGTGTCGGGTGTTGCAGTGGAGAAAACGTCTTTTTTATGACTGTGGGAATCGATGTCTCCACCCCACCCTCCTCTCTAACTGAGCTTTATACCCCCCCCACGTTCCCTTTCCTTTCCTTTCTCCAGCCAATGTCTCCCCCCATCTCTCATCTGCGGTCCACGCCTTGTCTTGTAGGATTAATAACCTCATAAATTTCTGATTCTGCCTTTAGACGCCTGAAGACAGAGAGTGAATTAAGAGTGATTGCATCTGTGTGTGAGTGTGTGCAGTCATTTGCATGACCTTCTTTTGGATTGAATGCATGCCCCTGTGTGAACTTGGGTGCATGCTAGTGTGTGTGTGTGTGTGTGTGTGTGTATAAATGCATGCCTGTACTTGAATATTTTGACATGTGCAAGTGTGGGTGTGAAATTGTCTCTATTTTTTGTGTGTTTTTTTGTGTTTGTGTTCGTGCAGGTGTGAGAGGACTAAAATTTCGTAATTTGTTCTTGAATTACAGTATTAAATGTGCGATGTGGGAACAAGCTTTAGTATTTGACATCGTATTTGTTCCAAAATGTGCTGAAGGCTGACGAAGCAATCAACTGTATTTGAGCGCAGGAGTGTAACTGATAAGCTATCTTCAGTGGAGCAAGGGTGAAGAGGGGAAGACGTGGCCAACCGGAGCAGGAGAGGAAAAAGGAAAAAAAAAAACACCTAGACGTTGAGATACGGGTGTAAAAACAACCGTAGCACTGAATTAAGTGTCAGGATGAGTGACTGGATATATATGCGTGACCTGCTCTGAAGGTGATTATAATATGCTGGATACCTGCAGACGCCTACTTGGCACTGGAGGCAGCATTTAAACAAAAGCCGCGTGTTGTGTGTGCAGAAAGATGATGACTGATGTCTCCTGTGCATCTGTGTGTGTATTAATGATGTCAACAGTGTTGTAATGGAGCAGTGTCAGACTGAGGCCAAAGACAAATGAGAGGAGCTCCTGCATACCAATCAATACTCACACAGGAATACACAGTAAAGAGCTGTTGTGTCTTTCTTCTGAAGGGATAATATACACTAGCTTTGCTGTAATAACCTGTGACATGCATAAGTGAGCGTAAATTTCCTGTTTTTCCTTTTTCGTGTTCTACTTTGCTCAAAAGCTGGATTGTTGTTGCGCTCTGTAAGTGTGTCATAAAAACAAGGTATTTGGCGAGTGGTGCATATGTGTGCAAACAGGTAAGCTCGTACGGAGGTGAGGTGTGCAAACAGTTTGGTCGAGTGGCGTATCGCTGAGCAGATACAGAGAGAGCTTTTTTTATGTGGAGGTGTTTAAACACAGTAGAGCCACTGTTGCTTCGAGCGAGCAAACACAGAAACTTTGACCTACGGTGGACTCAAGGTGCCTCATCAAAGACGACCTGAGGCCAGAGGAAGGTCCCGTGTGTGCACTGGGATGTGTGCAGGTGTGTGTGTGTTTGTGTTAATGAAATATTCTGCAGTCTGCTTAATCTTTAGCTCAGCAGCACTCTTAAGAAAATCTCTGGAGTCACGGCAACACATAATGAGTATCCAAAATTGCAGAAAATGTAGAAAATAGGATTAACACAAACAATGTCTCTAAAATCCCCCTTATTTCTAAAAAAGGATTGCTCATACTGCGTGTTTTACATCACATATCCGACCTCATAGATACAGAACTTAATAATCAATTTGTGAATTTGTATTTCTCTTCTTTGACATCCTCATTTCAGTCCATGTAAAATCTTCTGCCTTGTGTACAAACCTCAGATCCACCGATAACGCGTCCTTCGTCTGGGAAGCTACATTATCTAAAGAATTCATGTGCCTTCGTTGTGTACGTGGGCTCCTTAACAAAGCCTCCTTAGTGTGCTGGTCCGAATGTCCTGACCCACACCGAGGGTCAAACCTATTGCATCACCAGCACAATGCCCGTCCATTCACACACACCCACCCCGGTACAGCCGGGTCATAAATTTTGGGCCTGGACACATTCCGGTTAGAATAAAATCAGGAATGTTTCACAGCTAATATATTCTGCCCGAGTGAGACAAGCATGCAGAGAAACATCCAGCTGGAAGTGTTCACAGAGGTTATTTTTAAAGCAGCACTGCCCCTCAGAGGTGTTGAGAGGAACTGCAGGCTAGAAAAAAAAATGTATATGGTATCCAAGAAAGAATAAGTTAAGGTGTGATATTACCTGTATGGGTCTGCCGTCCTCTGTCCCAATCATATTCCTCCACTCCATCAGAGAGCGCTGCAGGTGGTCCAGTCCCGTCTCCCACAGCCGAACGTACCCCCCCATGTCCACCGTGACCACACCTCCAGAACCGAGAGGGGCGATGAGCACGTCCGACTCTGAAACTTTGGACAGCCAGCTGGTGTAAGGCGACACGCTCATCGACCTGTAAAATGTAAAAATATGGAGGTCGAGGGACAGTCACAAAAAGAAGCAATCAAAAAGATGTCAACACTTTCTCTCTTTATATAGAGTTTCTCTGGACTCCACGTGATGGCATCAATTATGTGTGTCTGAATTATGTTTTTTACTCTGAGCAAAACAGGTCTTTTTACCCAAACTTGGCTTAAATGGTAAAAAAACATTGTGTGCCAAATGTAATGAGGAGAAAACCAAATCCATAATTGTCTGTATGTCTGATGAGAGTAAAGGTAGATTTATACACACACTTTTCGTTGCTGATAGAAAGAAAAACAACAGAGACAGTTCATGAATATTTCTTGATGTAATGCTGTCTCTGACCACTAGTCGGTGCTACAGGATGCAAAATGATGCACTTGTTCTGAAATGTACCACAGAGTGAAACAGAAACAGGTGTGTTGTGTTTACCTCGGGACAGGAATGTATTTCAGTTTTTTGGAGTTCAGATCAGTCACCTCCAGGTACGCTGCCGTCATCGGGGGGGTAACGTCTGAGCGACAAACAAGGAAGTCTTTACACATTCAACACACCTCTCCTCTGTGTTGTAAACTAAACTGATGTGTGATCTGAACTCTGACCTTTGGGGTAAATCTCCTTCAGGGGCACCTTGTTGGGTGGGATGGCTCGGACCACCTGATTCGCTGAGAGCAGGCTGACGCAGTTCTCCCGTTTGGCCGAGCTGGACCGGGGCCCGCCCCTGAAGAACATGTGACCCCCGCCCTCGCTGCTCTTCATCGCCGACAGGTCAACGGGCCTGTTAAAGCTGTACACCTCATTAGGGGACTGGACAAGAAGAGAAATCAAGAGGAAAACATCACTATCGAGCCCCCAGCTGTGAAGTCTAGTGGTGAACACATTAATATTCATCGGTCCAGATCAGAACCTCATTCAACAAGACTCTCATGTTTTCATTCATGTAGTCGACCCACTGAACTTTCTTCAGGCGTACATTAAGCCTACAGCAGGGACACACACACCCCTCGTATCTATGCCCTGATACGAGAGTCTGATGAGCATGTCTTTGGTACAGAAGAATAAAATAGGTGAAAACTGCAGCATGTAAATACAGTGTGAGAATATAAACTCCAATTAAGTGCCATCTTGCTGCAGAGTAACAGGGCTTAACACTATATTACCTTTCCACCATTTAAGTGCTGCTCACTAAAACTGGACTAGAAAACTATTTGATGGCATTAAATTATGGTGGAACAGAAATCTGAAGAACGTTATGACACTGAAAACTTAAAATGATGCAAACTTCTCATATTTTGTCTAATCTTGAAGATGAGGAGGTATTTTACATTTGTACAGAGAAGTTACTACAGCAGCGGTCATACTAGATGTCTGAAATCTTACAGGACAAAATTGTCAGTGCAGCTTTAATTTCAAATGATGAGTTCAAATCTATCAAAGCTTAATGTCTCAAATATTAAACCACGTTCTTTTCTCTTCACATCCTCCTGTAATCTCACCAAGAGGTCTGGGAAGCCCACGATGATCCGTGCAAAGGAGCCGGTGTCGGCCGTGATACGGTTCGGTGAAACAATCTTCTGGTCCAGAGCGGCGCTCAGGTTCTCGTTGGGCAGCTGCTCACATGAGGACAGCATCTGAGGTGTGGACGTCTCAGCTGAGGTCACGACGGGACAGAGACAGAAACATGTTGAGATTACATCATAAAGGGAAAATAAACCAAAGAAACGCCTCTGTTAAGGTACCGGACATCATACATGTGTGCTTCATGTGACAGATCCACCCTGAGTGTCCACTACATCAATGAGCTCACTGCACAAACCCTCTCAGGAGCTCCTATATTTCTCCTTTAGATCACCATAAAGTTCACCGTCCTCCGTTGTATCCACTAAGTTACTGCAGTGACCCGTGACCTTCGTCGACTAACTCAGTCTAACTGTTGGACGTTACTCATGACTTCACATTTAGTTCTCATTAATTGTGATATGGAGGGGTGAGAAAGTTTAATATTGATTGAAACCTGCAAAGTTCACCTGATATTTTTTATTTGACTTAAGGTCAGCTGACAGGTAAGTTAAGAAGTCATCTCAAGGCAGACATACGACTGTCCAGGGCGCCGCTTTATTTCCCCGTTTGTCCATCAGCTTGGTGTTGACATAACGTCTTTAATAAGAGACACAGGACATAAATGCCCTGTTGACCTTTGTGGAGAGCTGTAGATGTCCTCGTCGTCGTACCTGAGCTGGCTCCGTGTCCTGAGCTGACGGAGTTCTCACTGATGCTGTGGAGCTGACACACTCCTGAGTCCTCGGCAGCCATGTGCATTGGTTTGGTGAGCAGGAACTTCCTATTCAGCGACACAAAAAAACGGCATGTTGAGCTGTAATTAAATTCAAACTTTAAGATCCTCAGAGAGATTTGAGACTTTCTTACTTGTTGGTGTTGCTCTCCAGCAGCAGCCAGCGGTCCTCTGCCACCAGGAAAACAGACTTCAGGTTGATGGGGAGGGAGATGGAGTGAACTCTTCCCTCCAGCACGTCCAGCACCTCCAGCTGGTTTCTGCAAACACAAAAACACCAAGATCAGCGACTAACGGCATCATATGACTGACATCGTGCTGTTAAACAATGATTTACCCGTCCTCCTTATAGAAGAGAAGCCAGTTTTTGTGGGCGAAGTCATGACACATTTTATGTCCTCCCTGCAAACAACAATCGAAACACAACACATTAACTTCAGACGCTGTTTTGGAATAATTTGTTCTCAAAATGTAATCTGCACAGGGTCATGCAGCCTAATTCAGAAGAAAAACAAACATGTCACATAAAATATTCTGATGTAAAACTGAGCACATGGAGAAGAAATAACACGTCTACGTCTTGAATGAACGGTGCAGATTCCTGAGCGGCTCTCTCTGGAGACGCTGAAACCTCTGACCTGCTGTTCCTTACTGCTCCACCAGTTCGAAGCTCTGGCGGAGGGCTGATCGCCGTCTGGAGACAACATGAGCCTCCGCACGGCGCCTGTCACCATGTCCAAATGGAGCACTGTGTTACTCTGAGAAGTAAAAGACAGACAGAAAGTGGAGTGAAACGACATAAAATGTTAGAAAATACCTCCAGAAAGCATGTTGATGTTGGAAGTTCTTTTAGCACGTCTTTTAATCACATGGACGGCAATTGGTTAATGACTCAAGCTACAATTTCTGCAATGTGTTTTTCCTTTTTCATACCACTGCTAGAGCTGTCAGAGCCACAATACTTTCTTACACATTCCTCATTCCTGCGGATATTTTCCCGTTGTTTCTTGCCTGTGTTTCAGCATAAATGTCTTCAAACCAGTTACACCTCAATGAGTGAGTTGCACCGATGTTCCTGATGCATAAAATTTCTTTCCATTTTGTACCATAAAGAAAAGGTACAGCCAAACCTTATTTTGGTGCATACAGTATCTCTACTTCCGTTTCCTGGTGTTACCCCCCCCCATGTTCTTTATCATCCTGTTTGTCTCTTGCTCTGTTCTGTGTTTGTTATATCTTGTTCTTGTCTTTGGCTATTTTCAGTTTAGTGTTGCACCTTTCCTATTTTATTTTGTAAACTTACCTCTCCTCTCATGTCAGACACTTTATTTCCTGCCCTTGTTTGTTTCTTTTTTGATTACCTGTTCCCCTTTAGTCTCCTCATCTGTCTCCACTTTCCCATCAGCCTCACCACATATATCAGTCCCCTTCCTTTGGTCTTTGTCAGTTTGTCTGTTTTGTCATGCTACACCCATGTGATTCCTGTTTTCTGTGCTACCTGCCTGTCAGCTCCCAATAAACCATCATCAGCATCAGCTCTGTCTCTGTGTCTCTGCTCCGTGTACAACAGTTAAGCTGCCATCCTTAAATAAGATTCATGCTAAGGTGTGTAAGCTAACCTGTGAGCTGCACACAGTGAATCATTTTTTAATCTTTCTGCTTGAACACAGCCAGCAGAGGGGGCTCCCCTCCTGGATCTGCCTTGTTATCTCTAACTAATGTGAACGCTGCACTGCAAGATAATCCAGTTCACTTTAGAGAGACCTAATCTTATCAGATGAGCAGTAGGATGTAGGATGTGTGTGTGTGTGTGTGTGTTTAGTATGCATGCATTGGTGAACTTAGGTGAACTGTGCAGAAGGTGTTGGCTTGCAATGTACTAGGCTTCATCTTCAATTGAGTTTTATGAAGAAGAGGAGCCACGGGGGAGCTGGCCTCGGCCCCTGGCTGCCCTGCTTCACACTAATGGTTTCCTTATGGCCTCCATTCCTGACACACACACACACACACACAACTTTACAGAGGAACGTTTGAGCTATTCAGAGAAGGCAAACCCCATTTCCTGATTCTAAACATACACCGCCTTTGGAGGGAGTTCGAACATGTGTGAGCACACGTGTGTGTCCTGCATGTGGATGTGTCTTCTGACAGGCCGGGCTCAGGTTGTGTGTGCCTTTGTTGTGTATGTAATAGTGTCATGAGTTTGTTTCTGCATGTCATTAAGTAAAGAATGATGTTTTCAGCACGTGTGCATGCATTTATGTGTGAATGCCTGGAAAAAACAGCATTTATGAATGTGCATGCAAGTGTGCATGAGTGTGTGTGTGTGTGTGTGATGGTTTCTCCTGATTTCCCTGGAAGACCAACGACCTGTGAATGAACTTTATGTTGTCTGGACCTCTTCATTTTTAGACAGACGTAACATGATCCATCACAGCGGTATTTTTAGAAGTCCTCCTCTTGCCTAATATGCACCAGCTGTATGAGCGTTCTGCTCGCAGAAAAAAAGCAAACGCTCGCATTGTTCTTGTCTTATGCTCTGCTGTTGTAGGGTCTTGTGGGGTAAAAGAGAGACAGATTCAGCAGCAAACAACTGCTAACCGCCAGTCGCTTTAAGAAACTGTGCACAGCTATTTTAAATCTGTGAAGAATCTGTGGTTGTTCTCTGAAGAAAACTTTAAATACCAGTGTTGCGTAAGTGTCACATTACATATTATACTAGTCCGTAAACAAGGACGTCGGACCAAGAGTCCTTGAGTGAGAGTAGAGTGAGAGTGTACGGTACAATTTCCACATCACTCCTACATACTTTTATGGTGCTCCACTAACTAGCTAACCCACTCACATTTAAACCTGACATTTATGGTTTGAGAAACAGTAATGACGTCCACTATCACATCCACCTCAACTGTAAAGTTGTAATTCTATTTTCCTTTCAGAACTTTTGCTGTGTGATTATTTGTTTTATACCCGGTTCTTTCTTAAAGGTACCCTGTGGTGCTTTTGACCGCTGCTGGTGGTAGAAGAGTAAATAAAAGAGAAGAAGAAAGAGAAGTCTGTTAGCCAGCGTTAACACTGGAGGTTTCAAAGCAAAAGCTTCGCCATTGATGTTAATTATTCCATGACTATTAATTAAACAGTATTTTTCCTTAAAGCTGTTAACACTCACTGTATGGATCATTTTCTCAGTAGTGTAAATATTGTCATGTTTTAAATTAAAATGCAGACAAATATTTCTAAATGAACAATCTTTGCTGGTCTGGAAAGTTAACTGCTGCTGACTCTGCTCATTTTATGATGTCTTATTGAGATATCATAGCAAAGAGCCCCTGAAAAACAAGTTTTTTGTCTTTTTAGGTTTCCAATATAGGTTTCCTAAATATGTGATGGGATTTGCAATGAAACCTTTAATACAAACATCCTGTTCACTGACTCTTCTGCCACATCATCGTTTCCAAACGGGCATCAAGAAAAAAAATCACTATCTCTGACGAAATGTGTGCTGAAGCTCATCTTTGTGTGCCAACCTGCTCCTCGTGCAGCACCACCTGCCCGTCCAGAGGACTCCCGAGGGGGGCGACAGTGACGAAGGGCTGCCAGACACCGCTGATGGTCCTGGGGAAGACGTCGTAAAGCTCCATGCACTGAATGCTCTCCCCGCGCTCCTTCATGCAGTACAGGGACACTGGGTTACACGTGGCCACATACAGCACATCTGACAACAAAAACAAGAAGACTTAAATGAGTGAAATGTCCTTTTTTGATGTTTCTCTCATGTCTGTTTTATCCACAGATCTTAGATAATTTCTTTGCATTAGACGTCATCTGCTGGATCCTCTAATGTAGCCCTACATGAACACTGAGAGCAGAGACATGAGGATGTGTTATGTGACGGTGCTGATAGTGTGTGTGTGTGTGTGTGTGAGTGTTTACCATCTTTGGTGGTGACATCGCAGATGATGTTGACTTCATTCATGGGAATCTGCCAGTGGGCTTTCTCTTCGCTAAAACTCAAAGCCCTGCTTTCCTGTCTGTTGCAGGGGTAACCCTGAACACGCAGAAACACAGGCCCCTGGAAACACCAGACGCACTGTTACAGCAGAGCACACACACTCCCACAGTGTGAAAACAACGCTGCTGTTTAATGTTTATGGAAAATCTGTGTAACTGTTCTACGTTGGCTGGATTGGCGGGCTGCTTATTTATTTTTTCTATTTTCTCCTCAGCTACTGAAGGTGCAAAAAAAAGGACGTCATACCAAGCTGACACTCCTAAATCTCCTAAAAAGGTTTTCTGCGATGCTCATCCCTTTCTGAGCTTTGGAGAATGCTGATTAATTCCTCCTTCGCACAGAATAACAGCTCTGCTCGGTTTACTCTCTCGTTAGTTAGGATGGAGCTCAAGGGTGATGAGTTTCCACACTACACAAAAAGTGTCAACGTTTCCACAGAAATTTCCCAAACATGATTTACGTTGGTGCATTTGTTTTCCAAGCAGTCATCGTTTTGGGACAATAAAACAAACACCTTCAAGAGAAAGAGAGATTCTGGGTGAACTATTTAAGTACTCATCCTCAGCCTATTTAACCACCAGTGGGAGATGCGAGCGTCTTTTATCGTCTGTCTGAGTGTGTTTCCATTGTGTGTTTACCTTGATGTCTATGGGGTGTGTCTCAGTGGGACAGAGCAGTTTGCGTCGAGCGTTGCCACCTTGGTTTATTGTCCAGTATCCCGTCATCTTGACCTCTGGAAGGGGCAACCTAAAGATTGAAGGTCAATTGTGAATTTGTTGTAAGTTGTGAGTAACGATGAAAATGGATGACGTGTGTTTTTGCACCTCAGCACGTCTGATTTCTGATTTTTGGAAACCTCACTTTCACCATTTTGCCTCCCCAGTCAGAATAAAATTAACTCATCTTACGAGGGCTCAACATGATCACCAAAAAATGACTTTAGATTCTGTTTTGAGTAGGAAATACAGTTTTTTATTTAAATCCTAACTGTGTGTAGAGATGGTAAACTTGCTTGAACGTTGAACAGGTGTGTCTGTGTGTGAGTCTCTGCTCGGCCTGATGTTTACTACTCATCCTGTGAATCACAGCTGGATTGTGGTCGCAGTCTTATTGGCTGCAGGTGAAGTGAAAAGATGCAACACAACCACAAACTACAGAAATTCCCAAAGGATGGACGGTCCTCCAACTGTAAATATTTCTGTGAGGGGAAACGCAACAAGATACAAAAGATAAGCTGCTTCTTGTTTTTCATGTCCAAAAATGGAAATCAATAAACATAATGGAAGAGAATATCTTTACAGTTCTGTATTTGTTGAAGGAAAATACTTGTTTCTGCCCTGCTCTGTTCTCAAGATTTCACTTGAGAGATTTATGAAATCTTAATTTATGAATGTTATAAGTCAAAATAAAACCACAGGAGACAGAAGAAACAAATATTTTCCTTTATTTAAAAGACAAAGCTGTACATGAGACAGTGAGGTGGATGTTAGAGTCTTATCTTTCCCTTATAGGAAAGGTGAGGTAATGTCAATGATCTACTCAGCTATTAATTTAATATTTCAGGAAGCAGCGAGGAGACTTCATGGAAGCCTTAAAGTTTGATGTGAAACCAGTCATGAGGCTAAAAAAACAACATCAGCCAATTTCAAGCATTTTCAGGATTTCTAAAATATATATCTAAAAGTTGCAAACACTCAAATCAGAAAATGATGTCTAACAGGTACCCTCAGAAAAATTCAAAAGGGTTCTCCGAAGACAGATATAAAATCTACCTTAAAGCGTGACCCACCAGCCCCCATCAGAGAAAACACTTCCAGGAGGGTTCATTTAAAAGGCACCAATTATAACAATATCAAAGACTGCAAGTTTGGATCCTTTAGAGGGCGAAAAAGTGACATAAAAATCTGTTTAGTTAGTTTTAATTTCTAAAATATTGATTGTAATTTGTGTTACTTCTAGCTCATATATCCTTTTAGAACAGAATCACTAAATGGAAAATCAACGCTTAATAAAGCTGTAATTCAGCATTATGATGTCAAATTTAGTGTTTGTCATATTGAATCTAATGTTTCTGTTGTGTGTTAAGATGATGCTGAAGATCACGAGCATCTGATGCATCTTACAAAAAGTGATGACTGCTATAAAAAGCAGGTTATGGTGACTTAGGGGTTAATGTTAAAATAAAATTAACTAGAACCCTCTGATAGATTTCCAGTCGTAAAGCTGAGGGAGGATTCACTCAGGAAGACGAACAGCTTTCACCACTTTTCACTTCTTTCTTTGAGATTGTACGACATTATCAGTCACTGTCAGTCGTACCTGTGCTCTCTGATGGTATTTCTATTGTATTTTTAGTTGTATGTTTAATGTAGCTGTATTATTATTTTTTATTTTAGGTCTGTATCTGTTTTTCTCTTTTTGCACGTGTGGTCCAAAAATATTTTTGAGCATTGTTCAAGAATTTCATTACCAGCGACTGCTCTGTGTAACTGTTGTGCACATGATAATAATAAAATCTTGAATGGTGAATTGGCAGACCTTGACGTGCTCTCACTCACTGAATAAACTGTGTTTTGGACCATGTAGTTATTATCTGAAGTGAAAATAGACTGGGTGAACTTCTACCTGGCTGTAAAATGTCCTTTAATGAGATTCATATCACAGCCAGGTGAGCTGCAGAGTAATGTCTCATATAATTTTTTATTCATCGCCTCTCTCAGACTCTGTAACTGCTGACTGACACTGCGTCGGTGCATCAGTCAGGTACTGTTATGTTCCTGAATGTGCCGTTAAGTGTGTGTCGTCCTAGTGTGTCTTGCGCTCCTGATGCCTTACTCCTTAGCCAGTTTGACAGAAGTGGGCTTGGCTCCGATGGGGATCCCGTGCTTGTGCAGCGCTTCGATCAGGACCTCTCTCATGTCTTTGTTGTATGAGTCAAAGTCGAAGACGTTTCGCACCACGTTGGCCAAACCCTCGTCGGGGAATTTCTGTCGGCAGGACAACGAGGGGGGAGAGAAACAAAGGTGAAAAGGATGAAAGGATGGAGGAGGGAGTTATGAAGAGAGACAGGGAGGATAGTGAGAGGAATGAAAGGGGAGATGAGAAAAAAGGATAACAGGAAAATAACAGATGGAGTGAAGCAGGACAGAGAAGAAAATAAAGTTACTATGATTTACAAGTCTTTAACAGGGGTCAACGTAGGGACAGAGTCTGGAAGAAGACATGTTATCAGGAAGGTAACTCATCTGTAGACTCAGACAACAACAAAGAGCAAAGACAAATCTTCTTTCTCTCACTGAGGTTGTTACTCTGAGCTGTTAGTTAGTGTGATATAATTAGAGAAATAAAACTTATACACCTTTTCTGTGTTATAGTAACTGTGGTTGTGCAGGTAAATAGACAGTAAAGGCAGAAAAAAGAGAAATAAATACGTAGATAAACTAAAACCTTTTTTGCAAACATCTGACTTTGGTCATGTAAGATTTAATCAGATTTGGTTGAATCAGAGCAAAGCGGCTCTCCGTTTGCTCTTTGTCATGAGTGAACTGATGTGTTTTTTTACAACTGAGTCGACGCTGCTGTTCATTAAACTTTAAATGTCCTTTTTCCTCCGACACACTGAATTTACAATGTGCTGCTTTTCACCATTTCATATCAATGCAAACTGAATATATTAGGTTGTCTTGCAGCCAATCAGACAAAACAGGCAATGTGAAGACGACTCAAACAACTTTAAAAAGGCAATTCTCTTTATTTTAAGAATTTTTTTAGACCAAACAACATTCTCAGTAAAGACTGCGTGCTGTGTGCAAGTTCGATGAATAACTGATATAAAACAACAATTTCTGAAAAATGCAGATTTTTTTTGCAAAACTATGCAAAGTTCTGAAAGGTTTGATGTTCAAACGCAGAAATCTGCAGAAATGAAAATTATCTGCTGGAGGAAAATGGAAAAAGGATTATTTATCTGATCTGATCTGATACCATCTTATAGTATTTGAGTTATCAATCCTTCTGTTCGAAGCACATTTCACACTAAAATACAGAGTCTGCTCAATATCCAGTCCTTATGCTGATTCATTGAAAAAAACATGACACAAACATGAACCCAATCGTGCACTTTGAATACATAACTAGTAGAAGTGCAGAAGCTATAATTGAATGTCTGTATACATTTTAAAAGGACAAACTGCCTGTAATGACTGAACTTAACTGGATCCTGTAGTGTTATTGGGACCATAATTGCACCTTCAGATCTAAATATTACGAAGTATTTACACTTAGGCCTATAAATTGCTCCAACAATCGATAACGTTCTCATCCAAACTGGTTACAACTACAACACATTTTAAACATTTTAAAGAGCATTTCGCTGCATTGATCCGGGCTCCCAGTTACCACAAAGGTACAATTATGAACAAATGTGAAATGGTAACAGGGGGTAACACGCTCCTGCGCTCCGGTGGTGATTGATGCAGACGTCAATAGCGGTGGTGATTGATTTCCCTCCTCGTTCTTCTGACCGCTGTTCTTTCTCCCTCTCAGGACGCTGTGAGACCCATCACCACAAGGTGGCCAATTGGAGGTAGTGTGGGAAACTTTTTTTTTCCCCTTTCAAACATAAGGGCTGGAAAGGAAAGGTGTCCTATGTAAATGTCTGTTCTCCACACTGCGCTGAGGTGGATAAATTAGAGAAGCCCAAGCCAAGCTGAACAATGCTTAAGCTAAATCCTTAAGGGGTTTCTTCTTTTTTTTCTTTTTGCTACTAAATTATTGATCTCTGTAATTTCATACAGATTCAATCCAAAAGTGTGGGGAGTGCAAATCGCATCCAGCATGAAATAGTGCGAGCTCGCATCTTAATTTCCCTCCTCGTTCTTCTGCTCTCTCACCGCTGACACTTCATCTTCATCTTCTTCTTTCTTTCTCCCTCTCAGGGCTAAACGCTGTGTAGACCCATCACCACAAGGATACACCTGATAACCCTGCTCATTAAATGCAATTGGAGGTAGCGTGTGTGCATATCGCTACATGCAGCCATTCACAACAAACTTTTTTTTTCCCCTTTCCAGGTGAAGGTTGCAGCACAAAGGTAAACAGCAACCTGTAGATACGGATGATGGAAAGGAAAGGTGAGAAGAAGGATAACAGTCTATGTAAATGTCATGTTCTCCACACTGTTCGTCCTGAGGTGGATAAATTAGAGGAGAAGATGCTTACTACTTAAACAATAAAACTCCAATGGCAAAGCAATAAAACAGAACAGAAAAGGTGGTAACCATGGGAACAATGCCCTCTGCTAAACATCCACGCATGTTAAACTGTCTTCAGGGGAGTTGCTGCTTACGTGAGACTCAATTTGAGGTTTTTTCTTCTTTTTTTTCTTTTTGTCAGACCTCCACAGGCCCTTGAGCTCTACTAAACTCTTGAATGGCCTCACCCAGAAGAGCAGAGTGTCCTTGTGAGCCGAAATTAGAATAAATAAAACGTCTACAATTGAAGTCGATTTGGTAATTTCATACAGATTCAATCCAAAAGTGTGGGGAGTGCAAATCGCATCCAGCATGAAATATGTCGCTTTGATGATGTCAGTCCTCCAAAGGACACGAAGTGAAACGTGACCATAATTACTCACAGCCCTCTGCTAAGCTTGGATGTTTTGTGGTGCAAATTTTGTGGGCTCTGAATAATGAGGGATAAAGCCCCTGCTGGGTGAGTGAGACTGCTGAAATGGGTGGGTGGAGGGACAGAAAGGCAGAAGATGAGGGTGGGGGTACTTTGAAACTCAAATGCCAATGGGCATGACAGGAATCCCTGCCCCACCTGAGAGGTGGCTCAAGGAGGGGATAACGTGACACATGACTGGTAATGTGCAGTTTTTCGACTTATTCTTCTTCCTCTCGCAGCCTCTCTCTTTAACTCCCATGTCATTCTTCTTATTTAGAAAAACAAAACATAAGAAAAAGCTAAGAGAGCTACACGTATACTCCATCAGAAACATTTGTCAGAGGTTGGACAACTACAGAAACCCTCCTTTCTTGCAACTGCACACTTTTGACTTCCTTCTTTTCGAGCATAACCAGGTCGGGGGTGGTGCAAAAACTCCCTTCGACTGCAGATTTTACACCCGTTCTTGTGTAACAGAGTATATTAAGGTGTGTGTGTGTTGTCATCAGTCTGGAACAGGACCTACTCTCTCTGTCACAGCTGTGTTTTAAGGACGCTCGTAAATTATTAAAGAATGTAGCAGTGCAGGATTAAGGTCACATAATCATTATAAATTATTGATTAAAAAATGTCTGAGAAAAATAAAGAAGTGTTGTACTGTTGAGGGGTGTCCATCGTATTTGTATGTTTCATCTTCTCACCTGGAGGTGTTTGACAATGTTGACCACCTCTCGGGTGGAGTAAGGGTAGGTGATGGTGCCCTGGTCGGCCATGGACCTCAGCTCTCCGAAGGCCGCCACCAGCTTCTGCAGCGTAGCATCGGGAACGTCGGGGCCGTACTGTTTGAGCATCGCCAGCTCCGCCTGAGGTTTCGGGTTGTCGACAGCATGGCAGCTAAAGATGTCACCTGTTCAGAAGGAAATATGGTCAAACTTTCCCGGAGTGATAGGTGCTCAGTTTTAATAAAGAAATATCTGCTTAGCTCTTTGTACATATATCATATCATATGACATACATGTCATATTATACTTTTTTCAAGGCTTTGCTAAACCAGGCTGACACAATAATATTTGTTCAGTGCACTTTGCTGAGCTCTGCAACAAAGAGATTATTATTGATGCAAAACACCTGAAAATAGGCCCTTAATCACTTGGGGCTGGGGAAATAATGATTTCCACGATGCATTGTGATGCTTTGTTGAGTGATTCTGTATCGATACAGTAAAGTCTACAATTGATAATCAGATCAGTTTCCTGGAGTTTGGTGCTGCTGCTACATAGAACGTGTCGCCTGTGTTTCCATTTTAAAACCGCATGACAAGATGGCAGAGCAGCTGCATTACATAGAAGAAAAGATAACCGACGCTCTGCTGCAGGTTGTGGGTGTGGTGTATGAGTGTGTACCTAGAGCTCCAAAAAAGTCATTGCCCAGGAAAGGAAAGCCGGGTCGATTAGCGAGGACAAGCATCCTGAAGTCTGGGTGCATGACGATGGTGTTGGGCCGCCCTTCGGCTTCACGTGGATCTTTTGGAGAAGGCACAGTCATAGGTAGCACACAACAAGCAAACAAACACACAAAAACAAACCCTCGCACTTCCTGTCTCTGCGTCTGTTCCTGCCTCCACCCTCTTTTTCATTCTGAGCCTCACACGCACACCTCTGCTCTCCTGATAGTATTGGGACCTGTCTCAAGTTTGTGTTTATGAAGTCTCTAGACTGTATTTACATTTTTCTGTTAGGAAGAGCACACGAAGGAATGGAGAAGCTCTCAGCCACGAGTGTGACTATGTGAGACTAGTTGGAAAATGTGCACGTTTACAGTCCAGAATCTACTGGTGCCTGTCCATAAAGGCTTTTATCCTAAGCCTCCTTTAGTGGCCTGAACCTGATGTTTTACTCGTGCTTGTCTTCTAGGACATCCAATCCTCAGCTTGTCCATTTAATGGTCCTACTTCTGTCTGCACGCTGTGTCTGGGACATGTCTGCTGTCGCGGCATTGAGCCCTACACGTACGTCTGCATTTACCTGAGATGATTCTGCGTCCGTCGGCCAGGATCATCTCTCCACTCTCCACCAGGGTTTTGAGGATGCAGGTGACGTTTGTGGGAGCTTTGTCGGCCTCGTCGATCACCAGAATGTGACCCATCTTCACTGCCTTCACCTGCACACACACACAAAACATCTGTGTAAAAAAGTACTATAAAAGATACTGTTGAACCTTTTGTCTCAGTCATTGCAAAGAAGAAACAACATGTATATTACAAAGATGTGAAGACAATGAAACCATCTTCCCAGATCTCTGCAATTCACTATGACTATAATGTTATCATCCAACCAACAGAAAAGACGACAAAACCAAGTGAATAATTGAGCAAATGTTCCCTTTATGAACTAGTTGAAGAGATGGCAGAGTGATGGAGCCACCAAACTGCATCAGTCCACCCTCCATGTCCATGCTGGACATAAATCCACGGTCCAACAACACCCACCCACTCTGTTCTAGCTAGAGTCTGCTAAATGTTTTCTGGAGTGCTTCACAAGTGTTTCAGACAGTTCAACCTCTTCAGATCTACGGGACATGAAACTTGAAATGATCGTCAAGCTACTTTGCAGGCGGCTGAGGCGTCATTTAAAAGCTCTTCCTGTCATTCACCCAGTACTGTCTGAACAAATCCATTTTCAAAAATTAGCACTTTAAAATGTAACTGCAGCACAAATCTATCAGGCCACGATGTCAATGTGCTGTCTCTGGGGATCGAAAGACCACACAGCCAGCTGAAAAGTGTGTGTGTTGCTAACTGACCAGTGGCGAGTCCTCATACATGATGATGCCATCTCGGACTGACGGCTGCAGCGTCAAAGTCTGGACGGTCGTGTCCCTGAAGGAGCAGAAAACAGTGTTAAACACACGTACAATAACAGGGGAGTCACGCTGCAGATGTTCAGCGATAAAAGTCAAACAACACTTTTGCTTTCGTCTGTGTAGTTTTGTAATCAAAAACTGTGAGCTGATTAGGTCAAATACACACTTTGCCTCTGCAGCCTGATTTCAAGGTTTCATCACATCATAAAAAAGTTATTAAGAAGATTATAGGAAAAGATTTCTGTCTAAAAAAAAATGAAGTAAGCAACCACTAATAATCAACGGTATGTCTGCACCCACAGCTGTTTGACAGTGTGTGTGAGTGAGTGTGTTTTTGAGGCTCAGTTGAATTTAAAGTTTGGTTATAACTCAAACTACAAACTACTCACTAAAGCTCATTCTTTTCAGTTTATCAGATTTCTACAGAGAAATCTTAAAAAGGAGCAGATCAATTACTATTTGACCTAAAATTTATACCACAACACACCCAGTGTTTCCTGCTCAAAGATGATGTGGTTTACAGTAAACCTGCTGATAATAAGAAACCTCAGAGCAGTGTTCAGTTATTAAGAGTGAAACTGTGAAAAACGTAAAGTAAATAAATATCTATGTTTTCTCCATCACTCAAAATAAACAACCTTAAATGGTCATTTTAAATGTAATAAGCTCTACTTATACAAACCTCAATTCCAATGAAGTTGGGATGTTGTGTAAAACGTAAATAAAAACAGAATACAATGATTTACAAGTCCTTTTCAACCTATATTCAATTGAATACACTACAAAGACAAGATATTTAATGTTCAAAATGATAAACTTTATTGTTTTTTTGCAAATATTCACTCATTTTGAATTTGATGGCTGCAACACGTTCCAAAAGAGCTAGGACAGGGGCAACAAAGGACTGGGAAAGTTGAGGAATGCTGTTCAGCTCATCTGAGATGGACTGACGCAAAGTGGAAAAGTGTGGTTTTATTTTGGTCTGACGAGTCCACCATATTTCAAATTGTTTTTGGAAATCATGGACGCCGTGTCCTCCGGACCAAAGAGGAAAAGGACCATCCGGATTGTTATCAGCGCAAAGTTCAAAAGCCAGCATCTGTGATGGTATGGGGGTGTGTTAGTGCCCATGGCATGGGGAAAAGTACATACAGGTTTTGGAGCAACATATGCTGCCATCCAACGTCTTTTTCAGGGACGTCCCTGCTTTTTTCAGCAAGACAATGCCAAGCCACATTCTGCACGTGTTACAACGTCAGCGTGGCTTCGTAGTAAAAGAGTGCAAGTACTAGACTGGCCTGCCAGCAGTGCAGATTGAAAATGTGTGGCGCATTATGAAGCGCAAAATACGACAACGGAGACCCCGGACTGTTGAGCAACTGAAGTTGTACATCAAGCAAGAATGGGAAAGAATTCCACCTACAAAGCTTCAACAATTAGTGTCCTCAGTTCCCAAACGCTTATTGAGTGTTGTTAAAAGGAAAGGTGATGTAACACAGTGGTAAACATGCCCCTGTCCCAGCTCTTTTAGGAAAGTGTTACAGCCATCAAATTCAAAATGAGTGAATATTTGCAAAAAGCAATAAAGTTTATCAGTTTGAACATTAAATATCTTGTCTTTGTAGTGTATTCAATTGAATATAGGTTGAAAAGGACTTCATCATTGTATTCTGTTTTTATTTACGTTTTACACAACGTCCCAACTTCATTGGAATTGGGGTTTGTACAGTGGTTAAATGTGTGTTCATGGAGCTCCATGGGTGGTTTGAGTGAACAGATCTCACGTCTGTGGAGCATTTTGCATATCAGCTTTGTTTTCAGTCTTTCTTTACCTGAAAACTGTTTGATCACTGAAGATGCAGGCCACTTAAAAATGGTGTCAGTAACACTGCTTGGGTTCAACAGGCCAACAACACAAACACAAAACTGAAGAATCTCCCCAAACAACTCTGATCCCCCTTTAAGGCCCAAAACGATCACCCCCTCTTTCTCTGAACATCCCTCTCTTCAAACCTCCTCCTCTATACCTCACAGTGTGACCCAGGAGCTGTCCTACTTTCCTTCCTGGCTAGCTGCACCTCCCTTTGCTTTTCTGAGCCACATCTCTGTAGGCTTTCAGTCACAGGCTCCCTAAAGCCACATGCACAGATCTTTCTGCCTCTGCCCTGGTCTAATATTAGCTGCTGCTACAGTAGCTAACCAGGCCACATCCATGCTTTGCTCCACTTTGACTTTCACAGGACTTTGACAAACTCTGCACACAGACCGAGAGGAGAAATGTTTTGTCTCTGCTGCTGATGTCCGACTGTACGTTCAGTCTCATCGCTCGCTGCTGCAGGCTTCATTTGAACATTGTTAGCGTCACTTCGGTTCTTCAGGTTTGTACAAGCGATGATTTTTATCGGCATCCTGTTTGTTTCCTCTCTCACACACCAGAGTCACTGACACGCAAAACATCGGCTTCTTAGTGCCAGGATCAATACAGGGCCCATCTATGCCTCCGATTGATCTGCATTCAACAGCTAAGGCTGATTTCACAGCACGCAACACATTGATCTATGGATGAGCAACCCTGACCTGATTTTCCTGAGGTGTTACCATGTGAGTATTTATAGAAGCAATGAATCCAAGTTAACAAGGACTTCTTCAAATGGTTCTTTTTTATTATGGACATGTGAAGTGCTTGTTCTGGTGAAGGATGGCCTAATTTACGGAGGACCGAGATAGCTGATGACACCCTTAGATTGGAAGGCCAGGGCTGGCTCTCCACATCTCCCTTAAATAGAGTTGCTTTGTTCCTCTGATTGGAAAGCTGCAATTACTTCAAAGAAACATATGAGATTATTACTCCTGAAAAGAATCATAATTTGCTGACCAGAGAAGATAAGACTGTTTTCCAGTTTGAGGGTTTTTTTAAGTATCCAACAGTAAGAACAAAATGCTGGACTGAACCCGAGGCCGTGAACTTTTCATTTGTGAAGATAACAAAATGCAGCTGTTGACCTAAAAACTCTATACACGAATACATAAGTTCAATTCACATGAGCTGCTCAAATGAACCTGAATTGAAAAGAACTGAAAGAACCTATTATGTTTTTTTTTTTTTAGAGGAAGATATTCAGAGAAAGTTTGACACAGAATGGAAAAAGTCGGACAAAAGAGGAGCTGCCTGAGGAAGTTCAAAACGCTGAGACAGGATTATAAAAGGTAATAAAGACCACAGTGAGTGACATTTCTTCCTAATTCTCTTTACGGCTCGAGTGCAGAGGGAAAGTTCACAAGTTCATATTGTGGAAAAAAAAAATCGCAAGAAGTCTGCAAGCCGACATGTACATAGATCTCGTAAGTGTTTAGTGGAACGTAGCTGGTAAAATACTCGCTGGTTCTCCTCACCTGTGGAGCTGCAGGTATTCTCTAGGCCTGTTCAGAAGGTGCAAGAACCGGTCCACTATTTTATTTTTGCCCACTCCCTGTGAAAGGAAACAAAAACAAGAGTTTAATGATGAATCTTAATGCAGCGGCTGTGCTGTAAAAAGAGATAAAGAGGTGTCTGTTCCATCTGTGGGGAGGCGGTGCTGAGAGGTAGAGCCGAGTGTGTCCCTTAGTTTTTGATGGTGCTACGTTCTGACAGGGGGGGGGGTGTTCTCCGGGACTCCCACTGGCTTCCCACAGAGGCTGCCTCTCCTGGATGGCTGCTGGGGCTCTCGGCCACTCTGTCAGACGTCCAGTAAGCCGCTCCGACAGCTCCTAATGTCTCGTCCACGCGTACCCAGTCGTGCACTCGGATTTGCAAATAGCTTCTCCCACACACACATAAAGATTAATGCAACATCACACACATGGGCAGCCTCCCCTGGGCTGTCACTGCAACCATGTCCACTTTCACTCCCTCCTCCCCCACCCCTCTCTGTTTTTTCCCTTTAACCCTGCCTATTAGGACCTGACTGGGGGGCACACAGTGTCCCAGAGGAAGTGCTCCACGCTTCCTCATGCCCAGAGTTGGAGGGTGACACCAGGCAGGGAGCTGGTTTCATAACTCTTCCCAGGCCTGACATGTGTGGCCCATTTCACTAAGACCCACTGCTGCAAAAAGAGATAGACCCCCCCGCCCTTTCTCTGCAAGAACGAGTCTGAGCTCTGCTTATTTTACATGACATCTAAATGGGATCTTGACAGTGATCGTACTTGGACTTTTATGGATAAATATTGCAGGGCTCTTTCCTTTTTGCACTTAACAAGCACGGATATGTCACTCACCTGGTTGCCCACCAAGAGGAGGTGCTCTCCTAACAGAAAGTCTTTCAACATGTCCTCCATCACCATCATGTGCTGCAAAATACACAAACATTCAAATGACAAACAGCTTTAGAGAGCAGAATTAGTTTTATGGACACACACACGTCAACTGAACCCAGATGGGCGTTGTGGTGATTTTACATGTTATGGGAAAAAAAATAGTCACGTTGTCCTTGTTTGAAGATGAATTTCATCTTAAAACCACACGGGTTTGTGCAAGAATTTATTTGGAGGTTTGCTTTCTAATCCCCTCTGTTCTCCACACTTTTTACACACTGTGCTTCTACTGCAAAGACAGAAAACAGGTCATTCAAAAAGTAGGGCATCCTCCTATCTCACCCTCTTATTTCAGTCTCCGATACGAGCAGGCAGAGGAAAAAGAAGTAGGGGAGCAGAATGAGGACGGAGAGAAAGAGAGTGGGAAAGAGAGAAATCTGGGTCACGTAGCGTCATTGGTATTGCCAGAGGATGTCAGAGTGTCATTTCCTTAGCTGGTCCCCCCCGATGGGCACGCTGTGGTTCGGTCACACCGGGCCTCAGCGGTCAATAAGATAGAGATCAGACATCAACATAAAAGATAAACAAAAACTGGACGGTGTCATTTTATCCAAACCTGATAAATATAAACCTGCTATCAATTAAACTGTGCTGTCACTGATAATTGTTCAAACTTAAATATGAGTGGCTGCATATTTCTTTAGAGGTTGCCACTAACAATGTGACGTGACATCACGATAGCCAGGCGAGATTTACGTTAATATAAAAGATCAATAAACTAAAATATTGCATTTACAGCAGAGTATTAAATCAAGGTGGCACCGTGGCAGAGGCTGCCTGTTATAGTAGGTCCTAATATTCTATTGTGTTCTGTGTTTTTGTTATGTTTTTATTGTGTTTTTCAATTGTTACTACACAGTCCTGTGTATTTGAACATTACACAAAGCCAGGATGCTTTTTCAGAGGTTTGGACACTTTTTATTGAATGTCCACTGCACTTTATCTTTATCCTATATTCTCCCTCTCAGTGAGGCTTCTCACCGCCTCTATCAACATCTCTTCCATATCTACGAGCTTCACGTCCGTTTCTATCAATTTATAGATGTACTGCAAAGATTCTGCGCGACCTTTACTCTCTGTTTTAAGGATTACAAGCCAGCCGCAACTATTCGATGAAATCAAGAGTTGGTGTTTTCCTTCTGCACACACCAGTGCAATTAAAGTCAGATTCTTTTCATATCCAATGAAATCCATCAATAACAGCAATCAGAGGTCAGGTACAGCGTGCTGGAGCGGATTTAACCGCCCGGCCAGCACTGAGATTAGCATCTCTGAGACTTCAGCGCATCTAAAAAGAGCCTGGAAGGAACAACAGAAAGCGCGGCCTCGGAAAATATCAGCTAATACCAGAACTAAATGTAAAATCCTTCGTAATGAAATAATGTCACACACTGCAGCAAGGACAGAGTAATGTTAATAATGAGAAAGAGGAATGAGACTGAAGGAGAAAATAGAAGATCTGAGTTGTCTTTTCCATTCGTGTGTGACCCCGTTGAATTTCGTGCGGTGAAGAACACACAGTGATCTTTCTCAGTAAAAAACCCTAAAACAACAGATTATTTTTTATTGTTTCTAATCTGGCTTTTTGCCTTTATGTGATCAAATCTGGGTCATGTCCTGGAAACAAATGTCTTTTCTGGCCCTCTTTTTCAGTCAAACATGGATTTGTGAAACGCTGTCTTGTGGATAGAGATTTGCTTTGGACTGAGTCTCACTGGGCGCTCTCGGTCGTGAGTCAGTGTGTAATTACCTGAGGATTATCGTAGAAGAGCACGTCTGGAACCTTCATCTTCTCGTTTGGGTTGTAGACGGGAGCAGACACGCTGCCGATAGTCAACACGCCGTCCTTGACCATACCTAGAGGAAGTCAGGAGAGGCGAGTGTGTCAGAGTGTGTGACGATCAAATTTACTGATGGAGAGTACCGTTCCTTAAACACACATTTTGACTGTCTAGAGATCAAACTTCGGCTTACTTAGTCCGATTTATAATATATGTTCTGACATGTCGCCATCAATACTGAATGACAAGACGGTCACTAGGTGCACATGTTTTTTTGCACAGGAAGCAACAACTGACACTGCCAACCATCTGCTACAGTAATCTCACTGCAAACACAGGAACTGCTGCTTTATTTTTTGAAATATTTACTGTTTGTCTAAAAGATTTAAGAGAAGATTCAAGACTTTATTTATAAAGTGCGCAACAGTCACATGGCAGTGAAATTCTCGGGTCACAGGCTCCCTAAAACAAAGCACAAAATATATTTAGAAAGAAAATTAATGAACTAAAATTAAATATAGACCTAAAATATAAATTACAAAACTAAAATAAAATATGTAGCTACATAGATAAACATAAAGTAGAATATAGATAACACTGTTAGCACTGGGTAATACTGTTGATCAGTAATTTTATTATCAAGTGCAAAGAAAAGATGTTGAAATTTGTTATAAAGTCCTGGAAATTAAACTTCTGCTTAATATAGTTTCACAAGCCATACAATTATTATTATTGATTATTGGTTCATTAAGGTTCAGTGAAGGTTGCTACAGCACAAATAAATAAAATGTCTGATGTAACCTCCTCTAAATTATGATTAGCCAATATGAATTATTAATACTCCTCCAGTCACCTCACACAATAAAACAGTAATAACACAAACTTTTTTTCTCCCAAATCCTTAATGTGTCTCAGCTGTTATCAATTTAATCATTATGACCCTGATGAGATGGATCAGCTGCATGTCATTCTTATTTTGAAAGAAACAAGAATTATTTGAGTTTGAATGGTTTCTTTCTTCCCATCTGTGCCCTTTGGATAAAACATCTATCTGTGCTGTGTTTGTTTTTAGAACTAACAAAAAAATGAAATCAAATGAAGGAAATGTTCTGACTCGTAATTGAATGCAGGGTTTTATACTGGAACACTGATACTGATCCACTGGGTGGTTTACCATCCAAGCCTAAGTCGGGCAAACCCCTTAAAATAGCAGCAAAACTCTATTTCCTCTAAGAAATGTATTTAGAAGTAATCAGGAGCCGAATAAATCTGAACTTACAGCTGAAGTCCCGAGTGTGTTCAGGGGGATCTGCTGCGTCCTGAATGGAGCAGTTGGCCAAACTTTTTTCAAGAGATGCACGAGCGAGGCTGGGCAGGAACCTGAAACATAAAAAATAAATAAATAAATAAATAGCCTTGTTTGTACAGGACTTTTATGAAAAATGAAAAAAGCATCTGCATCATAACCCAGACAAAAACACAGAAATATGAGTGTATGTGTGTTTTTGTCTGTACCTGGAGAGACAAGCCTTATTGACGGCGTGAGTGATGTTCTGCTCGGGGTACTGAGAGAGACGACGACAGATCCTCAGCAGCTGTCTGGTGGAGAGAGAGGAGGCCAGAGACTGTGCCTGGAGACACACAGCACACACAAAGAAATGACTTAGATCACACACACATATAGATATATAACTAAAGTGGTATGAGCACCAAACACACACACACACACACACACACACACACACACTTACTTACCGTGGGGTCGCCGTTCGTCTTGCGGAGGCTGTGTGTGAGGTGCAAGAGCTGCTCTACTGCTTCCTTTGGTACATTTTTGGTCTAATAGAGAAAAACAGAGGGAGAAGGACTGATGAATAGGAGGGTGTTTAGAAAAAGAAAAAGAGAGAAGTGCATCTCTGATAAATGTTTGAAAAATGAGAAAAAGACAAATCCAGCATGAAGATGAGAAGAGGAAATACAAAGAAATAAACTTTATATTTGAGCTACATTGAAGTTTAACAACTAAAACCTAAAATACGACTGAGCAGCTTATTTAACCCAACAATGAACTAAAGAGAAAGTTTGGTTGCTTTGATCGGTTTATGAATCCCAGTAATCATCCAGTGAACGGTCAAACAGGATCTGTATTTAACTTTGTGTGTATGTGTGTGAGTCCAACAGGCTGTTTAACATCACACCTTACAGTATCGCTGCCAAGTCATATTTTTCAATTTGCGACTCTTCAGATGACAAAATTAGTAAGTAAGCCTGGTAAGACCACTGACATGATTAACACTCATTTATTAACACACTCACCCTTTTGACTTTCCTGTAGCTTTAAAAATACCACATCTTTACTGTGTATAAATCAGATAAATAGATTAAAAAAAGAAGTTTCTGTATACATCCCTCCTGTAAAATGTTCAGATTCTTTCATTTAGCCTGACATGCTAAAGCAAAGATAATGGAATTAAATTCATATACAATGTTGTAAATATGTGTGTGTTATTTGAGAGAAAACACACTTGTTATGTTGACAATGTAAATAAAGTCGTAAAAAATACAATTTAAATGTATCATGTTTTGAATGGAACAGTTACACAAATTATCGCCCCAAATTATCACACACAGAGAGTATTAAACACTCACTAAGTGTGTGTGTGTGTGTGTCTCACCAGTCCCTCTATGAGCCCCATCTCCTCTGCCTTGGCCATGGGGGGGACGGTGTGGTAGAGGAACATAGTGAGCAGCTCGGGGCCCAACCACTGCTGACCTCTGTTGTTACTGCTGCCTGCAACACCGCTGGCACCCACAGCGGGGGGCTCGGCCAGGGCCAGCACCCTGAACGATGGATGGATGGGGAAGATCGACCTGAAAACACACACACACACAAACAGAGGACAACAGTTACACAGCAGCAATGGGAGATACACAAGGTTGAACATCTGTTAAGCTATGCTCAAGTAAATGTCGAGTGCAGGTGCACATGATGTTTGTCACAGATGTGTGTGTATATGTGTGTGTTTTGTGTGTGTGTGTCCCACCCAATCTATGTCACGGACCGGAGCATGACTTTTGACAGCTGGCTGTGTAATCTTCTGATTCAAGAGGACAGCAAAGTCCATTTCTATCACCCCACAGAGACACCCACACTGCAACAGGATATATTTACTCCAACGTGGGTGGAAGCCGGCGCGAAACCACCACCATCATCATCATCATCATCATCATCATCTTAACTGGGTGAGTGTGTGGAGAGATATTTTACATATGAGGATATCACAGGACATTATTATTGGGCTTAACCCTGCACTGAATTTGTCCGAAAACATTACAAAATAAAAGTTTGTTTGTCTCTCTTGTTCACACACTCACTTTCTCTCCTCTCAGTGGTCAGTTCAGTTTAATTAAATTTAAACATCAATAACATTAAACAAAACTGCCGTTCCATAATCCAAAGCTGGTAACTGACAACAATTTCACTGCCAGTCTGAAGACAGACTCCAGCATGTGCTTTCTATCTGTTGCTATGGGAAACAACGTTAACCATCAGGGAAACAGGGGCACCATCCATAATGTTTTCATCCCAAAGCAACACTGGGCTGCGAGTGTCTTTCTTTTCACTGCAGGGTGAAACAGAGAGGTTTTCAAAAGGAAACACAGTTGTGGGAGGAAGTGATCAGAATCTCAGCAGGAGCTCGGCGACGGTCAGAAATCCTGTGACCGCTCCACACAGCCAGCGAAGGGAAGAGGAGGTGACACGTGGTCATACACATGCTTTCGAATGCATATATTCATGTATATGTACACAGACACACACACACACACTTTTTGTTGCCTAGCAACTTGCTGGTTCTGCCTCGTCCATCTCTGACTTTGTCATATCTGTTCGCTGCACCGGGAACCTTAAATGTTAATGTGTAAATTGAGAGAAAAAATGAAATCTGCACAGTAATGTACAATTAATTCTGACAGTAACACACACACACACACACTCTGTCTGAGCCACAGAAGTGGAGGAAGAGGAAGTGGGTTTATTTCAGCCCAGACGCCCCACCACAAACATCCTTCCTGCCAGCTTCGGTGGGTTTTTAAGACATAGACACACACACACTCTCTAACGCACACAAATGTGCATGTACACGCAAACAGACACACACACGCACTTCATGAGGTAAATACAGTTAAGGTCAAGACAAACAACGGCCATTCACACACAATATATTAATGGCAAACAGTAAAACAATGTACAATGCTGAACAGCATGTTGGTGTCTCATTAATCTGCTGAATCTGGACGACACTGCAAACACAAGCGTTCTTTTAACGCTGGACTATTTTCAGTCTGAACACCTGGTAAGACTCCCTCCATGACAGGAGATTTAGAAAAAGTTGGACGATATGAAAACTGATCCAGGAGGGAGGCACACGACTCAAACCCATGACTCTGCTCTTTGTTTTGGTCCTTAAACCAGAGATGATGAGCGTAAGCGGTCTATCCATTAAGGACTCAGAAACAGAACCAGCATCACAGATACGAACGTCACCCATGTCTCATGGTTTACCTGTAATACTATTTTTGTCTTTACCCTCAGCCTCCCTCTCCATTTGTCTCTTCCCATCTCTCTCTCTGAGTCTTTCTTCCTGTTATGGCGCTGATGCTGTTGTTGTCTTTGAAAGGCCGAGAGACCGAACCTGTCGTGTTCCCACATCTGACGCAAACACAGATTCAGAAATTGCTCCTAAAATGTTCCTGACCTTTCCACACACACAACACGTAACCCTGTGAGTGCTGACCTGTGTGTGTGTGTGTGTGTGTGTGTGTGTGTGTGTGTGTGTGTGTGTACCTCTCTTGCAGTTGCTCGTCACTGAACTGCAGTTGTTCCTTCAGCGTCTGGTATCTGTCCCACCTCAGCAGCCTGGTCCCATCGTACAGATCCAGCTCCCTGTCATGGAGTAACCTGGGACAACAAAACACAGTGGAATGAGCCGAGAAGTGTGTGTGTATGTGTGTGTGTGTGTGTGTGTGTGTGTGTGTGTGTTTGTCATTGAAGGCAGCAGCTCTCATACTAAATAATACACGTAATGATATCAACAGTGCATGCTAAAAATAATACAGCAAGTAAATAATGGAAACATTATGTTTTTAGCTAAATTTAGTACCTGGACAGCACAGCCAGAGTCCCCAGGTTGACTCTGTGTATACCGTCCAGAAGCAGCATCTTGCCTTCGATGGCGGCCGTGACCAGCGGAGACGGCCTCCACGCTGTGTCTCCGTTGGGGAGTGTGTACCTCTGCTGGAGAAGGTCCCTGGCTGTCATGTCCTGCAGGTGAAAAAGGGAAGTGAAGGGATTGAGAGTTGGGACTAGATAAAGTGAGATTTTTGAAATCACACACCAGATTTTTTTCTCCTCCTTTAACTGTGGCCCAACGTGATCCTGACCCTGCTGCTAAATTTGATATCTCAGCTTTTACAGATAACAGCTAATGGCACATTTGTGTTCGAGGGCAAACGTCTGCAGAGCGACGCTGTCATACTCGCTATCACGCTACCGTGTCACGGCGGAGACCGAGGGGAGAGGAGGGAGGACAAGCGGAGCTGCACAATTTGTTCCGGGCAGTGATAACCGAACTGGTAACTGCTCCACGGCGAAAAGACGTTTTTCATGAAGTCAGAAACAAACTATTATTAGTATTTCCTATTTGGTGCCGTCACGATACAGAAAAATGAGGTGCAATTATACCGACAGCAGCAGGTACATTGACCCCTTAAAGGTGAGATAAATAAATAAATAATAATAAATAATATATTCTAATTTAATATATATATATATATATATATATATATATATATATATAGATATAGATAGATAGATACATACACACACATATACATACATACACACATACACACACACACACATATATACATATATATATATATATATATATATATATATATATATATATATATATATATATATATATATATATATATATATATATATATATATATATATATATATATATATATATAGAGATATGGATATATATATAGATATATATAGATATATATAGAGTAGTTTATGTTAATGTTTATTTTACCTTCTTGGCCGTGGTTCCCCCTCTCCTTGAACCGCCACCACCTTACTGTGGTGGAGGGGTTTGTCAAATGTGCCCTGAATGATCCTAGGAGCTATGTTGTCGGGGGCATTACGCCCCTGGTAGGGTCTCCCATGGCAAACAGGTCCTAGGTGACGGGCCAGACTAAGAGCGGTTCACAAGCCCATCATGAACAGAAGAACATCAAGGACGTTGGACCGTTACGTCGCCTGCCGGATTGGCGTGCATGGCTACCGGGGCCCCACCCTGGAGCCAGGCCTGGGGTTGGGGCTCGCAGGCGAGCGCCTGGTGGCCGGAAGTCTTTGCCCACGGGACCCGGCCGGGCTCAGCCCTGAAATGGCGACGTGGGCCCGCCTTCCAGTAGGCTCACCACCCATGCAGGAAGGTCCATGAGGGGCCGGTGCAATGTGGTTTGGGTAGCAGTCGTGGCGGGGGGCCTCGACGACCCAATCCCTGGACCAAAACTCTGGCAATAGGGACATGGAATGGAATGTCACCTCGCTGGGGGGGAAGGAGCCTGAGCTCGTGCAAGGGAGGTTGAGAGGTACCGGCTAGAGATAGTCGGGCTCACCTCCACGCATAGCTTGGGCTCTGGAACCCAGCTCCTTGAGAGGGGCTGGACCCTCCACTACTCTGGAGTTGCCCAGGGTGAGCGGCGGCGAGCTGGTGTGGGCTTGCTGCTTATAGCTCCCCAGCTCAGCCATGTGTTGGAGTTCACCCCGGTGAACGAGAGGGTCGCTTCCCTGCGCCCTTCGGGTTGGGGATAGGTCTCTTGCTGTTGTTTGTGCCTCTACGGGCCGAACAGCAGTGTACAGAGTACCCGGCCTTCTTGGAGTCCCTGGGAGGGGTACTTGATAGTGCTCCGACTGGGGACTCCATTGTTCTACTGGGGACTTCAACGCTCACGTGGGCAAACAACATAGTGATACCTGGAGGGCGTGATCGGGAGGAACGGCCTCCCGATCTGAACCCGAGCGTGGTGTTCTGTTATTGGACTTCTGTGCTAGTCACAGTTTGTCCATAACGAACACCATGTTCGAGCATAAGGGTGTCCATCAGTGCACGTGGCACCAGGACACCCTAGGCCGGAGGTTGATGATCGACTTTGTTGTCGTTTCATCTGATCTCCGGCCGTATGTCTTGGACACTCGGGTAAAGAGAGGGGCTGAGTTGTCAACCGATCACCACCTGGTGGTGAGTTGGATCCGCTGGCAGGGGAGGAAGTTGGACAGACCTGGCAGACCCAAACGTATTGTGAGGGTCTGTTGGGAACGTCTGGCCGAGCCCTCTGTCAGGGAGGTCTTCAACTCCCACCTCCGGAAGAGCTTCTCACAGATTCCGAGGGAGGCTGGGGACATTGAGTCCCGAGTGGACCATGTTCTCTGCCTCCATTGTCGACGCGGCAGTTCGAAGTTGTGGACGCATAAGGTCTCTGGTGCCTGTCGTGGCGGCAACCCCCGAACCCGGTGGTGGACACCGGAAGTAAGGGATGCCGTCAGGTAGGCTGAAGAAGGAGTCCCTATCGGACCATGTTGGCCTGTGGGACTCCTGACGCAGTTGACAGGTACCGGCAGGCCAAGCAAGCCGCAGCCCGGACGGTCCTGGAGGCAAAAACTCGGGTCTGGGAGGAGTTCGGTGAGGCCATGGAGGAGGACTATCGGTCGGCCTCGAAGAGATTCTGGCAAACCGTCCGGCGCCTCAGAAGGGGGAAGCAGTACTCTGCCAACACTGTTTACAGTGCAGGTGGGGAGCTGTTGACCTCGACTGGGGACATTGTCGGACGGTGGAAGAAATACTTCGAGGATCTCCTCAATCCCACCGACTTGCCTTCCAATGAGGAAGCGGAGGCTGGGGTCTCTGAGGTGGACTCGTCCATCACCCAAGCCGAAGTCACTGAGGTAGTTCGTAGTAGCTCCTGCAGTGGCAAGGCGCCGGGGGTGGATGAGATCCGCCCTGAGTACCTCAAATCTCTGGATGTTGTGGGGCTGTCTTGGCTGACACGCATGCTTTGCAACATTGCATGGAGGTTGGGGACAGTGCCTCTGGTGTGGCAAACTGGGGTGGTGGTCCCTCTTTTAAAAAAGGGGGACCGGAGAGTGTGTTCCAACTACAGGGGATCACACTTCTCAGCCTCCCCGGGAAGGTCTCTACGCCAGGGTACTGGAGAGGAGAATTCGGCCGATAGTCGACCCTCGGATTCAGGAGGAACAATGCGGTTAAGTTTCTGTCCTGGTCGTGGAACACTGGACCAGCTCTATACCTCCACAGGGTGCTTGAGGGTTTATGGGAGTTTGCCCAACCAGTCCACATGTGCTTTGTGGATCTGGAGAAGGCATTCGACGACGTCGACCGTGTCCCTCGTGGTATTCTGTGTGGGGGTGCTCCATGCGAGTATGGGGTCCGGGAGCCTTTGCTAAGGGCTGTTCGGTCTCTGTAATGACCGAGTAGGAGCAGGAGCTTGGTTCTGCATTGCCGGCAGTAAGTCAGACCTGTTCCCAGTGCATGTTGGACTCCGGCAGGGTTGCCCTTTGTCACCGGGGTCCTGTTCATAATCTTTATGGACAGGATTTCTAAGGCGTAGCCAGGGGCCGGAGGGAGTCCGGTTTGGGAACCACAGGATTTCATATCTCTGCTTTTTTGCGGATGATGTTGTCCTGATGGCTTCATCAGGCCAGGACCTTCAGCATGTACTGGAGCGGTTTGCAGCCGAGTGTGAAGCGGCTGGGATGAGAATCAGCACCTCCAAATCCTGAGGCCATGGTTCTCGACCGGAAAAGGGTGGCATGCCCTCTCCAGGTGGGTGGAGAGGTCCTGCCTCAAGTGGAGGAGTTCAAGTATCTCTGGGGTCTTGTTCACGAAAGTGAGGGAAAGATCGAGCGTGAGATTGACAGGCGGATTGGTGCAGCGTCCGCAGTTGAATTATGCGCGGTCAGTGTACCGGACCGTTGTGGTGAAGAAGGAGCTGAGTCGAAGCATGAAGCTCTCGATTTACCATGGGTCAATCTACGTTCCACCTCACCTATGGTCATGAACTTTGGGTAATGACCGAAAGGACAAGATCATGCGGATACAAGCGGCCGAAATGAGTTTCCTCCGCAGGGTGGCTGGGCGCTCCCTTAGAGATAGGGTGAGAAGCTCGGTCACTTGGGAGGAGCTCTGGGAGTAGAGCCGCTGCTCCTTCACACATCGAGAGGAGTCAGCTGAGGTGGCTTGGGCATCTGTTTTGGATGCCCCCTGGACGCCTCCCTAGGGAGGTGTTCCAGGCATGTCCCACCGGGAGGAGGCCTCGGGGAAGACCCAGGACACGCTGGAGAGACTATGTCTCTCGGCTGGCCTGGGAACGCCTGGGTCCCCCCGGAAGAGCTGGAGGAAGTGTCTGGGGTGAGGGAAGTCTGGGCATCTCTGCTCAGACTGCTGCCTCCGCGACCCAGTCCCGGACCAAGCGGATGAAGAAGAGTATGAAGATGGCCGTGGTCCTTGTTCTGTATTTGTGTTTTGTACAGTAAGAGTCAGATTCCTTGTATGTGTTCACATATCTGACCAATAAAGCTGATTCTGATTCTGATTTAAGATCAACGGGCGGCTTTTTTTTAGCCACAACACCCACAAACAGGAAAAGGCATGGAGGAAGGTGTGTAGCTCTCCTCTGACACAGATCATTTCTAAGCATTATTAATGTGCTGACTGCTGATAAAGTGCCCTGTCTCCTCAGTCACAGGGACAGATCACTCTCTCTCTCTGTCTGTCTGTGTTTCTGTTAACCTGAGCAGACCTGAGCAGAAAAACAGCAGTCAGTTCGACCTGGCAACTTGCAGAGCGCCGAGAAACACGACACCTACGCCAACGCCACGCAACTGTCAAGATAAGCAGGTTCCACATCCTGAATTTTCACTGAAAGGTAATAAATGATTTCTTTCATGCCTTATTATCAGGAGACACATTTTTATTTAAAAATATACATACGTTAAGCTTTTTTAGACGATCACTGCAACACCGTGAGTCCAATCAGCTCTACACAATCTGACCTTCTACTGATTTAACAAAGTCAAACAAACTGCAGATTTGATTTCTCTCCAGTGACCTGCTCAGTAGAGGGTTTATCTCCTATTTTATGTGATTTCCTATTAAAGGTGACTGTATATGGCACTTTCTGAGGAGTGATGATCTCCGTCGGTCAGTTATGTAATATTTGTTCCCTCTTTGGTGAGTTTAACACAATGGTGTGAAGTAACTAAGTACATTTACTACAAGTACTGCATTTCATTACTTATTTCATTTATGTAACAGTACAATCTACTTCTTCTTGTTGCATTGTTATTGATCAAACTCTCCCTGAGACTAGCTTCATATTCATTTCATGCAGTAATTTTACTTGTAAAGGAGTATTTCTAAATTTCTACTTTCACACAGGTAATAGATTTAAGTATTTTTTCAACCACTGATTTACCGGGTGGTAAAAAGTCCTAAGTGTACTCTGGAGGTGTCCAATTCAACTAATCACCTGTAATGAGAATATAAACTGAGCTCCCATCAACCTCTCTTTTTTTTGTCAAAGCCGCTTCTTATAAAAACAAAAGACAAACAAAGACATTCGATGAGGCTCTAATTTAAAGTACATCTTTGTGAGCTTCTGTATGAAGGAAGGAAACACAGGTAACCCGGCTTCCTGTTTATTCCTTGATAAATAAGTATCTGTGTAATATCAGACATATGTTCATTTGTTATGCTTCCCCTCTACACTCCTGTGATGAGAAAAGTGCTCCTCTGAAATGAATCTGATATCATCATCGTCCGTTTTGGCTTTAAAAAAGAGGTAACAAGTTTTTGTTATTATTATATATTTTTTCCATTGAGGGAGACTCACTGAGAAGTACTATATTTATATTCCACTCTGGCCCCACATGTCACTTTGTTTTCCAAAAATGGGATTTTCAGAGCTGACAAGACGAACTGCCCGGCGAAAAGTATTCCGCAATTCCCGCAGCACAAGTCACCCCTGACCTCGGCCGGCTAAAAATAACCACGGCATGATGCATTAATACACAAGGCTTCAGCACACCCGCTTCCTGCACAATCATCACCGGCTGGCTACGGAGTCAAACACACACACACGCACGGGCAAATATAAAAAAGCTTTACATTTAACCCTCCTTTTCTTTCCGTCCTTCAGTCAGTGTCACTTTCTGTCTCAGGTAATGGAAACCAGATGTGGGACTTTCAGCCAAACTGCTGTTCAGTCCTTCACCGCTTTAACATTTGTAAGCTCATCCAATCTCTAGACTTATGATTTAGATCTATTTGGATGGTTTCACACATTACTCTCATTACGTTGTAATCAATCATATTTAATTGATCGGGAGCAGTTTACCAACTAAACTGATGATGTAACACGTGGGGTGAAAAATCATGTGAATAAAAACAATATTTTTGCTTCATATGCTTTTCATTAAGTATGACACGGGTGGAGAAAAGGATGTTAAAAGATCATTTTTTTCCATTATAGAAGGTCTTTCATTAAACTACCCTGTCCCCACTGTGCTTAATTAGTTTGCTCCTCCTCCATATTGTCTCTGCTGATGATTTGCTTTCACTGACAAACACATATTCAACAAACGGACACTTATTACCAGACTGACATGGCTACGACACTTGCTGGCTTGATGTAAAACACATTATGTGAAAGTGTGGGATGCAAATTCAGCTACAAGAATTAAAAAAAGGATGATCTGTTGCTTATTTTTTTTCCCCACTGTGGGTCAAAAGATGGCCAAATCATGATTTTCTCAGGAATTATTTGGAGGATTTGACATATAGAGGAACGCTCTGTCCAGTGATCACACATTATTTCATCACATGCTCACAGATAACACATTCAGATAACGTCAGAATTGAAGAAATCGACTTGTTTTTCTTTACCTGGTAAAGCATGACTGGCTCTATGCTGTAACCCAACATCTCAGCAAACTCTCGCGCAATCACTGACTTCCCACAACCCTAGAAAATATAAAATTATTGTTATTAAGATCACACTCATCATGTGTAGTTTATGTGTGAATACTGAGAATATCTGTGTTAAGATACCTTGGCTCCCATGAGACACATGTCCTTCACCATGTGTGACTGCATCATCTCAGCCAGCAGCTGCGAGTGGCTCGGCGTGTTGATGAAGGTGGGACTGCTGTTGGGTGGACGCAGCTCTTTGGCGCCTGCAGGAACCTGAGACAGGAAATAACCATCAAAGAGCAACAAACAGCTTCATCATTCTATTAAAGCTGTGTAAAAATATTCCCCTGAATTAAACATGACTCACAGAGTTTCTGACAAAAGGCTGGAAAACAAAATACGAAAACAACACGCTGCTAACAAACGACCATGAGACATACAACGGAGAAGAATTACTGCCGAGCTTTAGGAAAACACAAGTTAATAGGAGTGAAATCATTTGTTTGGCTGGAAGATCTGCACCACTATTCTTAGAAGTCTGGAATATCTCTGTTCTCCCAAACCCCCACAGTGACTCATTCACAAACACTTCCATCCAAGAAGAAGAATTAAAGGCCAATAAAGATGTTTCCTTCAGAGTGGACTAAAGTGCATCTGTCGGAGATAAGACGGTCGGGCTACTGATGCAATGTGTCTGCCTGCCTGCCTGCCTGCCTGCCTGCCTGTCTGGTGTGGCCTGCCGTGAGACGACAAAGTGTTATTTAACAGAACTGTATGTCCACTGTAGCACACACAAACATATAAACTCATCATCAAACACACACTTACTTCCTGAAGATAAATGAGGATGAAGGACTGAGAATTCCTGGCTGTGTTTTTTGTAAAAGTTGAACTCACGCTGTTTTGGCAGAAACACAAATTTAGTTCATAATATGATGAAAGCCTCGTGGCCACACTTAAAGGGATGGTCAGATTATACACACAAATAATAAAGTAATATCACTATGGAGCAAGTTTTTTTTTAACAAGCGAGTTTTGTTTGTCTTGTACACACACGAAGATGCTCATTCACTCTGATCACTCGCAGGTGACGGTACACACATTCATTATTGCACTGATGCACGGGTCAGGAAACGCAGCAAAGGCAGTGCCGAAGGAAAACAGATGGAAGTAAATAATACAGATTAACAGTGCCTTGCAGCAGGAGCAGCGCTTTATGTCTCCCAAATCCACAATCCAGGTGAAGTAGTTCAGTCTACTTGGTCTGTGTACCAGATTAGGGCTTTGGTTTTATAACATCTATCTGTGTATAGCCAGTCTACTGGTACCTGAAAGGTGACGTCCTTGTCCGCAACACGTAACGTGATGTCTGCGTGGCCCTCCAGATCACTCGCCTTGGACAGACTCAAAACGGCACTGGGTGCTGTCTGACGTCGACCATCCAAAAGCTCAAATCTCTACGAGAAAGAACCACAGAACAATGCATCTCATGTTCACACCATAACAAGCACGCACATTAGATGACACCACGCAGTCATAGAGGTCTTTGACTCACGCTGAGCACGCCTTCCACAGCGGTGCGCCCCTCTTTGCCCAGGATGCTGCTGTAGGGGTAAAGTCTGTGGATGAACTGCTGGGAGGACAGCATGGGGAAAGCGTTCTGCAACAACACAGAAAAGAAAGATGTCAGACACTGATATCCATGAGGTCTTTATTTCTTTTTAATCCTGGGCTGAAGGGACAGTAAGGGAGATTTGGGGTGTCTGGATTCTCACCAGCACGTGGAGTGCAGAAAGCAGGTTGTCTACAGGGAAGTCAGGGAGGCCAAGGTTGGATGATTCCTGTGAGCACAGCGTAGTGGCTAAAGACAGCAGCTGGGACACCCTAAAACACGGGACACAACACAGAACTGCACATGAAGCACTACTGAGTCTCCAAAGAGTGGGAAAAAATACTCAAAGTCAAACAAGACATTTAAAATACTCTAAGCTTCAATATGTGTTTTATTTTTTTAATTTACCTTTCAGCAGCAATGTTTGGTCCTGCTGTGTACAACAGCTCCAACTGGTCCTGAGAAGAAAACAAGAAGATGAGGAGGATGTTAAAACATTTAGGGGCACAGACAAAAGTTCAAAATCTTAAACTTTACTGTTGAAAACTGTTTGGTGATAATGCAGCAACTATTGTTCATAAGAAGTGTCTACAATCTGAAAGAGAGACTAGCGGCATCTGACACGTAAAAAAATAACAGTTGTGACCTGTTAATTTTTCACTCTTAAGTTCTCAAAACCTTTAAAATACAGCACAAATTCACCCAAATTACAAACATAAAACTAACAATCAAAACAAAATTCAGCAGTAATGTGTCTTTCTAGAATTATGTCTCATTTCCTCTTTGTCATCCACTGATCTTGCTGTGAACCTTTTTTTAACAGGTACTTGATAGAAATAGTGCATTGTGTGAACTATTCAGGGTAATGAAAACAGGCTCGCTGGGGAGAACGAGTCATCTGCTCGTTCCTGGACTGACCTTGAATGGTAGGTAATAGATGTCTCTGGCCTGGAAGCGAGAGCGGAGGGGGGGGTCCAACGGGTTGCCCTTGTACTTGGGGACAGGAAGACCAAGAGCGATGACCCGGAAGTCCTCACTCACACGCACGATCTTCCAGCTATCCAGCTCCTCTTTGGTGTGCTCCTGCAAAAGCATCATGGCGTCAGACACTCGGAGTCTTTACCGTCTGTAACCCGGCAAATTCCTCTCGTTTCACACATTTTATATTAAATGCATTTTTTATGCAAAAGGCTGCAGCAGCATGTAACACGTACAGACTCAATGGTACACAGTATTTATGGCAACAGCATTTTCCCCTTAGAAAAACCACAAGAGGAGCACTGTAGGAGTAGTGTGAAACTTCACTGCTTTAGTGTGAAAATGCAGATAGACACGGCTCCATAAACAACAGATACAACCAGGAGGAAGAATTATTCTCTCAAATGTCAACCATAGTTAAAGAGATAACACCCAGATACAGACGGGTGAAGTCTGTCACAATTAGCTGCTGTCTTCTTCGGAAAGATTATCACCATTATTTTAAAAACACCTTTAAGGCATTCAAACTTTCAGGGGTGACTCCTGCGGGCGAGCTCTGACCTGCAGCAGCTTGTCGTAGCGCTCAGCTGACATCAGGAAGCGACCGTCCTCCAGCTGCATCTCTCTGTTCTCCAGCAGGTTGTTGAGGACGGGCAGGACGTTCCTCTCCGCCTTCTCCAGCCCCTCCAGGACCAGGACTCGACCTTGTGTCGCTGCCCTGACTGCACACTGGGGACAGACACATAAAATTTTTTTTTAAAAATCGAGGCTAATCAGCAAACTTGATCAATACTACAGGAATAATTAGAGATACAGGGGAGGTTGGTATCAGGAAATGGCTCATTTTAAGACTAAAACCTTCCATTGTAGTTCAACTTTAAGTCAAATCTGCTGCTGTACTGTCCTGCACGACCTCTGACCTTGTGTAAATGTTAGCAGCACTCACAGCAGTCGGCCGTAAAGCCTTTCCTGAGGATGTCCTCAGCTCATTGTGTTCAGAGTGTCCTCCACTCTAATCCAAACCGAGCTTCAAAACAGTCTCAGCTGTTTTAGGAAGGCCTATTTTCTATTACCAAATGTGGGGAAAAAAAACTTCTCCTTGCTTTAGTTCAGACAGCATGTGCGTGCGTGTGTGTGGACGCACATTTCTGCAGAAATCAAAAAGTACGTCTGACGTCAAGAGGCAGGAAACTTTAGCTGTCTGGGTGGACCACAGAGCAAGTGGCCATATAATTAGGTTAACATGTAAATACGTGGCAGGTTGTGTGGGAAGCGGGGCCATAAAACTATAGTGAGGACCAGATGCTCTATATTTAACTCTTGATCCATTTTCGGCACCAACACTGTAATCAGATAATTGTTAGAAATGTAAGTGACGCAGGATGGCGAGAAAGACGGGAGGGGGGGGGGCACAGACGGGCCGTGTTTTCTGCCTGACACCAAGTGTGAGGGGAAAAAGAACAACGCCCCAACAGATACTGAGAAAGCTTTTATTGATCAAATTTTAAAAGGATTAGGAGTATGAATATGAAGAGACAGATCTGCAGAGATAAATATAAATAAAGGGCAAATTTCTACACCATCTCTGTCCCTTTGTGCTTTATGTAACATATAACTGTCTTTCCATAATGCATGCCCTGTGAGTACTCGTCAAAATACTTCTGCACCCAATGAACCGCACTCACGAACGCACACATTCAGTATTAACTTCTGTGCATGCACAAATCAACAGTGTTTGTGGGACTGTGATGATTTCTCCAAACTGTTTGCAGATAAGTGATGAGGAGAGCCACACATCTTTATTACCTACAAATGAAACACGACTGAGATTGAAAAGACGCAAAGCGTGAAATATTCTAATAGACTACATCGAATTTTCAAAATTAAAAGATGCAGCATATTAGATATTGATTATATTTTATGACACTTTTTTTTTTTGCTGAACTTGACCAGCACGTCTTTCAACACAGATACAACCTGAGCTTTTCCATGTGTGTCCTTCATATCTACAGCGGGTTATTCTCTGGCAGAATCTCTGTCCAGGAACAATTCAGATTACACGAAGGCACAATTAGTACATTAGTTTTGGGTCAGCTGCAGTCACACACACACACACTGTCACATGTTTAAAATTCCTCTGTTCCATTTACGTGGCCTGAATAGTCGTTTATTGGTTTCTAATTTTACAACAAACTGTTCTCATCTCCACATGTTCAGTTTTATGTTAATTCAGTGTCAGCGACTCTCTCTTCCTCCAAGCAAGGTCCATCCCAGTTCATGTACTTAAAGTAATGACTATTATTAAAAATAATTATATATTATATTAAACTTTTTTCCCCTGGTTTTCATGTGAACACGTTTGTACACGACACTGAGAGCTTCTGCCCTTAAATAGGATTGTTTGTGTTTACTTGCATGTGACCGACATATCACAGAGCAAGCACGTCCAATTAATGTGTTTAAAAAAGAACTTTCTGCAGATGCTAATTATTGGTTGGTTTTACAGTTCAAATTCAGCTCTAGTGGAGATGGAAAGCTTTTTATTACTGTAATAGAGTCTCATTTGCAGTGTGGGTTTGAGGTAAGCTGTCTTATATAAGAGCCTGCTAACTGGAGAGAGGTGACTGGAGATGTCAAAAATACAACAAGCATGTGACTCCATCCTTCATATGAGCTTGGAGGGGTGGGCTGATGCTCGGACTGAAGGAGGGAAAAAAAGGAAGAGCAAGAAAGAGACTGAAGTAGAAGAAAGGGGAGGGGAAGAGTAAGCACAGGGACTGACATGTTAAGTCTGAATATAGGGCTCCAAATCAGCACAGAGCCCGGAGGAATACTTGGATGTTCTAGTTAACACACAAACACACACCTCCTACGACACCAAACTATTCTCAAAGAGAAAAAGCTCGCTAATTTGCACCCACACATCTTCAATCCCTCACACAAAATAAGTGTCAGATACCGTGATGTGTACACATACTCGCTGATCGCACCCACAGGCGCACACACAAAAAAATCCACCATATCTCCCGCGAGTTTCATCCAACACACCGACTCACAAAGCGGCACATGCCAACTCGTGCAGACACACACACACACACCCTGCCCACATTTCATCAGACGGCACGAAATTCCACGATTGCTGAGGCAGACCAGAAATAAGCGAATATCTTCACACCTATTAGCACCGTCAATACTGTTGTATCTGTTCATGAGCCGCTTCCATGGAAACAACAGACACCTGTTTATGGTTTTGATGAGAAGGTGGAAGGCGGACGAGCCTCGGACAAGATCAGGACGAAAGCACAGACAGGAAACTGATTAATCATTCAGAGGAAGCTCCCAAAACTTCAGGCCGTGACATGAAAATGACTCTTTGCTGTTCCTTTAAGATATAGACTTTTTTTTCAGTGTTTGGAATCAAAGTTATGCGATTGTCCACATATGTCCCCTCTTGGGTGTCGTAGAAGTCGGGCTGGATTTGTGGTTTTATTAAAACAAGAAACCAAATATTCCATACTGACCGATCAAATTAGGATATAAAACCTGGAAGTTTCCCTCACAAAGAAATCACTGTCCAGGATGAGCAAAGAAGCAAGGTGTACATTTTTCACTGTTTATAGCAACTGAGGGTGAATGTGTTTCATTTATGCTCACTAGATCAGTAAATAATGAATAAAATGCTAAACTGGTTTCAGTTTTAATGAACACTTTAACGCTGTTGAGTATGATTTCAAGGTTATTAATATAGCTCTCTGCAGTAAAACTAGTGTAATGAATGATATAAACACTAAACTGTGCACACTGTAAAACATATTCTGCTGTAACAAAAGCTACAATCACTTCTCAAGGAACAATTCAACAAGGAATAATTAAAAAACTACAACAACTACAGAAAATGACATTAAGAACTGATACCTCCTACTCTTCTCTCTCTCTTCATTTCCTGTCACTGTCCAGTAAAGTTTACTTCATGTAGTAAACTACCGAACAACTGACCTGTTTAGTGGCACAACTAATCAAACTAATATTACCTCCAGCTGTGAACGACACCTGAGCATGTAGAAAGCGTGTAGAAAAGCAGACTTCAGTAACGCCGTCTCTAGTAATTACATAAGAGGCTCACTGCTTATCAAAGTGCATTCAGGGAAATCTGCCTATGTCTACTGAACTTTTGAAATAAAAAGATGAAATACTTCAGCTCCAAATATCCCTCAAGCGGTTTCACTGCCATTTTTGCCACTGCCAAGTTTGAATGTTTTGAAGTTGAGAGTATCACAAAGATTGGTCATTCCTTAGTAGGAACTTTAGTATTTCGTGCTCAAAACATGCTAAGAACTGGTGTGTAGTATGAAATTAAAGATTTTGACAACAATCAAACGTGCAGACAGACCTGAACTGTTAATAAAACACAGTTCTGTTATTTTGTAGGCATTTCATCATATCACGTTTCCAACCATGTAAGACGTTATAGAGGTACAACTTTGTAGGTAGAAGTGTGTCTCATTGTGCAGGTCTACAAAATGACTACAGACAGCAGACAGAACCCACCTGTCCTACTGCTTCAGATTAGGAAGTCAATTAGTTGATTAATCAGTCTCAAAACGGGCCTGTTCGTGAATCAGACTGTAGAAATAAATTAAAAGGAGGCTTCTGGCTTTCAGTGTGTAATTATTTAATGTAAAAAAAAACTGTGACACAACTACAGTATCTGTGCAAAAATAATTGTTCATGATTGTGTTCCTGCTTGCAGACCTCTATGCAATAATGAGACAAGCAATTACATTCAACATAACAAGGCATTTCTCTACATCTTTACAGACAGGCACTGATTTTTTTTTTTATAATAAAACTGCTGTGTCACACAATTTTTTATTTTAATGCTGTGACATTCATTTTAGCAAAAAGAAATATCACTACGAGCCAGACAAACTATCAAATTAGAAAAATCTGCTTGAGCCAAACAAAACTGCCCCGTCAGCAGCGTGGAGCCCCTTAATGCTTTATCTGCACTGGCACATAAATAAGCCCTCAAACCTTTTATTAAATTACAAAACCACTCAGCGGAGAAGCGGCTGAAGTGCAGCACAGAGTGTGTGTGCAGTGCAGATATGACGTCCAGTGAGTATACACACTCCTCAAGGACCAGTGATGCATCCACTGAGAAATACATAGCATACTTTCATTGAATACCATTTTTTTCTTCAGTTACCACTAAAGAAAGTGGTGACACTCTACAGTGACTGAACTCCCTTCTAGCCTCCATCTAATTATAAGAAACTCAAACTAATTATCCGTGAATGTTCCTGTTCTAGAAGAGCAGGTTTGTCAACGAAGTCTAAAGGATAAATGTGCTGAGAATAAAACATGAATAACTTCACCCTATTTCCTATTTCCATTTAAACTGTTATGCAACTGATTTATTTTTTACACAGATGAAGCCATGTGCTAATTAGCTGTGGATAATGACATGACTGCGTAAATGTTAATTATCGCAGCTTATCATCATTTGTCACCGCTGGCTCCTTGAAGTCCAATGACAGAGTTTAACAATCGGGCTGATGTGGAGTTTGTTTTTTTTTCCTTATGTGTTTCTGTAATTGTTGTTCTGCACCCGTGAGAAATGAATGGAAATGAACGGAGAACAGAAAGTTCTCCTAAGAGAAACCAGCCTGGATAATGAGGAACTGCTGGTTGTCATGGTTACTTGACTGGCAAAGTCAACAGAGTGTGGGGGTGTGTGTTTGCGTAAAGCTTGATCGATCAAAAAGTGGCTCGGAAAGGAACAGAATGGAGCCGTAAGGGAGGACACCGCTGTTGTGATGAGAGCTTGTGTTACTTTAACCGAACATCTGTTTTTAAAAACTTCAGGGACAAGCAGAGACACTAAAGCGTCCTCAATAATTGTTCCATGCCTGCTGAAAACTGTAGTCTGATGCTGTTTCAGTGGTGGAAAAGTTTATAGATGTGCTCCATTTAAGTCCATTTAATCAGAAATATTATGAGAAATGAAAGAAAGTTTGTAACGTCAAGTCAAAAATGAGAAATCTCTCTGTTAAAGCATTTCAGTTTGTTGCATTGAGCTGGAAGTGAGCCATGAACCTACTGTGCATACATGAGTCGTGGGCTGAAATGGGATTTTTTTCTCGTTTTCTCCTGTTATGCTGGTTTCCTGTGTGGCCCCTCTGCACACACCAGCACTGCACAGATTTAGCATTTCACACTCCAAATCTTTGTGTGATCGAGGATAATGTTGTATAATATGATAATAATGATCTGATTATTATCAGCTATTATCTGCTACGGTGTCAGAAGTTCAACAGCATGCTTTGCAAATTGTTCTGGAACAGCAGATTCATCAGGTTCACTTCACACCCTGTTTGTTTGTATAAATTCAAAGGAAAAAAACAAAAGAGGAAAGAAGTGCAGAGAGGATCTACCTGGTCGATGTAAAAAGCCGTTCCTGAGCGGATCTCTCTTCTTTGTTTCAGGTCGGTCTCTGTGGTGTCCCTTGACAGAGCAACGTACTCAACCTCCCGTTTGGTCAACTCCTGCTCAACAACAAGGGAGAAACTGAGCTTCACACAGCAATTCAGAAACCAACAGAAGATTTTCAGGCTTTTACAATAAAAACATTACAGAAAGTAAATGTCATGAACTAAAACAATAAGAGCCCAGTTATCAGAAACCTTCTTTCAAAACTGTCCAAACAATCCATTTTAAATTTGCATGTCCAGAAGAAACTGCACATTACTAAAGGAAATGTCTATGATGATTAAAGTACAGCTTATGTGATATGAATGTGTGTACTCACGAGGTACTGCATGGCTATTGATCTTCTCAAAGGTCCTGGGGGACCAATGAGAAACACATCCTGCCCCAAAAGGTCTTTCTGCATGATCCATCGTAGGTGCTGAACCACCGTCTGGGGTAAGGAGTCTGAAACTGGCAAACCAAAACAAAATGAAGATCCAAGATTAAGGTTCAGTAACTTTTATTTTTAGTATATTTTGGACAGACATCTTTAAACACACAGAAAATGACTTACTGTGTTTGAGGGGAACAAGCTCTGGATTCTTGGGATTTTTGAGTTTGTAGGTGATATCTCCAATCGTCACTGTGTCACCTGTAAGGATCAAAGAAACAAACACATGAGACGGCATTTCACAGACAAAGACAGAATCAGTTTCTACTGATATTTAACTTTTACTGGTATTAACCATGGCTGATACCTTTGACACCATCATAATATAAAAATGTAGGTGGTTAATATGTTGTTCTTACACAGTCCCGGTTTGTGCCTCTAATTTTAAGATTTAGATTTGAGACTTTTGCATTAATGTAGACACACTGGAAAGAAACATTTTTTATATAATTTTTTTTATTTTGTTTTACAAAACTGACTGCTGTTTTTATTTTTATTTTTTTATTAATGTCTGCTGAATGATTCTTCTCTATAGATATTTTTCTTACATGTCACAGTAGGAAACGTAAATAATATAACTGACGATGCCTAATTTCCATTCAGCTGCTTCAGTCTCTGGGTCCTGGTTTTGTACATGGTGGCTCACACTGTCATGGCTTACAGAGCTTTAGGGGCTCATTAGGTATGTCCGTCCGTCCGTCTTCTAACCGCTTATTCGGGTCCGGGTCGCGGGGGAAGCAGTCTCAGCAGAGATAGGTATGTAATAACATTTATTCATATAAATAAAGATCATTTGCAGCCCTGATTATTAAAAAAAAACAAACATTTGGTCAAGTGGATTCAGTTAAACTCACCAAACCACCCCACTGTAGGGGTCAAGGATTCAGGCTTTTCCTTTAATTTGTCACCTCTCTGTATCCCACTTCTGGGTGCCATCTTTTATTGGCTGAAGAACTTCAACTTAGTGATAATAAAGTAATAAACCCTCTCGGATGTGCAGTCCATGATGTAGTACTGTGTCTATGTGTTGAGGAGGAAAATAAAACATGCTTAATTTGCTCTGTGAGGATAAAAGTGGAGCTGCTTAACTGTTATATGACTTACCTGACCTTTAACCTACTAAACTGTGTCCATGCTGGAGGTCATGTTAAATGATAAATTAGTTGACTTTTCTGCCAGTGACAATCAAACTTTTTAACTTTCTGCAAAAGGAACTGCTGAATCATCGAACACCAAGAACAATAATATCAACATCATCTGCAATATTACCTGCTATCACTTTTTTCAACATTATTGCCAATAATACTGTTCAATATTATGTGATTTAATGTAATTTCTCTATCTTAGTTTATTCTTTTTACTAATTTATCTTACATAGAGTAAGATAAATTAGTAAAAATTATAAACTAAGATATTAAACTAAGATTGTTATTCTATTTTATCCCAGCAGTGACTTCTTACACACTTTACATGTGTTATTCTGTTGTTTCTTATTTTTAATTCAAACTGTGGCACAATTATTTTCTTCAATATAAATAAAGTTCTGTTTTACTTTCTTATTTTTGTCCAAACTGGCTGTCTAAAGAGATAATTATCACCTGTAGTGATTTCAGGCTAAATGTGGTGATTTTGTGATTATAAATGATCTGTTTCTGACTGAAGAGAGGTTTAAATGTGTGTCCGCTTCTCTTCCCC